>CM040433.1:33764090-34364090 GCA_022702705.1 Papilionanthe hookeriana x Papilionanthe teres | reverse complement strand
CACACACAAAAATGTATGACATAGACCTTCTTAAGAGGTTAATTGGTTAGCTGTAAAAAATAATGCAATCTAACAATATGTTGTATTTGTAATACATTAACAGCTGTTTCATTCAATATAAAATAAATACACAACTTTACAGTTGTCGTTTGTTTTTAAAAAAACAAAAGTAAATTCAATATAAAATGCACTCATTAGTGGTGGCTAGGTGGCGGTGGCAACCGGCGGCTGGCTGGAGGCCGCAATCAATGCAAGCAGTGTATTTGAAATTTGTCCTAATCCAAGAAATTCAAAACACGTCAAATTAAGCAAGATAATGAATTCCAAATGCATCATAATTTTATAGTACACTTGTCTTTCTTCCAACAAAACATCCAGATTTTCAAAAATCCTGCAAATTTGCTGTCAACCAAAGTACCCCTCATGAAAATTGATCTTCTTAAATCTTAAGTGCAAAAGTAAGGAAAAGGCCTTCCTTTCACCAGGCTTTTGAGTTTGTAGCTAGGCAGCTACTCTCTACTGACTCGCTCCCAAGGATAGTTTATAGTCATCCAAGAAGGATGAAATTTTCGTAGATGTTTCACCATTGACGAACAAGCTTTATCTATTTGACTAGACTCAACAAAATATATCATTTATTGTTGGTGTAGTCAACATATGCAAACCCAAATAACAGAAATTGAGATATTGTCCTAAAAATTTTTAAACCAAGATCTCTCTTGGAAAATATCTAGTTTATTAGGAAAATAAACATTAAAAAATTGAAGCCAATTCCAATGTTGACAATGTTGGATCCCTTGAAGATTAGAAGTCCACTTCAATGTATCCTGCCACCGTGTCTTCAACGATGAAAATTATAGTATTTTAGATAAGTAAGAATTAAATTGTACGAAGTAAAACTATTGTTGAAGTTGAAAATAAATTTATTACTCATTCAGCTTATGAAACGAAGTGGATCAGAAATCTAGTAGTAGAATTCATCTTTATTGTAACATAACCTAAGATCCTAAATTCTGATAATTAAGGAACAAATTACATTGCAATTAAACCTACTTTAAATTGAACACCAAAGCATATTAAAGAGGATTCTCACTTCATCAGAGATACAATCCTATCAAGAAGGAGCATCACTCCACACGTCTCCTATGAAAAACAATTGAGTGATATCTAATCAAAACTCTAAGACCTCTTCATTTTTTTAATTCTGTAACAAATTGGAACTAATTGAAATATATGCTTCGATTGAAAGAATGACAATTTTATTATAATAATACAACCTCATAATCAAGGATATTCTACGCTTGTTTATCTTTCATTTTTGTTCCTTTTATTTGCCCATATAAAAGCACGTGTATTCAATCAATAATATTTTTTTTCTCCCTGACAAAATAAGTTAACAGAAAAAACCAATGAAAAGGGGAGTATACATTGCAAGAGTATCAGCTTATATATATATATATATATATATATATATATATATATATATATATATATATATATATATATATATATACATTTTCCAGTCCTTCCAAATGACACTTGAATTGCTCAATCCATTTGCACTGTTTTTTTTCTACACATAGTGATTCTTAACCTTTTTTTATTCACATTCCACTTTTCTTTACCACTTTGTTTTCTTTTTCATCTACCCATCTTTCCTTGCAACCATTTTTTTTTTTCTACAGCTCTTTGTTTTTCCACTACTTTACCAGATCCATTATTGTAACATTTGTCGACTAAGTTATGAATAGTGAAGTGGGAGCAGTCCGCCTTGCTACAGTACCGCGAATGGAATTTCCTACAGAGAAGTTTTCGCCCTATCTGCTACAGTACCGTGAATTCCAGTGAGCAAATGTGAGTTGGACCGATCTAGGAGGGCCGGTCGACACTTTCTTTACATGGATTTACCTCCTATTTGGAACGGGGTCCACTCTCATTACCCTAAGTCTATAAATATATTATTTTTTGAGTTTTTAAGACAGTTTTGGATTGCATTTTTGTCAGGACATCCGTCCGTGTCCCTTGTTTTCATGTCTAGGGCTATATCCAAGGGTGAGTGGTGCTTTGGTTGTATCTCATTCCGATATGGTGATCCTCCTGAAAGGGTGGAGTTGGGCTCTGACTATATCTCGGTCTCGAAAGGTTATTTATCTCCCGGACACCCCTTCCCTACTACAACGGCCCGGACAACCTCCTTTTGTTGTTTTTGCAGTTCCTGCTATCCAGCCACCTTCCCCCCTCTTCCTTTCCCTCCTTACTGCAGTCACATAGAGCAGCATCCTGTCGTTGTTCCTTTGTTATCCTCCAGCAGGACTAACTACCAGTCACCCCATGTCGTTTCATGCAGCCTCCATCCTCCCTCTACTTTCCCAAATCTCTCACAATCGTTGTTCCTAGTTGTCACCATCTAGAAAACAGCAAATGTGTTGTTTTCCTGCTGTCCAACTGCCACCCTATTCGTTGTAACTCCCAGAAAACCGCACCAATCGTTACTATACTTCATCCCAGTGCCCATAACATCATTCCCACCACTTGCCGCCCTTTCTAAACCCCATAGCCGACCACCATAACCACTGGATCAAACCCTAGTGTGAGTTTGTGTGTAGTATCCGTTGTTATTTTCCCTTTCAGTGTGTTAGTTGTAACTGTCTACTGGCCACTCAATAATAATAATTGTTACTTTTTATTATTTAGGTTAACTCACGTATCATTTGGTACCAGAGCTAGCCTAAATCTGGTCCTATCCATGGGTTCTAGCATCCACCAATACCTAATCCTCACCTCCACACAGCAATACCTTTGCTGATTTTCAAACCAGCCACCCCAAAAAATTTCTTTGCCACCGTATATCATCCTTATACACCCTCTTCCACCTACCCAAACCCAAATCCCAACCACGCCACCGAAGAGACAATTGTCGGGGACCAAATAAAGAGGAAGTGTTATAATCTCGTTTAAGAAAAATCTATAAAGAGATGTCTATAAACTTTCTATAAAAGTCCTCCAACTACAACAGAGGCTTGCCACTTCAAGGAGAGAAAATCTGAACGGTCATATGTAATCACAACAGTGATTTGCTAAATGAAATGAATAGAACGAATCTCTTCCACCATGTGGATTTTAGGGATAAAGAGCTTCTACCCCAAAGATTTAACTTAAAATGACTGAGAAGCCGGACTTTGAAGTAAATGTGGATTTGTCATGTTTTGAAAGCCAATGTGATCTAGACGAGTTCATCAAGTGCCTCCAAACTGTGGAACTTTTCTTTAAGTACCAGATTGGAAAATTTGAAGCAACTACGCCAGTGTGAGAAAAAAGACAAGATCACTACCTAATCCAAGATGAAACGAAAGATGCAGCGTGAGCACCTACCAGTTCATTACAGATAGGATGTGTAGACCCTACCTTAAAAAGTGGAGAGACAACATCATCAGATGACTGTCATACCTTAGAGGCAGAGTTTAACCTCAAGATTAAGCAGTAACAGTAACCTCAAAATTGAGTTGTCAACACTTCCTTTACGTGAATTTACCTCCTATTTGGAATGGGGTCCACTCCTATTTATCCTAAGTCTATAAATATGTTATTTTTCATGTTATTGGGGCAAGTTTGGATTATGATTCTATAAAAGCAATCATCAGCATCCTCTATTTTCCTGTCTAAGGCTATATCCAAGGGTGAGTGGCGCTCCGGTTGTATCCAAGGATAAGTGGTGTTCCGACTGTATCTTATTCAAAAGGGTTGAGTGGTGATCCAGTTGCAAATTGCTCCTGAGGGGATATTTATCTCCGACTTTCCTAGCCCCGCATCCGCCTCATCACTCCCGACCGCCCCTTCCCTACCGCTGCAACCCGAAACAACCTCTTTTTGTTGTTTTCTACAGTTCCTGCTGCCCAGTCGCCTTCCACCCTTCCCTCATTGCTGCAATAGCATAAACAAGGTCCTGTTGTTGTTCCTTTGTTGTCCACCAGCAGAACCAGTTGTCAGCCACCCCTTGTGTTGTTTCCTGCAATTTCCACCCTTCCCCCAACCTTCTTGCATCACTCTTAATCGTCATTCCTCGTTGTCGCCAACTAGGAAACAACATACTAATTCTTTTCCTACTGTCCAACTGCGCCCCCCCATAGCCGAACACCATCACCCCTGAATCAAATCCTAGTATGAGTTTGTGTGTCCTATCTGTTTTTATTTTCCCTTTCAGTATGTTGGTTATAACCGCCTATTGGCTTTCAAGGAAATAATATTTGTTTGTTTATTATTGTTTGGGTTTAACTTCGATATCAAATAGTGTAATTAATTATTTCATTATACCAAGTTCACATATTTATCACCTTGATAATAATAACAAATCGCTGAATTTTTAATATTTTATAGTTATTAATAAATAATTTATCTTTTAGAAGTACTTTGACAAATAATTATATTCATCAAGGTTTGCCATTACCCAGGATTGCAGTAATAATTTTTGGTGACATTTTAAATAAAAAATGAGATTACCTCTTAACTGAAAAAAATTTAATGAATAATTTGTGCATTACCTAATCAAGTTTGAATTAAAAATTTTTGGGGTCATTTGAAAGAGAAAATGAGCACTTCACCTCATAAATGAGAAAATTTTAACACTCATGACTAGTTTAAGCCTCTTTAAATAAAATACATGCATGTGTACATCATCGGCATTAATATTGATGTTGTTGAAATTTAAACTAATGACACATTTGCACAGCTTATTACATCAGACCTCCAAATAGGCTACGGGCAAGTATGCTCAAGCAAAGAAAAAATTACAATATTCTACCACCCACTAGTAAAAAAGAACGTGCATACCTGTTCAAGCACCGAGTTAATATCCCGACCTCTCTCAACTGTATCTCTTCTAATTCTTCTAGCAAGCCTAACATCAGCATCTATCAGAGCAATATTAGAATGAGGGCAATGATGGATAAATGCAAAATATTTCAACTTGATATATAAGAAGCTTTTAAAACAGAAGATTATTTAGCTTTCTCTTGCTAGTATTCATTATGGTCTCAGTACATAACCGTAACTAAGAACAACCCAGCAAGTAACAGAATTCATGCTCGGGCATAGTAATTGAGATTAATGTATTGTTTGAAGAAACTTTTCTGCTACTTTAAGCTTCAGAATAATTCCTTCATCTTATGAGTTGTTTGGTTATTGTGTTTTTTAGAAACAATTCTAAAAGAAACTCTATTTTTTTGCCAATTTCAGCCGTAACTTCTAACAAACTTTAAAATGTGGCTTTTATAAAAACTGTTTTTTTGATAGGTTTGTTTAAAAGGAGAAGCCTGACCAAATAAAGCCTAAGCCCAATCAATTCGGGTGAGTCCTAAAAATTAAAACGGGACATAATTAAAGCAAAAAGGTTAAATAATTGGAAGAGAAGATCATTCTGAAATATAAACATACTCTGATGTGAAAAGAATGCAACATAGACAGGAAATACCAACCAGTATCAACAAATATCTTCATGTCCATTAGATTGCGAACACGTGGATCATGGAAAACTAGAATACCCTCCAAAATAATAACATCTGATGCATTCACCTAACAAAATTAACTTAGTTAAGCAAATGTATCCACCTTAATCAAAAGATAAAAGAATAACAGATGCAGGCAGGCACTCACTATTGGTCAAACAATAAATGCTAATGAAAGGAAAGTCAGGTTTAAAGCACCAAAGTGCTCTATATGAAAATATGAAAATTTAGGTGTGAGATACGCACATACATGAGAATTGTGGGCTACGTATGTAAATTTCCCATTAAGGATCCAATCATTAGAAGGTAATCCACGAATTTGAGTTCAGTATAAGCATACCTTCCGGAAACTTTCACAGCATCGGCGATGATTCTTAAAATCATAGATAGGAATGTTGACAGATTGTCCACTTTTCAACTTGGTCATACAGTCAATGAGTTGATCTGTGTCGAATGCGTCTAAAAAACAGAAAATTGATTTCACACAACACATAAAAATAATTTTTAAAAGTTGGAATAAGAAAGCCTTATCAAGTTTTATGCTCTCCTTAAAGATGCTCAAATAGTAAAAGTAATGAACGCAGAAGAGAAAGTAAGGTTGTGGGCTCCGCAAATTCCGACCGCTCCCCAGGACTCTGAATTTATTCTATTTTTGTTTGTTGAAACAACTTTGAAGAGTCAAAATTTCGGAAGACGGATTAGATCGTAAATAAGACTACCTAGAAATTTCGCCCTCTTTTTGCATGGATTTCTTGAAATGGGATTTGAGATTCGCAAACTCCTAGGATTAGTTACCCCTCCCAATAATAGATGATCAAATTCAATTAAGGCTAGTAATTAAGAATTGAATATTCGATATATAATAGCTACAGACGTATATTTTAAATTGTAAAATCTATCGCTTGAAGCTTAAAGTGAATGGTGAGAAAACAATAACTAAATCCTATCAAAAACCGTCTAATGGTTTGTCGGTCGATAAAGATTTTTATATCCTCTTTTGATTTAATTTTATATATATATATATATATATATATATATATATATATATATATATATATATATATATATATATATAATTTCGATTTAAAAAAATAATATTTAATCTTTTGACAAAAATCAAATGAGACTGAATGGATCTCATTCATTTAATAGTTTAAACAATCGAGCTCAATACTACAAGCAATGCATCTATCCCGAGGAATAGACATGTTACTTGACAGTGGTGCTCGATTAAATAAACTAAAAGATTTATGACATTTGTTTTGGTCTGCGAACCGAAAAGTTCTCCTATTTAATAATAAGAAGATTAGATAGGGTTTACGTTACCTGGATTCTTAAAACTCCTCATAGAGGCAAACACCTATAGTTGATTACCTCTCAAATGACTGAAATCACTTAAGAGAACTCTCGATGATGAGCATAGGTATTTGTCTTCATGAATTCAAACTTTTAGAATTTTCAATGTTAGATATAGAAAAGTCGAGTGAGAAAGGGACCAAATGTGAACATTTATTTCGGGAATCAAAGAAAAAATATAGGATGTCACGGATACTGAGGAGAGCCTCGGTGAACATTTATTCCGCAGGTAAAAAAAAAACAAGTATCGCAGAAAATTTAATTAGCAGGGAAAACACATGTATACATGTCTGTAAGAGTCAAGTGGTAAGCAAAAGAACGAGTGACAAGTAAAAGAATATGTGACCTATAAAAGACCGAAGTGGACTATAAGAATTCAGGTTCGGGGTAGGCTCAAATTTATCATTCTCGAATGACTCCATAGCAAATCATCGGTCATCAAAGTGTATAAAGTCCGACATTAAACTAGAAATTCTCAACAAGACAATCGTAGGAAAGCAATTCTTAACCCAATACAAATAATTGACGAGTGGACGATCAAATTGTATCATTTAAAGTTTATGGTTTGTCATGCATATAGCCAAAAATAGTTTTCTTTTCTCTAACAATCGAAAGTATTTGCGTTGTAAAGAAAATATTTGTTTCATCGTTATATTTATATATTTTTTAAAATAAATCATCTACGAGTCGATTGCACTGTCGGGCTAGGACTGACAGCAGCTTAAGAAGACAATGTTCTCGCTAGTCTAGTGTCGGTGAATAATATTGTCATCCTACATTCTCACCGGGTCCTTGGGTCAGGCCCCGATGCAGTAGGATGCAATATTATCTGTTTTACCACCAAATGTCTGTCATCACAGCTCATAAACTCCAAAACCATCCAACTTATAGCCCGCTCAATGACACCTACATTCCTAGACTAGCACACCTATACTTAGGTATAAATAGCATAATCCAACTATCGAGCGAGAAAGAGAAAAAGAAAAAAAATGGACTAATCCATTTGAAAGAGCAAAGAATTGAAGGGTGGATCGACCATCAAAACTGCATTTAAAACCGTTTGCAACATACTACAATACAAATTTAAAAGGGTTTATTTGGAACATCCGATATCACAACATTACCAAAAAAATTCAACACTATGCCTATTCCCAAAGTCTATAGAAAGCACCAATAATTATCATGTAAAGGCTGTAGAGAATGAGGAAGAGGGAGCAAACCCACCACCATAAAAAAAATAAATAAAAAAAAGGCTCGCAGGTAAGGGACAACAACAGGAAGCAAACCCCCAACGAGAAACACAACAACAATTCTCTCGGGTAAGGGCTGAGAAGGTAAAGGAGAACCCAAAAAGAAAATCCTCTTCAAGTTATCACAATGGAAACATATAGAGGAACAATTAAATGTTACCTTCCAAATCAGTGTTTAAAGAAGCTCAAAATAACACTATTTAAACCCTCCAACTCAGTCTTTAAAGGAATTCAAAACAACATTCAATAAGCAGCAAGACAGCTCCAAAACCGCGACCGGGTTGGCCACAAAACAGTCCCCAAAATTCCCCAAAATCATAGCCCAAAGAGGCACGAAAAAGTCTCGAAAAACTGCAGCTATACGAGCCACAAAGCAGTCCCGAAAGCCACCCAATTAAGCCAACAAATGCAACCCAACGACTGCCAAAACTGGGTCAAATAAGGCAGCTCAGAAGCCACCAAAAAGACCCAAATAGGGCAGCCCGAAAGTCACCAAGTAAAGCCAAATAATGCAACCCAACAGATATAGGTAGGAAAAAAAAAATAACAAGGACTAAACCCCCAAACCAAAAAAGGTTAATCCAAGACAAAAAAAAAACATCCACATGGGTATGTCGAAAGGGGAGCGCAGGGAAGGAAAGCAGCGAGTTCAGACCAAAACATCCAAAAATCAGCAAAATGAGGAGCTTAGAAGAACTCAAAACCTCTTTTTAATTTTTTTTTTTTAAATCATCAAATAAAAAAGACTCAGCATAGCTTTCCGTGTATTACTTCTAAAATCAGCCCAAATGGAGAGCAAAGAAAAACTCCAAAACTTTCCACATCTTAAAAAAAAAAACTAGCATCATAAGCACTTAAATCACAATTTTCCAAATCGGCCAATTAGGAGCAAAGGAGAGCTCCAAATCTTATTCCAAACATGCTAAAATGGAGCTTCAAAAGTACTTAAGCAAAACAGTGAGGTGAAGAACAGGCAAGGAGCAAGAAAGGCTCCAAAATAACATCTTAAGCATGCTAATATGGAGCTTCCAATGCATTTAACCATGTATATCAGTAAAACAATGAAATAGAGAGCAGATAAGGATCAGGAAATGCCCCAAAATAACACCTTAAGCATGCTAATACGGAGCTTTCAATGCATTTAACCATATATATCAGTAAAACAGTGAAAAAGAGAACAGGTAAGGAGCAGGAAATGCTCCTAAATAATATCCTAAGCATGCTAACCTGAAACTCCACATCATTTTCTCCTCTTTTTTTACTCAGCCGAGAAGAGCATTAAAGCTAAAACAAACCAAACGACAAACAGTGACAGCAGTGGGTAGCTAAGGGAAAAGAAAACAGTGCTCTCCAAATGCTCAAAAACTTTAAGATGAATCTCTTACGACGTCGCTTGTCTTTTTTTGTCTAAAGGCCTGAAGGTAAAATCTGAAATATTGGGGAAAAGGTACTCCGAAATAACACCTTGGCAGCCAAACAAGCAACCGAGCAAGAGTATCGAGCAACAAAACAAGAATGTCGGGCAACAAACAAGAAGAGTGAGCGATTGAAAAGGTGGGAGGAGGTTACCTCTCGATGGAAAACCAAATTTACTTCAAGAATAAGCCCAGAACGATTTTAGCAGCACCTCTCCCTCTTGTCAGAAATTTCAACCACCAGAAACCTCCCCCTCCGCCCCTCCGCCCAAGTGGGGTATTTATAGGCAAAAAGAGAGGAGAAGACTACCTTCACTTACCTGGGGGGGTTGAGCCGAAGTCTGAGGGAGACGGGGAAGTGGCAAGCAGGTGGTGCGGGGGAAGTGGCAAGCAGGTGGTGCGGGGGAAGTGGCGAGCACGGTGGGAGTGGAGGCAGAGGGTGGTGCAGCGAGCCGGGAGACGGAGAGAAGCTTTAGCCAGAGGTTACGGTGCAGAGGAGGGGGGACCTCGAGCTGAAGTATCGCGAGGAAAAGGAGTTTGGTCGGCCAGGATTGCACTCGACCAAAGAAGAAGAGGGATCGAGCGTAAGGTCAAGTGGGAGAGGGGAGTTGTGGACCGGGTGCGTGAGTTTAGGGATTTAAAAAAGGGATTTTCTCTTTATTTATTTCATTTTTCTTTTAATTTAATACTTTATTTGAGTTTCGCTGATTCGAGCACAATTTGATCCTGTAAGGAATCATATCAAAATTAGTGCCTCTTCCAGCTAAAGTCTATGTTTCGAACGTGTCGGTGCGGTCCGTTTCGTCGTCCGAGGCCGTTTAGACAAACTCGTCGACGGTCAAGTCAAAAATGCATCAAATTCAGTTTTCTTTAATTTTGAGTTCGTGATCGATCATTTCAAAAATTGATTTTAGTTTTGATTAATTGAGAAGCCTTTACGGTTGTAGGTGATGCTAATTGTGATATTTGTGCGCGTGAAAGTGTAAATTATGAATAAGGCAACCTTAGGACTTAATGGTTCTATGGTGACTTCTTTTGAGTTCAATCATGTTAATTTCAACCTCATTAGTGCTATAGGTCAATAACCACACATGCAAAACTCTAAAAAACATAAAGATGTTGTTTGAATTTCTAAAATGAGATGAATCACATTATTAGTCATCTAAGATAGTCAACAAAAAAGTCTTATGAGTAGATCCTAAATTCTATGAGAAGAAACTAAACCTCACAAAAATTGAGGTCAACATAATTATGTAGTCCAGGGTCATCGTGGTCCCTGATCTACTTATTCAGAAGAGATAATCGACCCAACCTGACTGAAGGATCCTTGTTAGTAACCATGAGTTGCATCACCCGAGAGATCCTTGTAGAACTGGGATGGATGTTTGTCTACAACAACAACAAACCTTTATCCCACTTATTGGGGTCAACTAAAGGGGTGGATGTTTGTCTAAAGGGATAAATTTAAATCAATTTTAGCCAACAAAAAATTTTATTCCAATCAATTGCACCCTTATGGTTCGCAACTCAAAGGATATAAACTCATTGAGAAACATACTAGCTGTAGTAGCAATAGTTAACTTTTGATGTCATTTGGCGGCAGAACCACGCGGACAGACAACTCAGTCCACGTCCTTCTGGCATGCGATAGTTTTGATTGTAAATATCATAATACATTTGATATGACATTTACTCTTTGTGAGCTAAAATCAATCAAAAGTTTGTCACTCTCGACAAATTATTGCGGGGGGTGGATGAATTTTTGTTTTTAGCTTTTAAGTGATTAATTTTAATTTAAAATATTAGTATGAAATTTATACTTAATGTTTGTTTAAAATTAAACTTAAGGTTGAGATTTTCAATCAACACGAACCTCATCAGAGATTTAAATATTTAAAACTTCTATATTTGCAAGGCATTTGATTTTGTTAGTTTAGGCTTTTAGGAAACAAGTCATGTCAAGTCCTATCTTTATAAGGAGGATGATCGTATTAGACGATTTGAATGATTTAGACTACTAAATTCTTATATTTATGATTTGAAAAATTATTATTAAATTTACTAGACTCGTCAATTCCAGTACTTGTGAAGAGGCGGATCGGACTTAGTTGTGTTGGACATACAACCCTACCTCTAGACAGGGCAGCCCAATTGAGAGCTTACATAACTTAATTATCTCGAGTGTGATTTCAACATAAAGATTTTATACTTTTAAAATAACATTGACTCTTTAAAAAGAAATGTTGTACATTTTTCAAAAATAATTGTGATTTTAGTCAATATATTAATTTAACCCGCACAGCATTCTCAGACCATTCAATTTAATAGACTTAGTTCATTTTAGTGGAGCATATGCGAGTGTATTTTGTTAATATGCATGCATCTTGGTGCCTTTGCTTAATGTGTTAGCATGATTTTGACACACTTAAAAGATATGATTACATGATTTATTTTCATGTAGCGTATAATTTGATATTTTGACACAAATACAATAATTATCAAGTAATTAGAAGCCATTTGATCTACTAAATTGAAGTTGAAAGATATTAAAATGATAGTATGTCTCAAAAATAATCCTAACTTGTTAGTTACAGAAATATATTTTATGGTATAAATGTATGTGCATAGTCTAAATGTACAATTGATAGCTGGAATTTTTAAAACATATATGTATATGATTTTGCACAAATTTTAAGATATCCACATTCAAATCAAAACGTAATCTCAAGACTTGTGAAATTACCAAAAAATTTATGAAATTTTATGTGGAAATTAGAGCTTTTAGAATACATGCAAAACCTCATTTTTTAGCTCTTTAAGGACCGTTTTCTGTTCACTAACAAATTATATTGCAAATCTGGTGGCGAGCTTTTAAAGTTTCAAAAATTCTTAGACCTAAATTATTTCGAATCCTAGGAGCCTAAATTTAAAAGCTGAAAATTTCAAATAATTTTAAGACCTTAGGAGCCTAAATTTTAAAGCTCAATTTCCTAAGTATTTTCAAGCCTAGGAGCCCAAGTTTCAAAAGTCCAAAACTTTAAATATTTTTAAAAACTTAATAGCCTAAATGTTAAAAAGCCTAGATCACAGATATCTTCACCCCTAAGAGCCTAAATTTTAAAAACTCAAAATTTCAAATTATTTTAAAATTCAAATAATTCACATTTTTTTATTATATATTTATTTTATAAGTTTGAAAATTCAGGGCAAAAGTGGTTTACAAATCCTAATCACTCGAAAAATTAGCAACATCCAAATGTCAACCCTCGTTAGAGGGCACTAGGAGAATGTCAACTTTTTCAACAGTCTTAAAAGACTCAATGGTCAGCATTGTGAGACACTACGGCTGGGGAGCAAAAAAACATATTTAACCTGTAGTCTTAAACAATGCAACAGGCATTTAATATACTTACAAAAAGGATTAAATTATAAACCAACATTTTTCGAGTAGTACTTTACTTTTCTTGAATAGTACTTAATTCCCAAGGATGGACACTCGTGTTTTCCAAGGACTGGTACTTGTGTTTCCCAAGGACAGGTATTTTAAAACCCGTGAATATATAAAAATTTTTCAAACAAGTCCTTGATTTTTCCCCAAAATGGTACTTAATTCCCAAGGATGGGTACTCATGCTTCCTCGAGTGGACATTTTAAAAATTTGTCCTATCGACCCATTTCATTATATCTTTTCAAGCTTCGACGGTGTTGACGGCAATGAACTGTGAAGACGGCAACGAACAATGACATCAAAATAAAGCACGGATTTTTTTTACAATGCAATGCACGACAAATACTAAAACAAAAAAGAATAGTGGAATTGGGCTCGGATAGAGTGCTTTGGTTTGTAGGAGGGACGACTCAGGCTAAGGTTTTAAAGTGGGTTTGGATTGTGTGTGAGGAAGGAGGCAAAGGCTTCAAGCTTCAGGCTAGAGATCGAGCAGTACGGCTAGGGGAGAAAAAAAATGATGGTTGAGCGAGGCGCGACAGAGAGGATTGATCGCAGAAAGAGAGGCAACAAAGAGGGATCAAGCGAATTTTGAATACATAGTAGGGAGGCGTCCGATTTGGACGAAAGATGAAGCACCGTGAAACACGGTATAGAGGATTGATCATGTAGGGAGGTGTGGCAAAGAGGGAATGATTGCGGGGTAGAAGAAAACACGGAGGTGCGAGGCTAGTGCAAGGCAGCAGAGAGCAGGCAGAACTACTCCAACTTCGGTTTCCATTGAAAGATAATCGGAGCAGGCGTTTGGTATGAACAGGATAAAGGTAGGCTGAGCAAAAGTTTTAGATAGTCTGTGTCGTGCAAATAGAGAGGGAAGGCTTCGACGATGCGATGAATAGTGAGTGGGTTAGCTTCATGCGTGCGGTCGGAGAGAACAGGAGCGAGAAACGGGAAGCCGAGATTTGTAGAGAAGGGAAATCAACTCTTAGCAGTTTGTTGTGGCCGAAAGGGAGAAATGATGAGAGAAGAAGGCTTCGATCTTGATGAGGGAGCGGAGACGACGGTTTCGAACTACAAAGAAAGAAGTGTAGCTTCGAGAGGAAGGGAAATTTCTCTAAGTGCGATCTTTTCTTCTTGGAGAACAAGGGGGAAAATGGGGTATTAGTTTTAATGCGAGCTTCAAGTGGCGGGATTAGATAAGATTCTAAAAGTAATTAATTTCATGAGCTTATTTATTTATTTATTCATCTCTTTTGTTTTATTACAGTCAACAGAGGTTTATTTTTCTTTTAAAGAAAACACTCAAATAAAGGGATTTAAGGACCAAACTAGCATCAGTCGTGTTTTGACTGCATATCTCCGTATAAAACTTTAAGAAATATTCTTCTAGTTAATTAAAAAGGTAAATTAGTTTAATTAATTTTGGACCTTGAGCACAAGTTATAAAGCAATGTAGCACAAGATATTTGATTTAGGATCAATTTCAGTTATTTAAATTAAATTAGGCCTTTCAAAATAGTTTTTAAATCATTAACTATCTTCCTGGATATAATTAGGCTTGAATTTAAGATTATTTAGGACTATATTTGATTTCAAAAAGAAAATGATCTTATCCTTGTAACCTTACTTCTATAAATAGAGATCCAGGGCTTTTATTTTGAACTAATTGATGATTAAATTGAAATTTTATCTTTCTCACATGTTCACTCTTTGCCCTCTCTCTCAAGATGGATTCTAAATCCTTCCCCTCTATTGTTTTTCGTTGTCACAATGTATCAAGGTTTGAAAGGCAAACTTGAGAATTGAGGTGTTTTTCTTCATTGAAGCAGAGCATAACTCGAACTAGAAATTTAAAAATAAAAATAAAAAAACTCAAAAATTAAAGCAATTCATAAATATGCAAAAATTATTAATAAATAGTTTTTAAAAAAAACTAAACCCGGAAAGAAACAGAAACAAACAAACTAAAATAAGAGGAAGATAACTATCAGTAGGAAAAAGAGGGGTAGGGGAAAAATCTAGCGAACTTAATCATAAACCTCTACAAACACTTAATACACACGGCCTCAAATCTATGAACCCAAGGTGAGGCACACATGATAACTGTTCAGCTCTATGTTCCCAACCACTATGCTAAGGTGGGTTGCATAATAAAAAAATTTTAAGAAAACAAAATTATATATGCTTAAAAGAAGTCAAAATAAAATTAAAAAAAAACTAAAAAATAATAAAAACAAATTAAGTAAAAAATTAAAATTAATAATTTGTCAAACAACCTTAAGAAAAAGAAACTTGAACCTGTATCGCCAAATCAGTATAAATTCTAAACTTAAATAATTAAATCCTAAATATACTTAAAAAGTGTTTTTTCAAAAAATATTAAATTAAGATTCTTAACTCATGTGTCTCAAGGTGTTCACGAATGAAAAAAGCATAAGCTTCACTAAAGCCAAAAGATCATGACCCTAAAGGCACTTACTGGCCGCCTTGAAACAAAAGCCTCAAAAGCCTTTTAAATAATACTATGCATTGTTTGATATAAAGTCGCACATCTTAACTGGATGATCATGCTTCGCTTGCACCCTAATACTAAACAGTGAATCACCCTAACTGAAATACATCATTATCAAAGTTCCAGCTAGCCACTCACCACCAGCTTTGAATCTTGTCGTCTGTATCCCATGTGCATACTCGTGGATCACTTCACGGATCAACATGCACTTTCACATGCCAAATGCTCTTGCTAGCTTATTTGTCTACTCAATTGCACCAAGACCACTTGCATCACTCCACTCAGCTGGCCAGCACACTACATCATTTCTTCGGAGGCATCCATCCAAGCACAACCTCCACCGCCTCTTTCCCTTCATAGTTGTTCGATTCCACTGCATCTATCTCCCAATCAACTTTGTTGATGTCTCATCATAGCAACAAGCATCTCAATCACAAAAGCCTTGCCAGTCACAATCATAATCTCATAACTTATCCACCCAGCTTCCTAGTCCTAGCTACCTACAAAGCTTCTTTTATGATCTGAACTCCCATAGCCCAACAAATCCAAGCACCCAAACAACAAAGGATTTTTCCAAGCAACCCTAAACTACACAAAGTATTCATCGTCCCCAACTCATCCTCAAATCTTTTTTCAAAAAAAAAGAACTTTACAATAATCTACCATAATATCCTAAAATCTTGTTTCAAGCTTTATGGATTTCTTCATATGTAAACATGCAACGAACACCCAAGGAAATTGGCAATTCAATAATGCATCATTATATCTAGAAGATACTCTACAAGCACAAAGATTTGCCTGTGGTGTTGCAGATTATCAATATTTACTTCAGAATTAACATATTATTTAAGTGGCATGTTTCATTGAGGTCAAATCATTTATTTAAAGACTATTATTTTGGTATTTTGGATATGATTCATATCTAGCAAAGATTAATAGGACAAAATATTTCATGAAGGTTATAGATAATACAATGAAGGAACCATTCATAGATGTATAGATATATATATATATATAGACACATTTCGGGATGACGGCGTCCCGAGCTCTAGGGTTTCGCCATGGCGATTCCCGGCGACTCTTGCTTCGTCTTCGTCGAGCACGACAAGTTGGTCATCTTTCCATCGATCGGCCTCCAGCGTCGATCGGCTTCCTGCTCATCTCTTCCTTTTCGTCTTCGTCGTCGAGTTCGTCTGCGTGCTTCGGTGCGTCACTGCAAGCTGAACGACTTCTTCGGCCTCGACGACTCGTTTCTTCGTCGTCGTCGTCCACGCCGGAGTCGTCTGTCCACATGGCAGAGCACGGCTGCTGACCGAGTCGGCTCGATCTCCTTCGGCGTCGCAGTCGTCGTCTGCATCTGCTCGATCTATAGCTGCAGGAAGAATGTCTGCGTTCACGACCAGTTCGTTCGAGCGACGGATTTGGCTTCTTCTCTTCTCAACTGAGTTGAACTTCCTCCCGTTCGACTCCTTGCTCTCCTTCGACTTCCAGTCGCACAGTTTCTGTATGTGTGCTTGCTACACGCTTCTCGACCGTAGAGGCCGCTCGACGACTTCTTTCTGATGACAACTACGAGCTTCTATGTCTGGAGTCACGGCAACAATTCCACAACGATCATCTCTTTTTTCCACAAGAATTTCATGACATTGCGAGTTTGAAAAATACAGGCGATTTTATCGTGTCGATTGAGTATTAAAGATGTGAAATCATCGTTATCTTCACTACAGTGAAAATGAAGGTTCTCTCCGATGATGTTAAATTTACTTTAGCTAGGAAATTACAATTTGGTCACCCCAAGGTGGATTTAGTTAAAAAAAAAAATTTGAGAATCTGAAACTTATTGGTGGATGAAAATTGGGAGTGTTAGATGGCAGACACTTACTCATTCGGATACAAAAGGAAGAAGACTACGTTAGATCTTCGCTCAACAACCGTCTTCGATTACTTGCACTCATACGAAGTCTTATCAAATGGACTTCGATTTTGACCATCTAAGTAACCTCCTATCGTTCCTATGTGGTTCAAACTTTCGGCTTCCTTTCATTCGTACAATCCACGTGTTTGTACAACATTAACCAGCTCTCCGTGCTCTCTCTCAGAGTTGACGCTCCTATTTGATAGTCTCTCCAGGTGGCGCCGTGGTTCGAGTGGAGAGGATTTCACTCTCCCCGACGTGGATCGTTTTGGATCACTCATGGCGCGGATGGGTTTTGGCAGGAGGTCGCGTGGAGAGCAGGCGTCTCTTTGTCAAGCATTGCAAGATGTTTGGGCACATTAGAGCCACTCGTATAGGACCGCATCCTCCCACTGAGGAAAGCGGTTGTTGGCCTTTTCGTCGTTGTTGGAAATTCTAACATAGAGCTGACGCTACCCTAGCTCGTGAGATTACGGAAGCATCCGACGCCGATATAAGCTCTAAACTCACCGATATGACTCGTCTGAGAGTAAGTCTCGACCAGCTATACAATCGTCACACCATAGATTACAATTGCTATCGAACGTGTTCGAAGTGCGACACTTCTTCCTGTGACGCAAGTCGTCCAATGGACTACTTCAGCCGTCCGCTCTAACAGATACATCCATACTTTCAGCAGAAAAAGAAGAATTCCCCTTCCAATTGTCGAACCCACCGGTAAGAATCAGCAGGACTCGACGAAAGAGGAAGAAGTAGAAGAAGAAGTGGAAGAAGAAGATGATGGAGGAGACTGGCAGGTTTATCATTCTCGAGGGAAGAAGCCTGGGGTTACACTCCTATTTGATGATACCTCAACGACTCGGCAGCAATGGAAGTAGCATTAAAGAGATTACTCCACTGGATCTCCAAGAAACGAGAGCGAGACTAACTCGTTCTCGCTCTTGACTTAATTTTTGAATATTTTTTGGATCTTTTTTGATAACATTGTATCACAGGGGAAGGGCTTCATGGGCCCTCTCCTCAAGCCTCTGTAACCGCTTTTAAATCAATATAGGCCCTAGGGCTCCTTTTGCTATATATATGCATACATATATTATGATACAATGCAAATGATCACCTCAAATCTCATTAAAATTAAAATTATGTCATAAACTTTAACAAATTTTGCAGTTTCGATAAAATGGGTGACACTTACAATGACTCAATAAGAAAATAAAATAAAAAATTTAGGCTAAACTAATGCAATCCAATTTCGCACATTCTACCAATAACAACAATCACACTTACGGCTGTAAATGAATAAGGTCGAGCTGAGTGCTATCATGCTTAAATTTGTTAATTTATTTTCTTAATATGTTCAAACCAAACTTGAGCATGACTCGAGCTTTAAAATCTTGTTCAAATATGTTTATTAATCATCGATTTTGAGTTATAATCAAATTTTCATAAAGCCTAACAAAACATGTGTAGGAAGCAAATAATTTAATTAAATAACTTTAATATTAAACATAAATAAATTCATTATTTTTTCAAAAAATTGACATAATTCACTCAACAGTATTCCTAAGAAATATGAATAATAAAATTAGATTTTACTCTATCCTTCTAATTATTTGTTCAACCTTTTTCAACAGACTTATACAATGAGTAACATAAATTACTTTTGATACAAATACAACATAAGAAAATTGATATATAAATATTAAATAACTTATCAAATAAAAGCCTTGTCATCAAACGTATATTTTATCAAGCTTCTAGTAAGTTATATGTTAAAAACATGCAAACATGTTCACGAATATAGATAAATGAGTGGGTGGATGATATTGGAGCAAGTAGGAAAAATAGTGAGAACACAAAAGCAAACTTCGTTTAATAGGAAAATAGGGTTACAACACAAAACATAATCAACACAAGCAAACACCTCTATAATGTTTCCCGATGGGTGGTGGAGGTCGGCTAAAGGGATAAGGATGACGACAACCAAGGGATGCTGGTGGCAGCGAGGGGGAGGTGTAGAACTGTAAGGACAACAAGTAGGAAGGGTTGTATATGGTCGGGCAGTAGCCAGTGGGTCACTGGAAGGAGTTGGGAAGGAGTTAAAATGACGGGACAGTGAGGTATGGCTGCAGGTAATGGGCGGCTGAGTGTTGGGATGAAGGGGGAGGGTTGGAAAAAAAAAAGTAATAACCTATACAAAAGGGGTTGGTCGGGTGTTGGGTTGAAAAAGGGGGAGGTCAGTAGCTGAGGAAAGGGGAGAAGATGATTTGGGGAAGGTAAAAGGAAAGGATAAAACAGCATCTTTAAGTAGGATACAGTCAGAATATCACCATCTTCTCTGATACAACCCTAGAACAGGGAGAATGACTCCACAAAAGAATTTGAAAATAAACACAAAGAAAAAACTAACCTTAAACTCTAAAATAGTGAATAAAAATCTCCCACATGAAGGAGAAGAGGGGCGGGCGGCAGTCCCGCCCCCAGGCCGGTTGGCATGGATTTACCCTGGACCAGCCTCAATTGGGTCGACCGATTCAATAGCGGAAATCCCCGCTACGGGAGACTTTGCTCCAATGTCAGTCTCCCAGGGCAGAGCTTCGATCTCATTTGCTAACGCTTCTTGTTCTTGTCTTCAATTTTAGTGCACCTATATCCCACTGTCAACTGCACTGTCCCCTAGTGTAGGGAGAAGCCTGCCCTTTTGTGAGCAAATGTTCATCTCGCGTCGTTCTCCTGAGGCTATGAATCACGCCTGTAGTGTTAAATTTTCCCAAAGTAATCCACAGTCTGTTCAATCGAACGTGCAATGAGAGCAACTTGAACCTTTCAATTCGGTGGTGGCGCTGGCGGTACAATGTTGATCGTGAGCTCCTAAAATATCCTTAGTCGTATTTGGAGCAGGTTCTTTCAATCCTCTCGTTTCATGTCATCACTAACATTGGTCTCACTAGCGTCGCTCTGCTGGTAAGAGCTCTTATGATCTCAAGCTTCGCCGAAGGGAGTATAATGATGTGTTTCCCATCCTTGGTGAATGAATATGTATTCTTGAATCCATCATGCCAGGTCCTCCAGCCAAACTGTCACGATCATCCAAATAGAAGGTGGCAGACATCCATAGGGATGACGTCACATCACACCTAATCATGCAATTGGCCTCCTATCTAAAATTCTACCAAGCACCTCCGGTTGATGCTGGCCCAATTCTACTTCTTCAGCCCGTCAGTTTGTATGGCTAAGAATCTCTCTGCGTCGTAAGTCTCAATTTATCTACCATTTCAGTCGATGTCACGTTATTGCTGCTACCGCCATCCATGATAAGGCTACATACATTTTTGTTCACTGTGCAGCGGGTGTAGAAAATGTTGTGGTGTGTTGACCTCACTTTTGTCGAGGTTTAGTTTTCCTCCTAGGATTTAGGGTTCAAGCTTTAGGAGCTTCCCCGACGATCTTAGACTCCTAGCAATGGGTCTACCTCGTTTTAGATTGCTTGAAGCCACCTTCTTTACTCTTTGGAATCCCGGACGAAATTTCATACCTCTAAACTCATAAGAGGTCGGAATTGTCGTTAGAGTCCAAATTAGCTTCCTATAGGACCACCTGGACCTAGGACAGCCTCGCGCACATTTCTTTGCACCATCAGCGCACAAATTCCTCGATCCACGGCCTCGACGCTTTTAATCCCCTCGCAACGAATCAAGATTAAAGTCAGAATGTCGAGACGATCGACAGCAAGCTTGAAGTTCAAGCGGGATCAAATTTGACGTACTTTCGACCCGACCGACGACGAGGTTGTCCGAACGATCTCGGATCTCGAAACGGACTGCGCCGATGCGTCCGGGACGCCGAATTTGCTAGGGAGGGACATATAATTTGGTATGTCTCCGAGCACGAGTCCACGACACAAAATTTGACGTAATTTAATAAAATAAGTTTTATTTTATTTTTTTTTAAATCCTATTAAAACCCTAAATCCCTAATTCCCCACTCACGCCTCACTCGCATTACTCTCGCACCGAGCCTCCCCTTTCTCGTGAGCTGGCTCCTTCGCGCGCTCGAACCCCATTTCATTCCCGAGGTCCCCTCCCACGACCTCCACTCGCCTGAAAAAGGCGTCCTCCCTCTGTTGTCGCCTCCTATGGCTGCCGTCCCCTGCACATTTGTCGCCACTTCCTCTCTGCGCCCTGTCTCCTCTTCGGCATTTTCGGTTCGGGCAGCAGGTAAGCGGTTTCTTCTTCTTTTGGCTGGCTATATAAACCTCCTTTGAGGTTAGGGTTGGGGCTGGCCGATTTTTTACTTGGAGGAGGGGAGGTGCTGCTCGGTTGAACTTTGGCCTTCTTGCTTTGCTTGTGTGCTTCACATTGGCTGGTAACCTCTTTTCTCTCCTTTATTCTCTTCGGTTTGGCCTAGTGTGGCTTGTGGCTTGTGTCTTTGGTGCGTTTCTTCCTGTTTAGCCTCTCGGCTGGGCATTCATATGCTTTGGGGATGACATGTTAGCTAGCTTGAATACTTGTTCTTTCTCCCCTTTTCATTTTAGCAGCATGTTAGCTTGCCATTATGGTCTCATTTGGGAATATTTATCATTTGAAGCGCATTAAGGATGAAAGCATGAGTAGGAGTAGAGATTTTGAGCATGTTTTATATGAAATGTTGGTGATTTGTTTAGGGGAATGAGATAGGCTATGTTGTGAAATCTCCTCTTTCTCTTTTCTACTATCTTGAGCATGGGAAGTATGTTCTTGAGGCAAAGTATGTATTAGCATGTTGGGGTATGCATTCTAAGCCCCTCTTCCTACTTTCTTTCTAGCATGAATCATGGAGCAACTTGTTTAGCTTTTGATATGCATGTTTGGGGCTCACCTCTTGCTTCTTATGGCTCTCCATCAAAGTTATATGCTAGGGAGAAGTTTTACTTTACTTTGGAAACCCCCATGTTTGTTCTCATGCTAAATATATAGTGGCTTTATACATTGCTATGGTGGACATATGGAGGTGTTTTCTTTTTTGCCTTAGCTTCATGCCCAGTTTAGTGGCTTGGGTTCATCCTTACATTGAGCTGGATTGTGGGGGCTCTTGAGGTCTCGGCTTGCTTGTCTTGGCCCCTACCCGAGAGCTGGTTCTTTTTGATGTTTTAGCTGCTCATTTGCACCTGTTTGGGAGCCTTTTTATTTCTCTGTTTTAGCATTATGGTGGTCGCTCCTTCGCACTCGTTTGGGAGCCTTTTACTTCTCTCGTTTTCACTAATGTTGGTCGCCCCTTTAGCACTCGAGATGGGGCTCGTTTTGTTTTCGTTTATCGATGCCCACAGCTGTCCCCATAGCACTTTGGGGCTCGGTTTTCTTTGATTCTTTTGTTAGCTTGGTGTTGGGCTTGATCCTAGTCATACAGTGGCTCGGGTTGGGGCTTAATCTGGCTCGGTTTGGCATTTTGTTGTTCTTGTTGGTTGCCCCCTGTGGCATTTCAATTTGGGGGGCTTTCTTTTGCTATTTTGCTGCACCTGTAGCTGTTCCCCTCTATGGCATTTGATTTGGGGACCTCTTTTGTTTCTGTTTTCTGCTGCCTAGCAGCTGTCCCCACAGCATGTTGGGGCTCGCTTAGTTCTCGCTGTTCTCGCAGCCTCCCTTCGCGGGCCTAATCTCGCTCGTGTTTGGGTCTTTATCGGGCTCGGGCTTGTGCTTTGTTTAAACCATAGGTGGGCCGAGCTTTGTGTTCATCTAGTGAGGGCTTTTCCACGCATTTGTGAAGAGTTGGATCGAGGCTTAGTATGGGAACTCGGCCTCGGGCTTCATTGCGTTGATTTGGATTTCGGGAGACTTTACCCTCGTCGCTCCTTTGTTGTAGCCTCGGCCGCGAGCCTTTTCTCCTGTTTCGTAGCCTTGGCCGAGAGCCTCTGGTGGGGTCATTGATGTGGTGGTGGTCTTGCTTCTTGCTCTACTTGTCATGGAATCGATCGAATGAATTTGGAAGTGTTTCTCGATTTGCTTGTGGAAAAGAAATCGAGCACGATACTCGAGGCTTCCTTAGATACTTTATTTGGTGGAATCGGTATTAATTTGGTGGCTTGCAGAGCTCGTCCATTCACTCTCTTATGTGTTGGAAGTTTCATCGATTTTCCTATCGTTATAGCCTTGGTCCCGAGCTCGTAGGTGGACCTACCTGGGAGAGTCTCATGTTTCGGGACTCGAAAATTAATACGAGATTTGGAAAATTTGGATCTTATTACGGGCTCGGAGATTTTAGTAGCGGGTTTTCCCGAGTCATTTTCTTTCCGTTCGATTTGCGAGATTTTAAATGATTTCTGGATTTTCCTTCTTCTTTTTTTGTTTGATTTTATCTGAATGTGAAGGACACTGCATTTTGGGGCGATCTAGTTATGCCTAAGAGAGAAGATGATATCCTCAGGATTGATTCAAGGACCTCGGGCTTCGCTTTTAGTGTTCTACTTTTACATGTGTTAGGGGCATTTTAGTTTAACCCTTCTTCCGTTTTGGTCTCTCTCGGATTCGGAGACGGGTTAATCTCCTTCCTTTCCCTCCCCGTTGATCGACACGTTTTCCCGCTTCACTCGGAGTTGGTTTTGATTATTGTTTTGCTGAAGCAATGACAAATGATGATATTAAAGCGTAAGCTCAGCTGATAGATGTTGACCTCATTTTTGATGAGGTCTCCTCTTCTTCTCTTTAAGTACTTAGTGATCTAGCCTTAGGTTTTTCCTTCGACTAATCTTAGAGATTAGAATCGGGACCCACCACTTAGAATTCAAACCACTTCTTAACTCCCCGCAAACTCCACAAACTCGATCGTAGACCCCTAATCACCTAGAGGGTTGAAATCAAATGTGAAGTTTAAAGCGATGAGTTCCTATAGACTCTTTGGCCTGTAGATCGTCTTCGGTGTTCGGTCCAGTGAGGCCGACTTACACATACACTACATTTATACACTACACTTTCACACACCTCCTAAAACCACATCCATACCCAACTCGATCTCCCGACTCATAAAGCGTGATTCACATGGATGGTCCTTAACCCCTAAGCCCTCGGCCAAGAGGTTAGAACAACATAGTGGATGCCTCAAACGAGTCCCTTCATGACTCATGCGGCTTGATATTGCTTCACACTCAACCAAAATGATTTCATTCCACTTACATTCACCTAATCTTCAATTTTCTAAATTTTCAATTTTCGACCCCTGGACCTCTACACCCGCTAACTCTACCCAAAACCCTTGAAACCACCCAAAATTTGCAAAATCACCTAAATTACCCAAAATTCCTCAAAAACAATCCCAAACATTCCCACATTACTCAAATTGATCATCCATACCCAAAAATACCAAAAATTCCAAAAATACCTCCCAATACCCTCCAAATACCCAAAATACCCCTCTTACCAAAAAATCCAAAAATTCGTAAAATTCCTAGAAAATTCCATAAAATCCCAAATATTCCCAATTTCATTTTGCTCAACTACATCACGTGCCAATTTTCATTAATTTACCCCACTTTTGTCAAAATCCCCAATTCGACCCATTTTAACCCAAAAGCGAACCCAACGTCAAACCAAACCTACCCAATCGACCCAAATTCTGGTCCAATTCAATTCTAAACTTCAATTCAATATCCCCAACACCAATCTGCATCAAATCCAAGCCTCACTTGATTGACATTTGAATCCAATTTCACTTTTCGACCTTAAAGCCTACTCTGGACCCATGACCCAAACTTAAATTTCAAACTCACTCAATTCAACTCCAATTAACCCCAAATTTTTTCTAAACCTTCCCTAACATCCCCACAAACAAAACACTAACATGATTTACCCAAAATTTAGACCCAAACCCCACTCAAATTCAACCCAAAGCCAAAATCCCTTAAATGGGCCTACACCTAAACCTAGCCCAAATAGGCCCACACCCCAAAATCAAGACCCAATCAAAGTTGAAAACTCTTTAAAACGAACTCCCATAAGCCATTTTCAACATTAATTTTACATCAATTTCAACTCGAGCCTAACCTTAACTTCATGGTAGTCCCATTTCGACCCACCTTAGCTCCCTTTACCAAAGTAAAACCCAAATCCAACCCAATTCAAACCCAAACCACCCCAAATTCGCTTTAAATCACTCATGATACACTCTTAAATCAAACCCAACATTTATTCGGCATGGCCCTTTGCAAAAATCTCCACCCAAAAGCCCATTTTGAAACTTAAAAGCCCACTCACATGAAACCTTCCTAAAGCCCATCTCCACCAAAAATCCAAAGGGCCAAAATCAATCCAAAACCCATATGACAATTGCTTCTACACCATATTTTCAATTAAATCAATCCCTAAGTTTCAAAACTCATCATGAAGCCATTCCAAATTAAGCCCCATACAAATTCCCATCAAAATGCCAAAATTTTCTTAAACCCATTTCCATGAAATCGACTTCGCTTTTCCCTAGCCAAGCGTGAGCCATGAAGTCACTCTTAAGCCACATGCAAGCCATGTGAATTGCTTCGACATGTGACCATACCACATCGGGTAAGAGGAGGGGAGTTTTCCTTAATTCCTAAAAGTCTTTAACCTCACCCATGATACCCCTTAACCAAGATTTAATCCAAATATTCTTGGATAAGGACATCACCACTCCATCTCGCCTAGCCTATCCGATTCCCCACAAGACCCAAAGCCCTCGGAGGGTGCACCATGCCCAAAACCATGGGTTGAACCAAACTAAGCTAAAATGATCCCTCCCCCTTCTACTTCGATTCAACACCTTTACACACTGGCCAATCGCAATCGATTTCACCATTGCCAAGACCCGACCTCCCCGAGCCTCGAGGGTGACTCGACCCCGGCCGGCCACCCACCATGCACCGCCGGAAACCACCGAGCCGAGAGCTCACATGTGAGCCCAAACTCGGAATTCTCACCGCCGAGCCGTCTCATCCCCAATGGCCATCAGAAGCTGTTCTTCTCTGCCAAGAGCAACCGATCCCAAGCCCTAACTCCTCCCGGGAGGCCCTCCACCCTCTCCTATTTAAACACCACCCCCTCTCGCCCATGAGAGGTGCCGAACCGTACCTTATCGAAACTCCGCCAAAATTGCTCCGCACCACTCTCCATACTTAGAGCAGCTTGATCCTCAAGTGCCAATTCGCCCTAATCCCCACCAACGTAGCCCAATTTCTCACCAAAATTACACCCAAAACTATGACACTTCTCCACAAGTGATCAATCCTCAAATTGATTGGTCCTACACCTTCACTGCACCAAGCGAAGAAGTCCACCAGCAAAAGCCCCCTCTCCGAGCCACCCATCCGTTCCGTACTCCAAGCTTTGTGATCGAGCTTGGTCGAAATCATACCTGCAGCAATTCACTGCATCGGAGACTTCATCCTGGAGCTTCATCGGATCCAATCGAAGGCGACACAACCCTCGTATCAAGTCACACTTCTCCGAGCAAAGGTATGAGCCAACTCCTTTATCCCGAGCTTCCGGAGATTCTCCATTTCAAATGCCTTAATTTCAATGCATGATCACCGTATAGATGTATTCGTCTCTTCAAGACGAATCCATAGAAGCACAAGAACACGAAAATCCGTTAAGTATCGAGTGAGATATTGTGGATTTAGTGTGGACTGCTCTCGGTTAGAGGCTTGGGACGATGAACGGATGCCGTTCATTTAATACACGCGCTGGACGGACGGCCGTGATCGCGTCTGGATGAGGAGACTCGAACGATACGGCGGCCCTCGGAGCGCCGAATCGGATGGCGGCTGCCGAATCGGAGCGCGCCACGCGGCGCTTCTGGAGTCGCCAGATGAGTCGCGTCGCCGTTTTAAATAGAAAATTAGCGTATTTTTCTATTTATTTAATTCCCTAAACTTCAAAAATGCATAACTTTGTGTAGAAAAATCGTAAAAATAAAATAAAAATATCATCTCGCTCGAATGAACGTATGATAATAATGTGAAAAGAAATAATTTAATTTCATCAAGTATTTTATTTTTAATAATTTATTTATCGTCTCGCATTGTTTTAATTCTCCATGCATATAGAAATTCACTACGGCATGAGACCATGTAGCTTTAAGCCTTCGAATTTGGAACATTCCCCGAATTTTCCAAAGTCGGAGCCATCCCTATGGTAAGCTATCGATTTTTCAAATTCATGTCATCGTTTTCAAGTATTTTAAATCCAATAATTAACGATGCTTCAAATAAATTCTATGAAAATTTGGTGACATGTTTTACGACTCGTAGGACCTTGGAAAAATAAGTGCTTTCAATTAATTCACTTGAATAACCCTAATCGGCTTAAACACCCAAAATAGTGCCTTAATTAATTAGAGCTTAATCATACACCAAATCGACTTAAATCAATTCTCCATCGACCTTTGTGATCGTATGAACCCATCATAAAAATTTCAGTTCAATTGACTTGGCTAACTCTACTAAATGCGGTTGATTAAGCCCATTTAACCAATTCAACTTTAAAAAATTCATAACTTTCAAAATACTTTTCAAAAATTCACCAAATTGGTTTTGGAGTCTCTCTCGATATTAGTGGAATTTAAGAAAATTAAAATTTCAATTTTCTAAAAAGTTGATTTTTCGTATTATTTTAATATTTTTAATAATTAATAAATAATAAAAATCACAAAAACAATAAAATTCACCAAAATGTCACATTTTGAATTTTAATCACTTAGGAACAAACCCCATATTTTTCTTAAGTTCCTATGATGAGATATTAAATTTTAAAGCCCTAGGATAATTTTAAAATTAAAAAAAAATGTATTTTCTAGCATTTCCATCAAAATAATTCTAATAAATCAAAGAAAAATCAGAAAATTACAAAATTGATTCTCCGATTTTCGATATCGTAGAGATTTTTGAAAAATATAAAATTCATTTTTCAAACTTTATTTTATTTTTAAATTAATTAATACTCCAAAACTCAAAATAATTATAATAAAAATAATATAATTCAAAAATCACCAAAATCGGTCCAAGTTGGTCCTCCTGGTCATTAGGAATGTCCCATAATTTTCTTAGCGACGTAAACTTCCCTCGATCATATTATTAAATTTTCTTTCGAAATCCCTATTTTCCACCAAAAATAATTACATAAATAAATTAAATACGTAAAAATCACATTTTCTCCTCTAACGTCTTTATCGACACATGAGTGAAGTTTCACATAAAAATTTCAAGTTCATTTAAGCTCAATTTAGATGAGTTATGAAATTATTAAGCTCGAAGAGCTAAAATGATAATTAAAGTTTTAACCCTTAATTAAAACTTTAGCGCTTAATAAAATTAAAGAAGTAAAATATTTGATCCTAATCTGATTTGGATTTTAAATAATTAAAGGGTAGAAACCTATTAAACAATTTAAAAATAATTGAAATGAACTTTAATTAAATAATCGATTAAATTTGGAAGAATAATAAATTTGGAATTATTAAAATAAGTGATATTATTAGTGAAGAAATTTATTCTTTAATTTAAGAATCCCTAAATTAATCATCTCAATAATATTTAATTCCTAATTAAAATGATAATTCAAATTTAAGATAAAAAATGCTAAAAGACTTAATCATTAAATTAAATTAAAGTTAAACTATTAAACCCTTTTAAAAATAAAATATTAAATTAAAATTAAAAATAAAATTAAATTAAAATTTAAATGAAATTAAATTAAATTAAATCAAATTAAATCAAATCAAATCAAATCAAATCAAATCAAATCAAATTAAATCAAATCAAATTAAATTAAATTAAATTAAATTAAATTAAATTAAATCATATTATATTAAATTAACTTAAATTAAATTAAATTAAATTAAACCACATTAAATTAAATTAAATTAAATTAAATTAAATTAACTAAGTTAAATTAAATTAAGCTTAAAAATAACATCACCTAAGACATAAAGAATTCAAAGATAAATCTAAAACAACTCGAACACTATTCCAAACTTAAACCCATTAATCGAAATTAAGTTAAATCATAAATCATTTGAACATCCATTCGTCCTCGAAAGTTCTTATCGTCATAACTCCTAAATGGAGTGTTAAGTGAAGTGTTACTTCATTCATAAGATATTCAAATGTCCTAGCTTATCGAAGAAGGTAACAAAACTTCAACTCCTGGACGATTAATTCGTTTGTATAATTAAATTCTCTTGACTTAAAATAATCCTAGAAATATCGAAAAGACAAGCTAAGACTGCCTTAAGACTTTCTCAGATGATAGGATGTTTATAAGAACAATTGGACTTAATTGTTCTTCACGAAGAAAATCGTCTTCAAACCAAAACACAAGAACCTAGACGTCATAGGAGATGACTAGCATATATGATTAGAACTCTGTAGTAAAACCATAACCCTTCCCTTAGCCTTTACTCTAGAACTTCGCTTTAAATGCTTAGATATTCTACATCGTGTTTAAGTGCATACTTGGATGACGTGAAGACCCTCCATGTACGCTTTTATTTTATCAGTAATTTACCTTATCGCAATTTATTAAATCGCATCGCACTTAGCTTTTCTTGTATGATAAACAATCATCGTACGAAAACCCACACCTTTAGTGATAAACTCTCAAAACCGAAACCAAAACTAAAATAAAGTCATTCGTGAAGATAAAATTCATCGCCACAACATTTCAAAATATAAGACAACTCAACATTTAATCACAAACAAAACCACAAAACTACAACTACAACTAAATTAAAACGTATCGTTGGATGATCGGAATACCTCGGATGATGTAACCTACGTGTTCATTAACTGGATTTCCCACTGCCTAAATGAAAGTGTGAACTCATTCAACTGAGTTTAGCAAATTCATCCTGACTAAGTGAATCCGATAAAAATAACGATGCCGGAAGGATGAAACCGCGAGATCTTAACCTAGTGTTGTTATAATCAACTTTAAGATTTGTTTTAATTAAAACATAAAAAATACTTGAAATTAAGACTTTCTCTAAACGCAACACTTCTCTCATCTCCCGATTTATGATTTCTAAAACTAAACCTTCGCAACAACAAGGAGCTCGAGAGCACGGTAGGCGATACGGCCATCGTCATCAAGAAAATTCGGATCTACTGCAGAAGAACTTTCTTAGAATTAAATAACCAAGCCCATGTGACTTCGATGTAGTATGTCCGGTGCAACATAAATCCTCAACTCTTCGTTAAGCATTCGTACGATCGTATCATGTAAATTAAGCCCTAACCTGGTCTTGAGACTCTGAGGTAGTCGTCCGATACGACATAAACCCTCACATCATCGAAGTGCTATTTCGTATGATTTTATCATACGAATATAAGTCCTAATTAATTAAAATCGGCAAGATCAAAACATTAAATAAATATTGTGACTTTCCTAAGTTCAAGCCTAAACAATAGTGATAGTCGGAAATTACCGAAGTTCGCTTCGAATCCGCGATTTCTCCTACCTTTCTTCCTTTCGAATTCTCAAGATAAAATGTTCTAAATTCGATCCATTCCCCGTTGAAATTCCAAAATTCAATCCTCGAAAACTTAAACTTTGAAATTCTTGAGAGCAGAACTATCGATTATTATCGAGAGTTTCTTAGGTGATTCTCGTCACTTAAGATGTAATTAACTATAGTGGTTCGCCCTTATAGGTGAATTTTAAGAACTCGTGTAATATAAACCTTGTTTAATGTTTTCATATTAAACAGGTGAATTTGTCAGCTTATAAAATTGGTTTACAGAGCAAACGGATGTCATTAAATCACCTAGTTTATTTAATCGAGCCTCATCATCAAACAGTGTGTCTATTCTTCGGGATAGATACACGGTTTGCTGGTGCGGTGCTCGTTTATATAAACTATTTGGGATGCGAGATCGGTTTGATTTCATATCTTAAAACTTTTAAATTTAAAATTACTTTCAAAATCAAATGTTATCTTTTAAACTATATATTTAAATTAAATTTAAAATATAAAAAATTCGCCGACAATAGAGTAGAATGATACCCCATCCTACGACACTGTGATCCGCTCCGTGGCTCGCGTGAACCGTAGGATGACGGTATCATTCACCGCCATGAGCAGCAAGCGGCACCCGTACCTTCTTAGGATTGTTAGTGATCCTACACCCGACGAAATGATCGACTCGTGGATAATCCTGATTTTCAAAACCTAATAAGAATATGATACTACATTTTGAAACAAAAAATGCATATTTTCACTACAATAAAAAAAAAAAATTGATACAAACTCCCTTTTGTATGCCTGAAACTCATGTGCATGCTAAAAATATAAATTTTACAAACTATATTATAAAATATGGTTGTCCACTTGTTGATCATCAATCTCGGATTGAGGAACACTCTCCTGACTTAGGTTTAGTAGGACACTCTTCTTGCTGAGTGGCGGGCTCTATACACTCGGGTGACCGAGTAGCCTTCGACGACCCTTCGAGTAGTACTACTGCGGTTCGAGCTTAGCTCCGACCCGAGTGCTTGCGGATTTCTTCGGATTTTTTTTGTGATTTTTGGATGAAGCACTCGTGGTCCTTTTTAGGATTTTCCCGAGATTTTGATGACTTTACTTTGTTTTTGTTACTCACTTTCTCGAGCCTTCTATTGTGGGTCATTCACCGCCTTTTCTCGAGCTTTTTGGATGATGTTTTTCTGTTTTCTGCTTGGTTTTCGCTTGTATGACGCACTTCGCCTAACTGCTAATAGCGGATCTCCTGAGTATACAGGTTTGTTTATATTTACAGCGTGTTATTCTTCGTACCTGCTCCTGTTAGTATAACATTTTTACCTTCCATAGCATATGTACCTGCTTTTGCTTGTGTAGCATGTTTTACTTTAGTTAATGCTTGCTTCAGGTAGTATAGCATGTTTACTTTTCCAAAGATACATACTTGTTAGCGTAAGTATGCTTTATTTTCCTTCGTACATATTCCTCGCTAAGTGCAAGCATGTCTTTTCTCGCTTAGTGTGAAGATACACCGTTTTATCGTTTTCTTTACTATCGCTCTCGTCATCAGTAACACACACTCACTCTTGCAATAAAAATGATAACGATAATAATAATAATGAAATGAAACGGTCTTCTTGTCCACTTTAACCTCAAACTTAAATCTAAACTGCGATCTTGCTACGACGTGGAGCTTGGAGCACGATGGGCAGCACGACCATCTTCAACAGCAAAACTTGTATCTTCATCAGCAAAATCATTCCTTAATCTAAATAACAAATCTTAGGATTTCGAGGTAATCCGCCTAGTGCGACATAAATCCTCACTTGTTCTTTTGTGCTTCGAATAGCTTTCGTCGTGCAATATAAGCCCTAACTCGCTTGTGATTCCGACGTCGTCATCCGATCCGGCGTAAACCCTCTTATATTTCAGGTTATTTGCATAATCACGTGATTATGTAAATGTAATTCCTATAATTAATCGACAGGATTGAAACTAAAATAAATTCATATTCTAAAATTTAAAGCTCAACCATAGGATAGCCTGGGAAGTCATCGAGGTTCTCCTCGAGATCCGTGACGTCCCCTACCTCTCATTCCTTTGACTCTGGAAATAACTGTTCCACATTGCGCCTTTCACCTGTCGGATTTCCTATCACACACTTCGTCGAAAACCTTACCCTTTCGATTTCACGAAGATGAAACCTCCGATCTAAATCGAGTAGCTTCTCGTGCTGACTTCGGTCATTCGAGTGGTAATCGACTATAGGGCTCATCTATAAGCGAGCTTTAAAGACTCGGATAATATAAACCCTATTTATTTATTTTTTTATTAAATAGTGGAATTATGTCGATCCGCATAAAACGTTCGTGTACACGTAACGGATGTCATGAATTCTGTAGTTTATTTGATCGAGCGATATCGTTAAGTAGGGTGTCTATTCTTCGGGATAGATGCATTACTTGCGATATTACGCTCGTTCATTCAAACTGCTAAACGAATGAGATCCGTCCATTCTCATATTTTAAAATTTAAAATTTTACTTTCAAAAATCAATATATGTACATTAAATTAAATTTTAAAGCTTTTTTAGAGGCCGACATGGTGAAGTCACTGCGGATCCCTCTTGTCCTCGGTTTGCAGAATCCGTCGAAGCACAAGTGCTTCTCCCTCATCTGGTGGAAGTTGATACACCATTTTGTTCCTCATTTTTGTCCTCGTCGCTAATTTCTTCCATAGCACCCTAATCTGTGATTGTGACTACAATTGAAGGCTATATGGCCATAGTTGTGGCATCAATAACATTTCCTGGTCGTTACGGTGATGGAGGAGCTACCTTTCTCCTGCATCTTCACGCTCTGATCTAGAGTGTCGCTCTCTTGCCCGGCCTTGTCAGCGTCTCTCGATCATGGTAATTATCGGTGACTGTCTGTCCGAAAGTTGTTGTCTGAAGAATGACTGTTGTCAGCTCTGCTTCTGTGTCTTTCCACTTTCAAGGCTAGTGTTTTGACATCCGCAGAGTCCAGTATGGCAGTAGCTGCACCACATCGTTGATACTAAGCTTCAGGCCCCTAAAGTATATAGCTACTACATTCTCCTTTAGCTCTGTCAGATCAAACTTAATCTGCAAATGATCAAACTGCTCCGTGAACTCTTCTATTGACAGATCCCTCTGCTATAGATGATGGAGCCTTAGGGCTCGTTTGGGAGGGCTTTTTTGCTGTGGCGTGGTCATTTGCAACGGTCTTTTGGCGAAATTTTTTGTTTAGTTCGTAACTGGGCAACACAACTTCGACGAAACGGAGAGAAAGCGTGTCGCGGCATTAACCCCGCGGCCCCGCTTTCGCCCCGATACTTCTACCCTTTGCCCCGCATCTTTCTCCTCTACCCTAGCTGCTTCCCTCGTGAATCCCCTTTGCCTTCTTCTTTCGTAGCTCCTCGATCGACCGATCTCAGGTACGACGAACAATTTTCTTCTTGTAATTACGGATCTGAGGAAGGTTATGAGTTTTTGCGGCTCTGATGTTTTCTACTCATCTCTTTCTTGTTTCTGCCATTTTTATTTTTTTTTCCTCCTTTTCTATGGTGGATCTGTAGCTTCACGAAGGCGGCAATGGCATCAGTGATTTAAGTTTTTGCTCTCGCTGCTTAGCTAGAAGTTGGCAACACAAATTCTCAGTTTTTTGCGTTTTTCCTCTTTCTGTGGTGAATTTTGGTGCTTAGCTAGAAGTTTGGCTACTTGACTAGAAAGTTTAGAATACGAATAATTTCCTCTTTTCCTCTTTTCCCAAACAAAACCTTAGATTTGAGATCAAATCGGCATTGTCCATCCAAGTTGCAGATCTTGCACCCATATATGCATGTATGCAGAGTTTCATTAGATTGTTTTGTGGTTGCGGACTCAAGCACTTGCTCATGCAAGATTGAGGTTTGACTTTCTAGCTCAGTCTTACCCCAATCTAAAGACAATTCCAAGAGGTTTCTCTTTTCACATAATAATTTCCTCTTTTCTGTGGTGGATCGTCATGCTTAGCTATAAATTTGGTTTTATGCAGTTCAATGACAAACTTAAGAAAATTTTATGCAGTTTAATGAGATCCGTCCACGTGCACAATTACCCAAAAAATCAAATAATCTACTAACCTTTTGAAGAGATATTTGGAGATACCATACCTCATATATAAGTTTGAGATTAGTACAGAGATACCAAATTGTTTAGCTTGCAAAGAATACAATCGTCTATTATGAAAAAGAAGGTTCAAAGTGAAAGAGTTGTTATTGCTGTTATAGTTACTCTCTTCTCTCTAATACATAATAAAATTGTAAATTGCAACACTTCTTCCGTTTTGAAGAGCTTTTCTCTTTATTGCTTTTTTATTGTGGATGCAATTGAATCATTGATTTTTTCCTCATTTATAAAATAAAATGAGTGTTAAGCATGAATGAATGTTTATTAGCCACCAATCTTGAAAATTAAAACCAAATTGCATCCAAGATGGTTGAAGGAATTTAGACTAAACAGAAACAGAGGATTTGTTGGTTGGCTCATCTATCTTGCATTGGCCTGACCATGCATTTTCTTATTTAGTTCTTCTGCTTAGTAGATTCATGCATAAGCCATGCAAATATCACTGTTTCAGCTATGCAAGTCCTGTGCTTTTTGCAAAGGTAGCTGGGAGAAGTTAAAAATGAAGTTCCCTCATATGTATGTAGAAATGAAATCGACACAATTCAGGAGGTGTGTAGAGTTTAAAAACAATGTCGATTTCTAATTATGCCCTACCAAGTAATTCAAAGGATCTGCTTTCATGTGGACTGTTTAGTTGAACTGTAAAGTTGTTATTTGAAAGAGGGCTTTCTCTCTTGTTACATATAATTTGGAATTGAAAATGCTGCGGCTAGTCTCTCGATTAGTTGCTTCATGGAGATACAATTTACAGTTATTTCATTATCACTGTAGTATATGCTTTTTTCATCTTTGTATACATGCTAAATATTATCTATTTAGAGCATTGAAGATTCATGTTTTGGTATATTTGAAAGAGGGCTTTAAAGCTGGTATGGACAATTGGTTGCTTGATATTCCATGTGTAGCATTCTCTTATTTGAAAGAGGGTTTTAAAAATCTTTTAGCATAACTCATTGGATCTCATGGCCTTCATGGATCAATGAGAACGACTGACCGTGAGGTGTTGGCGATTACTCTCTATATATTATCACAGAACGAGTCAATGCGTGGTGCGATGGAACGCTTTCAGCACTCATCAAAGACGATTAGCAGATACTTCTCAGTAGGTTTGAGTGCTTTGGTGAGCCTCGCCAAACAAGTAATAAAACCAGCTGATCCAACGTTCTCACGAACTCCAACAGAGATTCGTCACGATCCACGTTACATGTCATTCTTCAAGGTACTAATTGACTTTTATAGTATTGAAATTTCAATATGAATGTCGGTCATTAATTACTAAAGCTACATGTTTAGGATTGCATTGGCGTGATAGACGGAACACGCGTTGATGCACGAGTTTCAAATGATGAGAAAGTTACATTTATCGGACGTAGTGGAATCCCAACGCAAAATGTCATGGCAGTTTACGACTTTAATACGTGTTTTAGATTTGTCATGTCTAGTTGGGAGGGTAGTGCGCATTACAGTAGGATTTTCAAGAGTGCTACATGAAATCCGCATTACAGCTTTCCTCATCCTCCATAAGGTATGTTGCGTCACGAAATCTTTATTGTATTTTCCTTATATTTCATATTGAAAGTTTAACACCTTTCAGAAAAGTATTATTTGGTGAATTTCGGTTATCCGTTGCAGCAAGGTTATCCCAAACCCTACCCTAATATCAGATATCATATACATGATTTTGAACGAGCAAGTAATGTTACGCGAAGCAGAAAGGTGTTCAACAAAAGACAATTTTATTTGCGATGCGTTATCGAGAGGACATTTGGCGTCTGCAAGAAGAAATTGGTGATATTACGCGATATGTCTCCTTACCCGTTTCCAAAACATGTGCAGATTATGATAGCGACGATGATGCTACACAATTATATTAGGCGGCATCCGTCTCGATTTGACGTTGACTTCCGCAATGCCAAAGTGAATTAATAGGAAGTAGTTACAGAACCGTTTGAAAACCAAATTGGTGGTTCTCTGTTACGAGATGACAGCGAACATTCTACCATTTGTATTAAGGAAGGGGAAGGTGCAAATGAAATGTCAGTCATTCGAGAACATATTACTGTGTTGGTTTATTTGTGATTGATTTGTAATTTGTTGGAAGGATAAAACAATTGTAACTTGTGGGTGTTTGGTAGTAGAAGTTCATTTATGTTCCCTGGTGATGTAATTTATTCCGAGTAAAAGCAATTATCATTTTTTTTTACCCTTTCTCATGTTCCATATGACCTCTCATTGATGCATTATGGCTGCAATTTAAAGTTCTTAGATTAATAAAAATTTATGATTTCCCTTACAAGTATCTAATATTCGTTCTTATTTTCTCTTTTGTTGCGGTCCGAAATATGAGCTCAAGGATTTTAAAGTCTTCCCGTCGAGTCATGTGCCACTGTGGCCTCCAAACATCCTTGATGACGTCATGTCGGGCGCACAGCTACGGCAGACAGTTCTATAACTGCCCACAGAGCATTACACTATAGTGCAAGTTCTTTCGTTGGGCAGACAGTTTGATGAATTCCCTCGACGACGATAATCGGGAATGGATAGCATCACTAGAAGAAAGTAGCCCAGGAGATACACTATAATCATCCTATTAATAGTCATTGTAAGTGTTTTAGACTTTTTTTATGCTCCTGATATTTGCTGCTACATGAGATGTCTATTTGCGATTCTGTAATGTTTTTACTTTAAGTTAAGGCTTAAAACTATTTTTAAATGGTTATGGACGATTATTTTTTGTTCTAATGCAATGGAAATTGGCTCCTACAGTTTATACATTATTATTTAACATTATTATATTTACGGATCTAACACATAAACTTTGCATTTACATTTACACCACACATAATATATTTTCAAAAATTTACAATAGTACAATTTTAAATTTCATATAAAACATTCGAGTTGTAGGATTGAAAAATTAAAGTATATGTTTAAATTTCTTACTCAAAATTATATAATAGTTAAATTTATACACACCCGCGCACACGCACGCACGCACGCACACACACACACATATATATATATACTAAATACTTAAATTTACTCCATAATTATAATTATTTTTATATATTTACATATATTAATCAATTTAATATATAAATATATAAATTTATGAACAGTTTTAAAAAGAAGGGGCAACGTGATTATTTTTCCGTAAACAATTCGCCTACATTACTGTTTTAACACAACCGCATCAAACAACCTGTCGACTTCCCTGCAGATTGCTTCCCTCGACAGCTTTTCTAACGGCAATCGCAAACTCGAAAGTTCGAGAAGTCGTAACTGCCAAACGAGGTTTTAGAAACATATTCTCGCAGTAATGGGGTGGGAAATATTTCCTCTGCATTGCTTTATTCATCTTCTCCCGCTTGGTAATCTTATCGTTGCCCTCCCTTATCATTTGTTTATGTGTATTCTCCCACCGTAAAGAAGCACTCTTCTTCAACTTGATTGCCGCTAATTTGACCCGTCTATCCTCTGACACCTTTTTATACTAAAAAATCTGCTCAACAACCTGTAATCAATCAATAAATTCCTAAGGATCCATACCTCCTTTGAACTTTGGCAGATCTACCTTGATGTTGAAGTCTCTATGCCCTCCAAATGATAGCTCCTCTCTGTGAGCCTCCCTCTGAGGGAGATTCAGATATTCCTCTCCATACCTCCTTTGATACTAGATTATGAAAAGCCGCGGCTTGTCTTCTTCGTCACTGAAATTATCCCTATGCAAGGGATTCAGATCCTCATCTCTTTCTCCTCTTCAACTCTCCAGATCTCGGTCCAAGATAACTTTTTCTTGTGTTAACTTTTCAATCTCTGCAAGCCTTTATTGAAGGCGACGGAGCTCTTGCCTTATCTCTCTCAGGGTACGCTTGGGCGTGTATATCCGAGGTGGCATGACTAGGGTTTAGAAATATAAAGGAAAAATTTGGAGGACAAAGGGTTTGGGGAAATCGAAAGAGGTGGTTGAGGGTATGAATGAAAAATTTTGGTGGAAGGGCAAGGTGGACGTTAGGCCCTAGGTAGGACTAGGGTTAGGCTAGCACTAATATTAAATGACACCAGACCAAGTAGAAAAAACAGTGGTAACACAAAAGCAAACTTCTATTAATAGGGAAATAAGGTTACAACACAACTCAACCGGACGTAGCAGCACAAAACAAAAATGACACAGGTAAACACCTCTAAGGTGTATCCCCACGGGTGGTGGAGGTCGGCTAGAAAGATAGGGATGATTGGAAGGGATGATGACAGTCAATGGATGCTGGTGGCAGCGAGGGGGAGATGCAGAATTGTAGGGACAGCAAGTAGGAAAGTTGTAGGTGGTCGGCAGTTGCTAGTAGGGTGGCTGGGAAGATTTGGGAGGAGATAAGAAAGCGGGATAGCGAGGTATGGCTTTAGTTAATGAGCGTCCGAGTGTTGGGATGAAGAGGGGGCTGGGCATTAGTAATAACCTACAAGAAACGGGTCAACCGGGTGTTGAGGTGATGAAAGGGGAGGCTAGATGTTGAGGAGAGGGGAGAAGAAAATTTTGGGAAGCTAGAAGGGAAGGATACAACACAACCTTGAAGTAGGATACAACCAGAGCACCATCACCTCCTTGGATACATCCCTAAAACAGATAGAAGAACTCCAAGCAGGAATCTGAAAATAAAAACAACCAGAAAACTAACCCTAAACTCTGAAACAGCGAATAAATATCTCCCACGTGAAGGAGAAGCAGAAAAGGAAGGAGGAGAGGGGCGGGCGGCAGACCCGCCCTCAGACCGCTCAGCCTAGATTTACCCTGGGCCGGCCTCAATTGGGTTGGCCGGTTCAAAAGCGAAAATTCTTGTTGCCGGAGACCCCACTATCGCGTTAGGGAGTCCACTCCCGCATCAGTCAATGTTCAAATTTATTCATTTATATGTCCAGCTTTACAAATTCTTTTATCTAAATAAGGAAAATAAACAAGCCTTCTATGACCTGAATACTAGTTCACTTACAACTGTAGTCTCATTACCTTCTGCTTGTGAACCTAGGCCTAAGATGAAGATGATCATGAGTATGAAGATTTTTTTTTGTTTAAACGAGTTTGAAGATTATTTGATAACGAGTAGAAGGCAAACCTTGAGCAAGAAATTTTGCTAGAGGGTTTATTTTAACAAAATTTAAGGAGTCATCAGTCATTACTTGCGCTCCCCAACCACTATAGACGAAGATATAAACTGCGCCCCAACTTCCTATATTGCAGCTCACTTCATCATAGGTTGACTTTCCTTCTCCATATTTACCAATGTTAGATTACTGCATATAATGCCATAGTGTTTAGTATTAATTTATGCCACTGCCATGCAATAATGAGATCGTATGTGAGATTAGTTTAAAAACAATGCCAAAGTCTCTAAATTCTTCTTTCTACGCCCAAGTCTACAAATAAAAGATTAGTGAAGCAAGTCATCCATAATGCAAGCAAGCACAAGGCTATTGTTTAAACACTTCGAGAGGAGACTTATCGGGATCAATTGATGCAACAAATAAATTAGATTTAGATTTAATTCAATTAGCTCATTTAAATTAGGATTGTTAATTCTACTTGATTAACTAACATTAATCATCATTTTGAATAATATTAAACTAGGCAGAATGATCACCCTAAAAAGTCTTTTGTATTCATTAAAGACAGGTCATGCCTCTAATAAATCCTAGCATGTGTTAACATGCTGAGAAATTTGTATGAATTAGTTTTTATTCCAAAACATGGTCCGAATACTCCCTAACATAGTCAAGGCTCGCCTAGAAATGGCCAAAACAAGTATTGGGACAGAACAGCACACACAAGTTGTTCCTGGTTCAACAATTTTAGTTCAAGTTTGACAGTCAATGTCTCATATTTATACCAGTTGGATCTAACTAGTGATACAACATGTTCAAATTTTGCGTAATTATTTTAAAGATTAAATAATCCATTTTGGTTATGGGTCAGCAAAAAAAAAGGGCATGCCTAATAATTAATGTCAATGTTGATCTGGTGTTTGGAATGAAGTTTACTTGATAAAATATTGAAATATAATTATAAGTACACCGTGTTAGTTTTTCTTTTAATGACCCTTAATCTTCTACACGATACATGCAATCTTATAATTCACTGTGTGATATTTTTCTTGATCAAACACTTGCATAATGTGTTCCAGCTATGCAGTTTATAATAATAATTTCTAAAAACAATATTATATCATGGCATGTCATGTTCTACCTTTTAAGTTTATTTCATGTCCTCATATCTATGTCTCATGTTGATGTTCATGCTTCCAAGATATTAACGCATTTTTTAAAAGATAGAAATCTATCCCAAATATTTTATTGATTAAGAGTATGACAAAAACAATAATAAATAAATAGGCAGGTATAAAGCCACTTAAAAATTAAGAGGGCATAAAGCCAATTATAGATCAAATACAAAGCAAGGATCTAGAGAATACTTAGTTTAGAGAATGAATGAGGCAAAAATAAAACCAATGACCTCTAACTCACAAAACTAGGAAGCATAGCAAAGCAATGCATAGTAAAAATACTACTAAGTTTTTAAAATTTAAGAATATTCTCTTGCAATCCTAGAATTGTAGTGTGGAAAGTCTAAGAAACTTTAAATAGAAGCTTGAATGATGGAAAAACCTATCTCTTATCAGCATATAAAATACAAGGAAAAATCATTAGAGCTTGTTGTAGTTCTTGTGATTCCTTTTAATGTATACAGTACAATCAAGCAAAGTCTCATTTGTATCCATCTCCATTTCTCATATGTCCATGATCTTGAACTCTTTGCATATTCTTTCATAGCTACAACACAATGTTGTCAATCATATAGTTAAGCATAATTACCTGGATGATCAAAATTATAGTCATTGGCACGTTCAGAGTCCTCTGCAGTCAGACCTCGATAAAATGAATCCTGTCAGTTCCATGTCAACTTGAATGAAAGAAAAATAATAATTTAAATAGAAAAGGTGAAAGAGTCATAAATTTCAAAATTATATTACAAAAATAAAAAATGTTTCACCTATTAAAGTCCTATATGGTATGTAATTAAACTTATTCTATATATTCCAATATAAACATGCAAGACTGCTCCAATTATACCAATTATATATCAGAAAATACTGTTTCTACTCAGCACCACATTAAGTGTTCAAACCTACCATGTTAAACACTTAAAGAAATTAGCAGCATTAGTCTTATGGGTTGTAGAGTTTTGTTAAGCATTTGCACTCTTATCATATTGTGTTAAGCATGCAATCTAGTGTCTCTCGTTATTTTATAATCCTAGAAGAAATTCCTGACACTATTTGTTAACCTCCCCAATACTTTCTGGTACAGTGTAAATATTTTGGGCATATTTTATGAAGCAAATAAAAATATAATTATGAAATTAAGATTATGAAACTTTATTTGAAACTCCTAAGATATAATGAGAACTATATTTTTACTCCTACTAAGTTGTTGTAACTTGAAGTGACTTCTTATTTTTCTTCTTCTTCTTCTTCTTCTTTTATTATTATTATTATTGTTATTATTATTATTATTATTATTATTATTATTTGTTGTTCTTGTTCTTGTTCTTGTTCTTGTCATTGTCATTGTTGCTAATATTATTAATTATTCCTACTGGTATTACTATTATTATTATTACAATTATTATTACAATTATTATTATTATTATTATTGCTATGATCACTTTTGTTATTGTTGTTGTTATTGTGTTCACCCATATCATGTCCGTATTCCCCTATAAGTCGCATGCAAATTATGCACATATCCAACAAGTTCTAACACAACACATCAGCAACGATAGCCAATACCACAGACAACATCCCACCTTGCTGAGTGTGGACTCCATGAATCATCCTTTGTTAACCATCACCATCAAGCTTCATGAAGAAGCCATTGCTAATTTGAAACCCCATTTTTCTTTGTAAGTTTTCACGTTAAGTTTCTAGTTGTTCTTAACAAAACTTTTCACTCCCTTTACATGAGAAAAACCTTTCATTAGTCTTGCAAACGTGCACTAAACAAAAGAGAGAGAGAGAGAGAGAGAGAGAGAGAGAGAGAGAACTGAACAAAAATGTTGGGCCTAAAATAAGTTTGGAGACCAAGAAACAAAGTTGAGAACCATTGCTTTAGTTTCATGTCAGCCACAAGTAAATGATCAAACTAAAATAGGGGCATTTACATAGATAGCACAAAATTCTTATGTGTTTCTACATCTAATACCGACTACAACAACAAAGCCTTAATCCCACTAAGTGGGGTTGGCTACATGAATCCTTCTCCTTCACTGCGTCCTATTTAGTGTCATATTTTAATTTAATTCTAATAAATTAAGATCATTTTTTATATAATAAGCCCAAGTCTTCCTAGGTCTACCTCTGCTATTCTTAACAAAAGTCGAATCTAAAACATCTACTCTCCTAATCGAATGATCAGATGGTCGACGTTTAATGTGACCAAACCATCTAAGGCGACTCTCTCTAATTTTGTTTGTCACTGGAGCTACACTAACCCTATCACGGATATATTCATTTCGTATTTTGTATCTAAGTATAAAGCCACTCATCTACCTAATCATTCTCATCTTGGCAGCACTTAACTTAGTATTATGCTTCTCTTTTAAAGACCAACATTCAGCAGCATAGAGCATTGCAGGTCTCATCACCATCTTATAAAATTTTTCTTTCAGTTTAAGCGATACTGTTCTATCACACAATAGGCCCGAAGCAGTCCTCCACTTCAACCAACCAACTTGAATTCTACTATTAACATCCCTATCTATATCATCGTCGCTTTGAACAATAGACACAAGATATCTAAATCGTTCACCTTTTAATAATTTGATCACCCAAAGTTACACTTCTGTCACTAAAGCTACTATTACTAAAATTTTATTACATGTATTCAGATTTAGTTCTACTTAAACGAAGGCATTTACATTTTAATGTAGACCTCCATAATTCAAGTTTTTACTGGACTATTTCTCTCATCTTATCCACGAGAAAGATATCATCAGCAAAAAACATACACCAAGGTACATCCTCCTGTAAATGTCCAGTAAGACCATCCATAACTAAAGCAAAAAGATATGGGCTTAAAGTCGATCCGTGATGTAAACCAACAGAAATAGGAAAATATTTGGTCAATCCTCCTTCAGTTCAAACACAAGTAACAGCTCTAGTATAAATATCTTTAATAAATTAAATATAAGTCATATCAACGCCTTCCTTCTTAAGAACTCTCCAAAGAATATCTCTTGAAACATTTTCGTAAGCTTTTTCTAAATCAATAAAAATCAAATGTAGATCCTCCTTATTATCTCTATACTTCTCCATCAAACCTCTCAAAAAATGTATAGCTACCATAGTAGATCTGCCCGGCATAAATCCAAATTGATTATAAGAAATCTTGGTAATACGTCTAAATCTATGTTCAATTACCCTCTCCCATAATTTTAAAGTATGACACATCAATTTAATTCCTCTATAATTTGCACTCTCTTGTGCATCCCCTTTAATGTTAAAAATGGGGACAAAAATACTCTTCCTCCAATCCTCGGGCATCTTTTTAGTTTTTAAAATAATATTAAAGAATTTTTCTAAATCAATAAAAATCAAATGTAGATCCTCCTTCTTATCTTTGTACTTCTTCATCAAACCTCTCAAAAAATGTATAGCTACCATAGTAGATCTGCCCGGCATAAATCCAAATTGATTATGAGAAATCTTGGTAATATGTCTAAACCTATGTTCAATTACCCTCTCCCATAATTTTAAAGTATGACACATCAATTTAATTCCTCTATAATTTGCACTCTCTTGTACATCCCCTTTAATGTTAAAAATGGGGACAAAAATACTCTTCCTCCACTCCTCAGGCATCTTTTTAGTTTTTAAAATAATATTAAAGAATTTAGTAAGTCTCTTAACTCCCAAATCTCCTGAATATTTTCACACTTCAATTGGGATATCATCAGGTCCTATAGACTTTCCACCCTTTGTTTTCTTTAAAGCCTCCTCAACTTCTTTTTTACTAATGTGATTGTAAAAATGAAACGTTTTATTATTATTGACGATATTAAAAACACTAAGGTCAATCGTGTTATCATAAACTTCATTAAAAATTTTATCAAAATAACTCACCCACCCATGTTGAATATCTTTTTCTAAGAAAATCACTTTTTGATTTTCATCTTTAATACACTTAACTTAAATCTTTATTTTTATTTTCTCTTTGATTGACTAATTTATACATATATTTTTCACTCTCCTTAGTATCTAATATATTATAACGATAACTAAAAACAAAATTTTTAGCGTCACAGATTGTTCTTTTAGACTCTTTGCGAGTCGTTTGATATTTTTCCTAGTTCTCTAAGCTTTTACATTGAACCCAATTTTTAATAATTTCTTATATTTTATCTTTTCTTGCACATTATTATTCCATCACCAACTATTTTTATTTGTACTTTTTTTTTTTTGATTCTGCAATTACATCTTTTGTCACATGTTTAATAGTATTTTTTATTTTTTTTTCACATAACATTTGTTTCATCATGAACATCTGAAATTTTAAACTCTTAAATTTTACTCATAAAAATAATTTTATGTGTTTTTTAGGTACCCCTGTTTAATTTTACGATGATGAATCCTAGTATTCATTATTTTACAGTTCTTCATCTTAAAATCTAGAACTAATAATCAATGTTGAGTACTTAAATCCTCAAAAATTTTGAAATCTTAAAAAAACTAGTATTTGTACATCTAACACCTAAACTTTCATATTTATATTTAGACACACATCAATCAAATCTTTAATATCAAATAAAAAATAGCACAATTACCACTTTTTTAAAGTCAAATACACGTTTTCATGCATAGGTTTAAAGCACCAAAGTGTTATGTATGTAAATAAGGAAGTTTAGAAGTGAGATATGCAATTCCATGAGAATTTGAAGCAACGTATGTAAATTTCTCACTTAAATAATTTTTGTATTCTAAGGCCAAGGATATAACTTTATATTCTAGGAACCTTCGACAAAGCTACTCGCATACTTTCTAGTCATCTTACCTAAACTTTTTGGTCCAATTTGAGCACTATATTCTCTTCTCAACATTCAATTTGCTTTCACGTGCATTCATTGTTGCTCAACATACACACCAATCTTATTTCCTTGACATGAGGTGAAAACCTAAATCTGGCAACTCTAAACTCTAAGACAGCTTAGAATTAAACAAATTGACCGGATGGTGCTGCGAAGAAAATAAGTAGAAAAGACAATTGAACAATTTATGATTTATCATATCCTAAAACTTCTAAAATCATTAAGAACTACCAGTTAAACCAACACACAATATAATCAACTACTAAAATAAATAAGCGAATCATTTATTGGCGCTACTTATATATGTTCATGTGATCATCGAGCCTACTTACAATTCATAAAATATAAATAAACAAGAGCATGAGAAGAAAAATCAGTCAGTGATAATGATACTTGTCCCTTTACCTGATATACAAGAACAACCCGTTGATCATGAAGCTGCTGGATGATCATATCACACACAGTAGTTTTCCCGGAAGCCGAACCGCCCGAAACCCCTGCGCTACAGAAGCCATTGTTCCCTATCAAAAAATACAGGATAAGGAGTAAATTTGGGTTAATTTACGAAGTGTACCAATTACAAAGGGCTGCTTAGGTTCTTCAGGCAATAAATCTTCGGCGATCACTCCAGCGACGGAGGCCTTAGCGGAGGATGGCGACGAAGGGACGGAGGAGGAAGATAAGCGGAGGGAATCAAGGCGAAGGCCGCTGAAGTGTGGCCCTGAGGCCGCCTCCATAACGTCGTCCATGGCCTTCTCTGGCATCCTCTCCCACTCTCCTTTCTCCTCTTCTCCTCTCTCTCTCTCTCTCTCTCTCTCTCTCTCTCGGCCTCTCTGTAAAAATACCTTGTAAATCTCTCTCTCCCTATAATGGTGCAAATTACCTTTAAAGATGTCTCTCTCTCTCTCTTTCTCTCACTCTCTCTCTCTCCATATTTGCTTTGGATGTCATCCTATTGGGATGAATATAAAATTTATTAAATTAACTTTAAATATAATTTTTATTTAAAAAAATTTAAATTTTAATTTAATGATTTTTAAGCTCATTTTAAAATAAATTGTATTAAAATATTTGACCCAACTTATGGGAGATTCATTTACATCAAATCCAATTGTTGAGGGTGTAAATCAGTCGAGTCGAGATTGAGCTATGGAGAGCACGAATTGATTAATTAATTGTGTTTAGATTTGAAGGCTGAGCTTAACTAAGAGTCGAACAGATTTTTTTGTTCTAAAAGGGAGATAATAATATTAATTTAAGTTTGTGTTATGATAAAATGACAAATCAAATTAGTAATTAAGAGATAAATAATAAAAAATCACTTTATATAAAATGTAAAAATAAAAAATCATTTTTAATAATTTAAAGATAAAATATTTCATCTTAATATTTTTTTAAGTATATTTTATATCAATATTTTTTTAAGCAAGCTTGCTTATGAGCTAATGAGAAAGAAGTCTAGCTTGAGCTAGGTTTGGCAGCTCATCGAGCTCCTATCACGAACGACTTATTGAGTGAGCCAGCTCATGAGTCAGTATTGCTCAGTTACACCCGTGCTAACAACTACACTTTAATTTTTGTATGTGATCTTATTTGTTGTATTTCATTTTTTATAGAGTTAAAATAATGATATTATTATGTGATATGAAGATTTAGGTGGAATATTTATAAAAATAAAATTTAGGCATTCGATGTATAGATACATGATAAACGGTTGGTGCACACCCAAATAATGTTTTGCACAAATCTTACGACAATCTAACGGTCCAGATTAAAAGATAAATTACGATAATACCTCAGATAAAAAACCACTAGTTCTCGTGAATATGAACGAATGAAAATAGCTAGTCAATCGATAGCTAGCCGGTCGAAGGGCTAATGACCAACCAAAGGTCAGATGGCCAAAGGGCCACACATGCAACCAGGGACAAGCACCTACGCCAACTATCGGTCAAAATTATGACACTCCAAAAATCAAACAAGTCTCAACACGAAACTCTCTTAACAACTCCACCATAGATCTCCAAAAGTTATCAAGGAGTAGGGAAACTAACAAGCCACCTAAAAACCGACCGACCACCACACTCAAAATTAACTAGCTTTCTAGAGCGAAGACCGGTCGGTGACCATAAAAAATAGCCGACCGAATAAAAAATAGCCGGCCGAAACCAGTTCGGTCAACCGATCCAAGACCTATTAAGCATAAGATCCATACGCGTTTAAAGATAAATAACCTATTAAAATAGTTAATAATATGAAATGTGCCACGTAAGCTGAACTCTCTTATCAAAGTAGGGGCAACCACATAATATTATTTTTTTAACTCTCTATCTCTTATAAAATAGGGAGGTCATAGCATATATTAGGGGATTTTGGTCTCTTCTTCTAAATCCATCTGTTCTTGGGAGAACTCTCTCTCCATTCTCTCTTGTAATCATGCTTTCCAATATATAAAATAGACTACATAGTCCAGGAACACCACATTCGCCCCAACACGGCAAGTATGTGTGCACTGTCTCCTTCCTTCTTCCTCTTTGTATCCCTCTTTTCCTCTCCCTCACAGTTTCTATCTCTCCGATCATTGAGCATGCCTCACAGGACAAATCTAGATTCAACAGTTGATATATACGTATATGCCCCATTTTTCTAATGAGGTTGGTACCTTTTTAAAATGTCAAATTTATTTACTTGGTACACAATTCTTTATGTATTTGGATATCTCACTTTTAAACTTTCATATACAAACACATCACTTTCATGCTTTAAATCAATACATGGAAAAGGTGTATTACACTTTAAAAAGTAATATTTTTTACTTGATATTAAAGACTTTAGTGTTATGTATGTGTATATGGAAGTTTAGTTGTGAGATACGTAAAACATAAGAATTATGCGCAATGTATGTAAATGCCCTATTAAGTGATTTGGTGCATTCAAATGTACCTGAATCAACTCTGCGAGCTAGATTCGGTCTCAAACTACCCCTAAGGCTCCCAGTTAACTATAGGGCTAATCAAATTATCCTAAAGCTCATCTTATTATGAGATGATTGAGGTTCCTTTAAGCTTGTTTGGGTTAAGGTCCAATTGGTATTAGTTGAGCCTTGATGCCCATGAGATAAGATTAGATTAATTTTTAATTAAGCTTAAATCAACTTTTGAGGAAATTTGGATCCAACTAGAATCAAAGTGACTCGTTATGTTTAATTTGTTCTATATTAGGTCCAAGCTCAATTAGATCGTGTTGAGGTCCATTCGACATTGTGTTGGATTAGATTAGTTATAAAATAACCTAAAGAAGTGATATAGAGAGTTAAACCAAATTGTTTCATGTCTCAATTAAATTAGGTTTAACTAGACCCAATTGGGTCAAACTTGGTCGAAGGTCCAAATTGGCTCGATTGGCTCCACTAGTGCTCAATCGAATTTGACTAGCTATAATTGACACTAAGGATATGCCAGATTAAATTAACTTGAGTTTAGATTGGGTTTGATTCAGTTAGGTTCGATTTTCACAATAGGGATATGGATTATGAGAGATGAATTTTGTTCAATTGAATTATGAGTAACCTAAAATGTCATTCTCCTGAATTTTTTTTAGTTTGGATTAAAATTTAATATGTAAATTCGACCCACAGTGACCTAAATTGATCAACTTGGGTTAAAGTCCCAAAGTGATTTCATTAGAATTGGATTTGATTTAAGTGATAAAGGAGAGTTCGATGTGTTCTTAATATGACTTAAGACCGATTAAATCCCACTTCTTACGAGAAATTTGAGATTTGGCTCAAACGACCCTTAGTAGGTTTTTGATGAGTATTTTGGTCGAATGGGTTAACCAAACAAAGCATTCACATGAGTCGAAATAGGTACAAACTTTTTCCTAAAATTATTAGTTTTATTTTGAACCGAAAATGAATTAAATTTGGATTCATTTTAATTAAATTTTATTATGTTAGATTGAATGGACATTTAACGTGCCACGTGGTCAATTAAGTTAACCTTGAGATTGAAAGCCCTATATTTTACTGAACTTGAACCTCGACTGTTTCTAGACATGTCAAAAATTTTTTACTTTGTATATCGTTGACTTTATGGCCTCAGAAGTTGACTGGAGATGACCGAGCCTCCTGAGGATCAAAGAAGATTTTAGAAAAGGTCCTTGAGCCACTAAAAATGATCCTAGGATGTTAAGTTTAATTTTGGTTTAACAAAGACAATGAGTTCTATAAGGCACCTAAGGGTAGGGCTGTCAAAACGGCTCGTTGATCGCGAGCAGCTCGTGATCGGCTCATTAAGAAGCTCGTGTTCGGCTCCTTCGCTAAATTAACGAGCAGAACACAAACAAAAATTTGTTTTTTCGTGTTCGGCTCGTTTTGACTCGAAATATTACTCATCAATTTTATATATATAAAATAAAAATTATTAAAATTAGATTCAAATGAAGTTTTAATATGAACAATAATGTTTAAATCTTACCCCAAACCTTAACATCTTATGGGTACGTGATTAGGGTTGTCAAAAACACTCTTTGATCGTGAACTGCTCATGTTCGGCTCGCTAAGCAAACGAGCCGAACACGAACACACTTTTTGAGCTCAAAAAATAAACGAGCCGAACACGACCGAGCTTAGATTGCTCGTGTTCGGCTCGTTTAAACCCCTACCTAAGGGTTGCACCCTGCAAGACCTTCATTAATTCTTTTGTTCCATTTTGAATCCATTATTGAATTAATAGCTACATCATACAATTATAGCTTAATTAGAGCTCAATTCTATGAATTAAATTTTTGTTTTTTTTATCATACAAGAATTTGAATTTTTTTTGGCAATTACATTAAGGACCACCTGAAACTTTATATTTACGAATCAGCCAATTTGTCATCCATTTTTCAAATTCTCACTCAAATGTCAAATTTTATGATAAAACCCGAACTCATATTTTTCATTTTTATCAAATTCTAAATATTTTAATCGTGGCACGTATGGGTGTAAACGAACCGAACACGAACGAATAAAGCTTGTGTTCGCATTCGGTTCATTTGAAATTTAGTTTGTTTGAAATAAGTTTGTGTTTTAAATTGTTCGTGAAGTCACTTTTCGTGTTCGTTTCTTAATGAACGAGTCGAACACGAGCTGTTCGCCAATGAAGAGCCAGTTTGACGGCCCTAATACTAATATATATAAATAATATATTATATTAACTATATAACTTATATAATATAAATATATAATATCTATATTAGTATATTACTAATATAATATATTAAAATATTATTATTACTAATTTTTTATATATTATAATTTATAAAATTGAATTTTTTAAAATATCATAAATTTTTTATATATAATTATTTTAAATTATTTTATATTTCGAACAATAACGTTTAAAACACAAAGAAACGTATCATTGTTCGTGTTTGGTTCGTTTAACTAACCTAACGAAAAAAATTTATTCGTGTTCGTCTTGTTTACTTATCGAACAAATAGAACACGAACTCCTCGACGAATCGACCCGAACTGTTCGCGAACAACGAGTTTTTTTGACAGCCCTAGTGACACGCATAAATACAGCGATTCAGCGGTCTATAAAATTTATAAGAGTGATTAATTTGTAAATATTAATATTTTGTGTAGTTCTATGTAATTATTCCTCTTATTTAGCATTATTATTATTTTTTTGTTATTAGTAAAAAAATTATATTTTATTAATAAATAATAAATAGTTCCGCAATCAAATTGGACTCCGTGGCCCAATGGATAAGGCGCTGGTCTACGGAACCAGAGATTCTGGGTTCGATCCCCAGCGGAGTCGATTTTTAAAATTTTAGCTTATTTTTTTTCCAAATGAAATACGGGACGACCAGTATTACATTATTAATAAGATAAAGAGAAATTAATATATATATTTCATTTCTTAAAAAAACAAATAACCATAAACGAACCTTGTATGGTTAGTATGATTAAAATAATTTAAAATTTGGTTATTTTACTTTCTCTTAAGCACTCTTTATACTTTCTTTTTTTTTTAAATATGATTTATTATAATTTTAAAATATTTTACTCATGAGTCGTGTAACATGTATAACGAACGTATTCGTTAAAGTTGACGGATCTAAGATATTTGGGGGTGTAAACGAACCAAACACGAAAGAACAAAACATGTGTTCGTGTTCGGTTCGTTTGAAATAAATTAGTGTTTGAAATTGTTGGTGAAACCACTGTTCCTATTCGTTTCTTAATGAACGAGCTGAACACGAGCTGTTCGCGAATGACGAGCTAGTTTCAGAGCCATAATATTAATATGTATAAATAATATATTATATTAATTATATAACTTATATTTTATAAATATATAATATCTATATTAGTATATTACTAATAAAATATATTAATATATTATTATGAATAATTTATAATATATTATAATTTATAAAATTTAATTTTTTAAAATATCATAAATTTTTTATATATAATTATTTTAAATTATTTTATATTTCGAACAATAACGATTCAAACACGAACGAACGCAACACTGTTTGGGTTTGATTCGTTTAACTTACCAAACAAATAAAAATTGTTCATGTTCGTCTCGTTTACATATTGAACGAATCGAACATGAACTTCTTAACGAACCGAACACAAATTGTTCGCGAACAACGAGCTTTTTTGACGGCCCTAAAAACATTATGATTGCAGGCATCGATGAGATGATCTTTTAGCAGGTGATTATGTGGGAGTGCGTTAAAATAATGAGGGTGACTGAATCCTAATCGGACTGTGTGAGCTATCCCTGATTGGGTCGTGACATAAATGCCCCTAAAAAATATTATACGCTATAGAGGACGACAAAAGAGAAAATTTTCGTCTCATAAAATTTAAGTTATCATCAAGTCTTATCACATTCATCTTTGTGCGGTGTTATTGTCTGTAGTCTATAATATAAACTTATGTAGTTTTAAGATTTGGCATTCAATTAATAACAATATATATTTTATAGGCGTTATAAAGCAAAAAATTAGATGAAATAAATTTTATTTTCTATCAATTTATCATTTTTAAATCTATTTCCGAATATAACTGATGAGAACAACAATTGAACTCAACATATATGCATTGAAATAAAATATTTTTATTAGAAAAATTAATATTAATAATATTTTTTTATGTAATATTCAAAATTTAAGCCTTAAATAAATATAAAGTTTACAAATTAGTCTTTTAAATGCATAGAAATTATGTGATATGCATTTAAATGACATTTTTCAGGAGATTTACACGCATGTCAAAAGGTCTGTCATGGTAGAGTAATGAATTATCGTCTTAACATCGAATGAGAACTCATCGTATGTTTGGATAGTTAAAGAGAAGTAAGTATGAGAAGATACCTTAAATTTTACGTGGAAAACTCTAGAAAATGGGAACTATCGTTGATTATAACCCAGTTAAAATAATCTAATATGAATGATAAGTACACATGTTCACTCTCATTAAGAGAAGATTACTCTATACGAATAACGTACGCAGCGTTGCATGCGTTCTCCGAAATTAACCAGCAAATAACCCTTAATAACCATATGAAAAACATCAAAATGGAACCGCAGAGTTATTGAAAAATTATTGGGAAGTTATAGCGTTATTTGAGTTAATGTCCCAATAACCTCATAATAACCTCACAAATCCCCAAACTGAAACCGTGAAGTTTATTAGGGTGTTATTAGGAGGTTATTGAGAGATTTTTGGAATTACTGCTGTTATAACCTCCTAATAACCTCCTGATAATCCTGAAATACACAACTTCGAAGGTTATTTGCTGGTTATTTTGCGGAGGACATACGCATCGCTGCGTACGTTGTCCGTATGGAATAATTTCCCTCATTAGCTTTATTTTAGAGCTTAGGATAAACATCTCCGCAAATAAATAATGAATTAAGACCACTCCATGAGACAACTTATATAGCATTTAGTGGACATTTGAATACTTTAATGATGTCAAAATTGAGTGATCGTGGACTCATTGAATTGGCTTTGTCGAGATGTGCTCGATTCAATTATAAACTTGTCAAAATTGAACTCAATTTGATCTTCCAATTGTGCATTGAAAGTTATTAAAATTAGTTTAACGATTTGATTTGAGCTTGATTTTGTTGATTTAACTCAGACTGACCAACTTTGTTAGCAATGGGTTTGTCTCGACTATCCAATTTGTCTAGCTCTAAGTTCGCTAAAAATGAAATTTTTTACAAATTAAATTAAAATTATCTCGAAATTCATATCATATCTCGAGATATACGTTGAATTATAAAAATTCGTTGTTTCCGTATCAATTCATATATTTACGAGTAAAACTTTCACATTTACATGCCTAACACTTAAACTGTTAATATCGGATTAAAAATATCCGCTATTATTTATTTTTAAAAGTGAAATATATATATATTAATATATAACTTCACAAAAAATAAAAAAAACTTATAAATATAAAATGAAATTTTAGATATCAGACATAAAAATACATAATAATATTAGAGTGGTATCTATGTAAATTTTCTAAAAGAGAACTACCTTGAGATTAGGGTGTGGGATCATGGGACTATAATGTAATTAATAAATGTGTTGGGTCATCATTTAATAAGTCAAAATTATTGTGGTCTAATTAAGTATAAAATTTATGACTTTAGACACATTTGTCGTGAAATTATAAGTGTGGATATCATAAGCGGCAAATTCTAATTTGATGAGGGCGGAATTGGAATTAAACGAAATTTTAGTAACCACTCTTGGTTACATTAAATAAGGAGGTAATAGTCCCGGTCTGCAGAGAAAGAAAAAAAAATTATTCTCTTGTTCCCCATCAACGAGAGAGACTAAGGAAAACTCCGGAAAGTTTGCAGATTGGAAAATCGTTGTTTGCAATCGATAAAATGGATTCAGGTACGCTTCCGCTATTGTATCAATTCAGTTTTCTCATTAATATGAACGTGAATGAAAGATTCTCGTGGTAAATTCCTAATAGATTTTGATTCGATCAAAATCTATTTGAAAAATTTAGAAAAGAATTTCAACAATTGGTATCAGAGTCTCCTGTTCATATTCAATTTTTGAGATTCCGTTTCTCTTCCTCTGCAATCATTGTCGATAAATTTTTGCGGCGACGGCACAAAATTGAGGAACGAGGAATATTGATGGCGTGGCCGGAGGCTTTTCTCCTTCTCATTCTTATTTTTTTATCCCTTTTCGTTCGCCCTTACCCGCGAAGGAATCGTCCGCAAATGGTTGCGGCGGCGGGGTTGCAGCGACAGGAATGCGGCAGCAGGACTCCGACATAGGTGGCTGCGGTGGCGCGGCCTTCGACGGCGGCAGAATCCGGCACAGCGGAATGCTGCGGCAAAAAGGGACGGCGCCGGAAGGGGCGCCGGAGGGAGGAGCGCCGGAAGCGACGCCGGAAGGAAGCGGCGCCGAAGACGGCACTGGATGGTGGCGGCGTCGGGCGGCGCCGCCGTTTGCGAACAGCGCGCCTGTTCGCGATTCGCGAACTGTTCGCGCTTCGCGAACTGTTCGCGCGAACAGTGAATAAAAAAAATTAATTTAATAATTATAAATAAATAAATATATATATATATATATATTTATATTTATGTATATTTATATATTTATATGTATATATATATATATATATTAATTAAATTACTCATTTTAATTTGAACAATAAAATGAGTTATTTATTTTTTTTTTATGAGTTTGAAAATAAAATGAGTGAATTAATTAACTCAATTTTTGGGATTGATTAATTTTATAAAATCAATAATTTTGTTTTGTAAATCATGGGTTTTATGGCTTATAAATTAGCCCATTATTTATAAATATATGATTTTATAAAATTAAATTAAAGTTTAAATTAAATTCGAATAAATTGTATTTTATAATTTTTCATCATTTTTAATGAACTTATTGAAACATGATGTTGCCAAAGTAACATCTCTTGTGTAGATAGTTCGTGACGAATGTTGGATGTTGTGTGTATGTGAGTTCATGCGTGTATTAATTAGTCTCAAAGGAAAATTAATACTTAGCTGAATCCATATACATACTTGTGATGATAAACATGTAACAATTATAAGGAATAATATATGAGTAATAAATCAATCCAAAAATAGATTTATTATTTGATATGTGTTATTGTTAATGTTTGATCATTACAACAAGATTACCATTAGCAATTAATATTACTGTCCAAAGACTTGATATTAATGCTGCATTAGGTATCTTGAGATGAGATTTACCATTAATTAAATTTAAAACATTTTATTAATGTAATCTTTTGTTCATTTTTCAGTTGTTGCTAATGTATCTGCTAATCTCTATTCGGTTCCAATCCTTAATGGTGATAGCTTTAAGGATTAAAAAGAGAACATTCACATTGTTCTTGGCTGCATAGATCTAGATCTAGCGTTAAGAATGGATAAACCCGCTCCTCTTAAGGATGTTAGTTCCTTCGAGGAAAGGAGAATCTATGAGAAGTGGGACCGTTCTAATCGCTTGAGTCTTATGATCATAAAGCGCGACATACCTGAGGCCTTTAGAGGTGCGATGTCTAGTGAGATCACTGATGCTGCAAGTTTTCTTGCTGAATTAAAGAAACGCTTTGCAAAAAATGATAAGGCTGAAACTGGTATTCTTTTAAAGAAACTGATTTCAATGAGGTTCAGAGGCAAGGAAAGTATAAGGGAGCACATCGTTGAGATGTCTAACATTGCTTAAAAGTTAAAGAAACTAAAGCTCGAGTTGACGGATGATTTACTCGTGCATTTAGTTCTTATTTCTCTTCCTCCACAGTTTGGCCAAATTTTGGTCAGCTATAATATGCAAAGAGAGAAATGGACTCTTAATGAGCTTATTTCTCATTGTGTGCGAAGAGGAAGAAAGGTTAGAAGCGAGAAGAGCGATAGTGCTCATTTGGTGAACACCTATAAAGAAAGGGGCACTAAAAGAAAGAAAGAAGCTGCAAAAAATAAGAGTCTTTCTCAAAAGAAACAAAATAAAGTTCAAAATCCTGAAAGTATCAGTTGTTTCTTTTGCAATAAAGAAGGACATCAGAAGAAGGAATGTGCAAAATATCACGCTTGGCGTATAAAGAAAGATACATTTCTAACTTTGGTATGTTCTGAGGAAAATTTGGCTTCAGTACCTAGAAACACTTGGTGGTTAGACTGCGGTGCTACTTAACATAAGTGTTTCAATGCAGGGTTGCCTGAGCTACCGAAAACCAAATGATGCTGAAAGATGCATTTATGTGGGAGATGGAAAATCGGTAGAAGTGGAAGCAATTGAGCATTTTAGATTGTTATTATGTACTGATTACTATTTGGATTTGATAGATACTTTTGTTGTACCGTCATTTAGACATAATTTGGTTTCTGTTTGTTGTTTGGACAAATTGGGTTATTGTTGTTTATTTCAAAACAGATGTTTCAGTTTATCTATTAATTCCAATATTACTGGAATTGATTCCCTTATGGAGTATGACAATATTTATTTGCTTGATATTGTTGCTTCTTATAATGAAACTCTGAATGTAGAATCACGAGGTACTAAGCGTAAAATTAATAATGAAAATTCGGGAGCATTATGGCACGAGCGTTTAGGTCGCATCTCTAGAAATAGAGTTGAAAGACTTGTGTCGAGATGAAATTCTAAGTTCCATTGATTTTACGGACTTTAATGTACGTATTGAATGCATTAAGGGAAAACGGACCAAAAGAAAGAAATTAGGTGCATATAGAGTTACTGAAGTCTTAGAATTGATACACACGGATGTTTATGGACTATTTTCTACAGCTTCTTGGAATGGTCAACAATATTTTGTATCGTTCATAGATGATTATTCAAGATATGCATACATATTTCTTATTAAAGAAGTCCCAAGTATTGGACATGTTCAAATCTTATAAGGCTGAAGTTGAAAACCAACTAAGCAAAAGAATAAAAAAGTCGAAATCGATCGTGGTGGTGAATACTACGGCGGATATGACGGATTCGAGTGAACAACGTCCAGGACCATTTGCTAAATTCCTAGAGGAATGTGGAATTATCCCTCAATACACAATGACAGGTTCACCTAGCATGAATGATGTAGCTGAAAGACGAAACCACACTCTTAAAGACATGTTAAGAAGTATGTTCAGTCATTCTACCTTACCAGAATCACTATGGGGAGAAGCACTCAAGACAGCAGCCTACATTCTAAATAGAGTATCAACTAAAGCAGCTGTAAATACACCTTATGAGCTTTGGACAGGGCAAAAACCCAGTTTAAAGCATTTTCATGTTTGGGGTTGCCAAGTGAGGCAAGAGCCTTACAAGCCACTTGAGAAAAGTTAGACCACTAAAACGGTGAGCTTATTTGTTGGTTATTCGGAGCGATCTAGGGGTTTGAGTTTTATGATCCCAAATTAAAGATAATTTTTTAGACGGGAACTGCAATGTTCTTTGAGGATATTGAATTTGGGGGGAGAAATCAGGTTAGAGACTTCGTTTTTGAGGAGGAATCAGACCATACTACTCTTGTTGAAGAGGAATTTGTTCATATTCCTATAATTGCTTTTGATAATGATCATGATTTTATTCCTGACATTAATCAAGTTGCAAATCAAGAACAAAACATTGTTAATCAACCCCTTGAGGAACAAATTCAACAACCTCAAGAACAAGTTCAAGAGCAAGTGTTTTTGTTGCGATCCACTAGAGAAAGAAGAAATGCTATTTCAGATGATTATATTGTATTTCTTCAGGAACATGAGAAAAATATTAGTATGATGGAAGATGATCCTATCAACTTTCATCAAGCTATACAAAGTTCCAATTCAGAAAAATAGACTAAAGCAATGAATGAAGAGTTCAAGTCTATGCAAGAAAATAAAGTTTGGGAACTTGTCCCATTACCAGAAGGAAAGAAACCCATTGGTTGCAAATGAATTTTTAAAACCAAAAGGGATTCAAAGGGTAATGTGGAGAGACATAAAGCTCGCCTTGTAGCTAAAGGCTATACTCAAAGGGAAGAGATTGACTATAAAGAGACTTTTTCTCCGGTTTCAACAAAAGACTCTTCTAGAATAATCATGACACTAGTTGATCATTATGATATGGAGCTACATCAAATGGATGTTAAGACCGCTTTTCTCAATGGAGACATTGATGAAACGATCTATATGGTGCAACCAGAAAACTTTGTGTCAGGAGACCCAAAGAATATAGTTTCATAGCTCGACAAAATCTATTTATGGGCTCAAACAAGTTTCCCGTCAATGGTATCACAAATTTCATCAAATGATTCTATCATTTGGTTTTGAAATGAATGCATTTGATGATTGTGTATATCATAAATTCAGTGGGAGAAAACATTGTTTTCTGATTTTGTATGTGGATGACATACTGCTTGTTACAAATGATATAGGCATGTTGCAGGAAACCAAAAGATTTCTATCAATTAATTTTGAGATGAAAGATCTTGGTGATGCCTCATTTGTCTTAGGAATTCAGATTCACCGAGATCGTTCTCAGTGTATTCTTGGATTATCACAAAGAGGCTATATTGATATAGTGCTTAAAAGATTTGACATGCAGAATTGTAAACCAATTGACACTTCTGTCGCTAAAGGAGACAAGTTCAGTCTCAATCAGTGCCCAAAAGAAAACCTCAAGATTCAGGAAATGCAAAATATTCCTTATGCTTCAACAGTATGGAGTCTTATGTACACTCAAGTTTGTACGCGGCCAGATATTGCGTACATTGTTGGAGTTTTAGGCAGATACTTAAGCAACCCAGGAATGGATCATTGGAAAGCTGTCAAAAGAGTTATGAGGTACTTAAGGAGAAAAAAAGATTACATGCTTACATATAGAAGATCAGATCATTTGGAGATCATTGGGTATTTTGACTCCGATTTTGCTGGATGCCAAGACAACAAAAAATCCACATCAGGCTACATATTTTTGTTAAGTGGTGGAGCTATATCCTGGAGGAGTGCAAAACAAACACTAATAGCTTCATCCACTATGACAACAAAATATGTAGCATGTTATGAGACATCTAACCATGACATATGGCTGAGAAATAATGTCACTGGGCTGCTCATTATGGAAGGAATTGAAAGTCCACTAAAGTTATTTTGTGACAATAAATCAGCTATATTGTATTCCAATAACAACAGAAGTTCATCCAAGTCAAAGCATATTGACATCAAATTTCTTGTTGTGAAGGAAAGAATACAGAGTAGCCAGATTCACATAGAGCATATTAGAACAAACTTCATGATTGCAGACCCCCTTACAATGGGTCTGATACCCAGGGTCTTTCATGAGCGTACTGCTCATATGGGTGTTATAAAGCTTGAGGAAATTTAGATTCAGTGAGAGTTTGTTAACTTGTGTTTTTAGTTCTATGTTTTATTTTGTATACAAAACATATTTAGATATTTTCTGATCAGAAATGAGGCATTTTATTCAGTTCAGCACACTCTATACAGTTAAAGTTTGATCTCACTTAAGTAAAGTAGGACCAGTTGAAAATTGACATGAACAGACCACTTTACATTTAATTTTCATTCCACACATCATGATTGATCTATGTCATTTGATTATATTAATATATGTGACCATTGATGGGTTTTGTTGTGACAAATACTAACAAAGATCAGCTTTGATCCTATATTGATATGATTAATGGACGAGATTGTAATGTGCCTTTACAATGATGACAACAAATTTTGGGCGCACTAAGGTTGACACATTTATGTTATACATATATAGTCCAGTGGGATATTGTTGGATCAATTATGGGACTATAATGCAATTAATAAATGTGTTGAATCATCATTTAATAAGTCAAAATTATTGTGGTCTAATTAAGTAATTTATGACTTTAGACACATTTGTCATGAAATTATAAGTGTGGATACCATAAGGGCAAATTCTAATTTGATGAGGGGCATAATTGGAATTAAGCACATTTTGTAACCACCCTTTGGTTACATTAAATAAGGAGGTAATGGTTCCTGGTCTGCAGAGAAAGAAAAGAAAATTATTCTCTTGTTCCCCATCAACGAGAGACTAAGGAAAACTCCGGAAAGTCTGCAGATTGGAAGATCGTTGCTTGCAATCGATCAAATGGATTCAGGTACGCTTCCGCTATTGTATCGATTCAGTTTTCTCATTATTATGAACGTGAATGAAAGATTCTCGTGGTAAATTCCTAATAGATTTTGATTCGATCAAAATCTATTTGGAAAATTTAGAAAAGAATTCCAACATAGGGGTGTAAACAAACCGAACACAAACGAACATAGCTTATGTTTGTGTTCGGTTTGTTTGAAATTTAGTTTGTTTGAAATAAGCTCGTGTTCGAAATTATTCGTGAAATTACTGTTTGTGTTCGTATCTTAACAAACGAGTCGAACACGAGCCGAACACAAGCTGTTCGCGAACGATGAGCCAGTTTGACAGCCCTAATATTAATATATATAAATAATATATTATATTAATTATATAACTTATATTATATAAATATATAATATCTATATTAATATATTACTAATAAAATATATTAGTATATTATTATTATTATTTTATTATATATTATAATTTATAAAATTTAAATTTTTAAAATATCATAAATTTTTATATATAATTATTTTAAATTATTTTATATTTCGAACAATAACGATTCAAACACTAACGAACACATCACTGTTGGTGTTTGGTTCATTTAACTTACCGAATGAAAAAAAAATTATTCGTGTTCGTCTCGTTTACTTATCGAACAAATCGAACACGAACTCTTTGACGAACCGAACACGAATTGTTTGCGAATAACGAGCTTTTTTGACAGCCCTACTTGAGATGTTAATAAAACCTTTCCATACTTTCATCTTTAGGTTCTCGCACCTAAAATTGAGAGAGTGTGAGAAAGAGTTGCAAATTTGAACTGCAGATTTCTAAATTTAAAACAACAAGATATTTTTATAAAACATACAAACAAGTTTATTATAACTCTAAAATTGAATTCCTAACAAAAAATTATTACTTGTGGATGACGCATGTAGCCGTAGGTGTGAACGACAATTCATAAATGTCACATGTCAATCATTTATTACTATAAAATATTATTTTTCTTAAAATGAGAGAAAGAAACAACACGGCCCGACCTCGACTTGACCAATCTAGAAAAAAACGATGACAATAAATACATAAATAAGGCTTTTGGCGTATGCGGTTCATTCGATAATCCATATTATGAAAAAACCGACGTCAAGATCCCCTGTGTTTTTCTAAAGTTTGTTGTTCGATTGATTTTCTACCCTGCGGTTGAGGTTTCCTTGTTGTATCAAAGTTAAACTTCGACATTTTATCTCTTTACATGTTCTATTCCTATATTTTTGTTTGCCGACATTATCTTATTTTAGGGCTCAACATATATGCGTGTCTCTCAGCTTAATGACGAAGAAAAGACTATATGTAGAGTTAAATGAACATAAATGTTTTATTAATTTTTCTTTATACCATCATGCAGGGCTCAACCATGTGATGTATTAAATGAGTTTAAATGTTCTTCGATTTATTTTTTCATCTTATACAATTATATTGTTCATGGACAACTTTTCTTGGTCGGTTTTAAAAATACAAAGTCATCAGCTTGTCTAATTATTTGGCTTCGTGTAATTCCCTCATCTGGATAAATCTCCGTAAAAAATTATTCATATAAACAATTCAAAGAGATGATGAATCGAAAAGAATGATATACAATAACAAACAAACAAAAAAAAAGAAATAAGCAGAAGACTTATATATGGTTAATCCCTGCATGATGGGCGAGATACGTCTGAACAGGAACATATAGAAATACCTCGAAACAAAACATTTACAAAGAGAATCCCTATATAAACAATCAATAACCAGAAAACCAAAATAACATTTTTGTTCTTAGGTCAAAAGCCTTACAGAGGAACGTATCTCTCTTATTAATTACATCTTGTGGGATATCCAAGAGTACTCTTAAAAATGAAGTTTCACTTATATTATCATGAACCTGGAGAATAGACAATTAAAGAATGATTATTTCGTATGGGAACTCCTCATTGTTTTTAAAGCTCTCACTAAGCCATGAGACAAATGGTGAGTCTCTCACTTCCGAAATGAGTAGCGGCTTAGCGATGTACAGAGCCTACAAAATAACCAAAATTAATATCCCTATATGTCAGAGCTTATCGGGTCATCGGGGCAGAGCGTGAATCATTGTATCCCAAACAGGCAACAACTCATCGGTAATTAGGTCGTCAAGATGATTTCAACGAAGGCAAAAGGAGTGACATAACACAAAAGAGCTTAACAAATGAAGGGTATAGTGATTCTAACAGGTAGAGGTAGTCGGGCCAGGATACCACAGATCCGTCATCCCAAGCTACTAGGACCATAAGTTTATCTGATCGTTAAGGTAGTCGACCCAACACATACAGAGATTCAATCTCGGCAATCCGTGAATTATATCATCCACGGGGTCTTCGATAGACCTAAGGTCAAATGAACAAAATTCTATCCCATGACTATCAAGTGAAGCTTCAAATTGTGAGACTTATAACCGACGAAGTAGCAAGGATGCCGCTGAAAAGAGAGAAGAAATGAGAGGTTCAGCTACAATATTGGAAAACACTCACAAAAAAAAGACTTACACTCGCCTGGGTCGGGAGCCTTCTAACACCCTAAAAGTACCAAACAATCACTTGAGTATAAATCTATGCTAAATCAGTCAGGTATGAAGAAGCACGAGAACACTATTTTTTCTAATAATAATTTTAAAAAACCATAACACTATCTTCACTTACAAAGGAAAAGTATAATTATGATGATGATGATATGTTGTTCGTGTCGGGCTGACAAATCAACGGCAAACAGAGGCTTAAAAGTTTTTGAAAATTTACTTAAATTGCCACATAATTCTTATTATTCTTACAGAGTAGATGATGCGACCAGTAAGTGATGCAGTCAGTGTCCCAGTCTCCAAGTGGGAGAATTGTTGCGTAATGTGGAGACCCGGTTCACATTAATTTAATTAGATTCATAATTAAGAATCCTACATACCTCTCACCCACCACTTCCCACCTACCTCCCACCTACCGTTCTCATAGTTTCTATAGATAGCCTGTTTTGGCTTAAAAACCAAACCAAGTCAGGCCAATCCAAGTCCTCTAAGTGAGAAAGAGAGGAAGAGAGAGAGAGAGAGAGAGAGAGAGAGGAAGGGAGAGAATAAAATAGAGATTTTCTTGTAAACGTCGAGACGCTTGAAGATGTAATTCCTTGAAGAAATAAAATCATCTGCAATTCCGTGGACGTAGACAAATTTGCAGAACTACGTAAATCTGTGCGTCACTCTGGTGTATGTTTTTATGAGTGCAATTTTTCTCGTTCCATTTTTCACTTTATTGTCGTAGTTTTTTCACAACATCGTTATACATAACATAAGTATTCAAGGTAACATCAAATGCTGAAGAAAAACCCAAATTCAGAATTAGTAAAAGCAAAAACTTTCAATGTAAATGATCCAAAAAATCACAATCAAAGTTACTTGCATGAAACAGTGAGAGTAAAGTACAAAAAGAGTGAGAGTGACAGAAGAAAATTTAGAGTTCGAGGCATCTCACCAGAATAGTTAAAAGAGAAAAAATGAGAGCAACAATAAAGAGTAACCACAGCCTGGCGCAAATAGAACAAAACCCAAATCTTAAATTTTTACCCTAATTGATCTTATATGGAGGATAAAGACAAAAAAGTGAAAATGAGAATAATTAAAACTAGAAGAAAAAAATCTTAAAGGTGGAGTCTGTGACGAATCGTTCTCATTGCTGAAAAAGCATTACATTCGGATTCTGAAAGTAGTTTACATCCGGATAAATAGTAGGATGCTACGTATTAAGTGTGATCACCAAAAAATATTAATATCAATCAATATTAAGAACGATGAGACCAATTTAACACGTGGTGAAGCTTCACTAATGCAGTGAAGCTTCACTAATGCATTAGAGTCATCATATAATATTCCTCCTTGCTAGCTTACGACAATTGGAAGCCGGCCGCACCGACGCAGGCAAACATCGAGTCAGTACCAATTTTCTCCTCGGTCCGATCGATCGAGTCAGCTATATAGTAGTCAGATTGCCTCAGTCGTCGGTAGGAAAGGCAGGGAGGAGGAGGGAGAGGGAGAGGGAGCGAGCGAACGCTGCCGCACTTTGGGACGGTGGTCCACCGACGATCTTGAGTGGTTCGATTCACGGAGCTTGGGAGATGCTACTGAACTGCGCCGCCGTGAGCCCAACCGCTGTTCGCGACGCTCCGGTGGTCGCGCAATGCCGGCGGCGAGAGCCCTCTGTTTCCGCACCGATTCGGCGGGCAGAGTCTGCCCGAGTGGCCATACGGTCCTGCCTGGTGGGTCGTAATTCAGTCAGCTTATGCGCGCCGGAGACTGAGGAGGGCGGTGGAAAGGGATTTGCAGAGCGGTTGAGGATGGGGAGGCTTGAAGAGGATGGGCTTTCGTACAAAGAGAGCTTCATTGTTCGTTCCTATGAGGTGGGGATTAATAAGACGGCAACCATTGAAACCATCGCTAATCTCCTCCAGGTCCCCTCCAATGCTCCATTTCTGTGTAGTTTTTTTCAATTAGTCTGGATCTCTGAAATGCTTTTGGGTTCCGTTGTTTCATGCTTTCATTTCCAGGATGCATTGAATTTTCTAATTTAGTACTCGTTTCTGATTTGGATGAAGTTGATTTTTTTTTTTAAATTTTACATTTTAGCTTCACTTTTGCTGCATGTTTCGCTTTTCATCATTGCAACCAGAGATAGAGTTTGGATTTCCTCCACTCTCCTTCGGTCTCAAGTTCAAGTTTGGGGTCTTGGAATTGGTTTAGTGGCTCTTTCTTTTTTTGGTTTGCATTTATGTTGTTTTTGCATTTTGCATTATTTAAAATTTAAATTTTAAATTACCAACTTTGATTTGTCTCATCCTGTAATCCTTTATTGTTGTTATCCATGACTTAACTCCTTATACCTTGGACTAAAGGCATATGAGGCAGGGTCCATTTGGGATGGTAGCAGCTGCATGCAAAATCAATGCGGGGTTGTGATAGTTTTTTACAGTTTTATTTACATGTTGCTGCCTTCTTCTTTGCTAGAACTTTGTTGCTATTTTTCTTAAGTTTTACTTGGTGAGAAGGAGATTTCACCATTGTGGATTAAATAAGACAGTTGTCGTCCAACTTGTTTTTGAAAGGAAAATGCCTATAATACTACATTTATTAAAAATAATGCTTTTACCACAATGGTTTTACAGTCAATTTATTCACTGTTATTGCAATCCTAAATAATCTAATCGTGTGAATAATAATATATATATTTTAAATTATTGTGGTTGTTTTAGATTTTTCTAAAATATAGAAAATCGGACAACAAGCAGATCTGATTATGAATACTAGTTCCCATCACAAAAATTTTGAAAAAAGCAACAAAAGAAAAAAGTACTTTAAAAGTAAATGTGTATAAAGGCTATCTCAAAAAACACTATGAGAGGGTGGGCAATTACACGCTAGTTTGTCTTCTTTGTTCTAGAAGCATTAATTTGTCTCAATATTAATTAGCCTAATTAGTCAAGCTAAATAATAATTAGCAGTAATGATAGTAAAATTGAGTAATTCCTATTAAATGTCTGGTAACCTTTTAAGTATTTTTCTTTTTATTATTCCCAAAATTGGATACTCTTAATTATATTTTGTTGGATTAAGGGATTAAACTGCTAAGCATAGAGCTTAATTTTATTAATTATTTTAGAGAAGATTTATCTTGATATTTTAAGATTGATCGTTTTAACGAAGTTTTTATTGGAAGATATAAAAGATTTAAAGTGGATGCTACCACATATTACTAAGTAGAGGCTAGGCTATCATAAAGGTTTATAATTGAGGTTACAATAGTCCTCAATGATAGTTAATAATAAATGTTATGAGATCAACATTTTATTATATAACTTCACATACTTCTTACTTGTATGTTCGTATGAAGTGACAAAAAGAGGAGAGGAAGAGAGAAGATGGTTTTCATTCGAGAAAGAATGGAAGAAATATTTCAAGCGCTTGTAAGTAGAGCTCTTCAAATTATACAAGAAAGAAGTCCAGCCCTCATCTTCACAGTAATGACTGCATTTTCACTCGATTAGATAAAGTGGCATCTTTGTTCATATTTTCAATTTAATATGAAGTGTTATTTTTTAATGTTTTTTTTTTATAGATTTGTGGATTATGCGATCTCTATATGATTTTGGATATGGTTTGCTTAAGCCAAATTGTATAAATTTTTGTGTTTCTCTCTCTCTATATAATTGCCTTATGATTTATTTTATTTACCTTTCGGTTTATGGAACTCATTTTCTTAAAAGCTTATATCCAAGTGAGATTATAATAAGTATGATGTCCATAAAATTTAGATTACGTGATTTATTGATCTAAGAGTTTTTGCCCTTTGAGAACCAAGATGCGTGGGATACTTTTCTAATAGCGGTTTGTAGAAGTACTCATGAGATATAAAAAAAAAATGCTGACATCATGAGTGAAGAAGACAAGATAGTGATTAATGCGAGGGTGAGATCTTGATCTTAGAGGAAATAATGATAGAAGCAAAGTTTTATGGCTCTAGTTATATCAAAAACCTCTCCAACAAACTTGATCAACGAAAATATTATTTATTTCATATGTAGGAATGTATTCCTAATAAATCATATTTAAATGTGTTTAATTCAATCATTCTAGATTTAAGGAATATTGATGTGATTATTGGTGATGAAGATCAAGCTTTATTACTATTTAGCTCACTAATTTTCTCTTATAAGCATTTATAAAATATCATATTATATAATCACGATATAATAAGCTTAAAGGATGTTAAAAATTCACTTCTTTCAAAAAGAGGTGATTTATAAGTTCGAAGGAAGTGATAAACGAGTTGAAGGTTTATTGCAGGATAATGAGTGATTCTATGAGTGAGAATTCTCTTCTCATATTGGTAGAAGTAAATCTTCGATTAAATTGAAAATATTATTTATTAATATCGTAAAGAAAGAATTATTTTGCTTTTAGGAAGAGAGAACAAGAATAGGATGATGACCATCAAATGATAAATCAGTTGATGCAAATATGGTTATAAATTTTTATGAACTTTTTTGTTATAAACTCAGTGATGTTCATGTGACGAGTAAAGACAATAGATTGAAAATAAAAGATTTAGATTCAACTTTTTTTTATAATGTCTTCTAATTTAGATATGTTTTTCACATATGGGTGTGTTTTTATTGGAAATGGAGCTATATAAAAAATTTGGAGGTTCTAATATTGTGAAATTAAAAGTGCAGGATGGTATAACCATATTGTTTGCTAGGGTAAGGTATGTATCAAATTTAAAGAAGAATTTAATTTAAGTAGTATTATTATTGCAACATATAAATTCTATGGTGATATTGACATTTGACACTCATAAGGTCTTTAAGAGCCTATTAATTGTCTTAAATCAAATAGAGCTAGGGGACTCTACATTGCTGCATGTTGATTTATTGTTTTTAAAAAATATGGTTGCAATCTGTAATGGAACGAAAATGATTTTAAGAATATGACATCAAATATAAAAAATGTGGGGGTTGTTGTGAACTTAATTGTTGGTGATTTTGAGAAAGTGTTGCAAAAATAAGGTTTCTATAAAGTAGAACTTCCAAAGTATTGACGGACATTGTATGACAGGGAAAAAATCAAAATAAAAGAGCAACATGATAATTACAAAGTTTGGTTAGTTAGCTTCCGATGGATTGAGGTAGCACAAAGTTTTAGAAGTATTTTAATCATAATTATTAAGCTAGTACATTGAAGATTTAGACCTCAAATGGGAGAATAGAATCTTTTTTTTTTTTGTAATCATTTTAGATAATATTTTATCATAGTTTTTAAAGATTATGGGCCATCACAACATTCTAGTTAGAGGATACCAAAAAGTCCTAAATGGAAGCTATCATAAAGTGTAGAATGGGGGCTACAAAAATATTTAATGGTGGTTGTTAATTAATGTTAGAAAGTAAAGATTTCACTGTATAAACTCATATAATCTTCAACATTCACAAGAAAAAGTAGTAAAGAGATGGGAATAATAGGAAAAGAGAGGAGGGGTGTCATTCAAGAATGAAAAGAAGAAGCCTTTAGGGTACTTCCAATTAGAGCTTTCTGGCTTCTTCAAGAAAGAAGTCTTGCCCTCATGCAATAGATGACTGAATTTTCTTTTAGCTCCGCAATATGGTATCCTCGTCTCTATCTAATTTTATATGAAGTGTAATTTATCATTCATTTCTTTTTAAAGTTTAATGGGTTATTTGATCTATTTGATATTTGAGGCTATGATTATTTATAGGGGTGGGTCCGCTTACAATTCAAGGCGGGCAATTTCACACCCTGAAGATTATTTTTCTTGCCCTCTTTAAATTTAATTTCTTTTAATATTATAGGATTCTATTTTTTATTTTGCCACCTCAATAAATTTATTTTTCCAAAACTAAGGACAAAAATTAATTTTTTATGTTCTAACCCTCAAAGGAGGGGTGGGTTCTGCTTTACTTACTTGAGCCGAGCTATTCAGGGTTCTTTATTTCCTAGCATAAAGGTTTCTATTCATAGATTAACAACGGAGCCCCTATATATATATATATATATATATATATATATATATATATATATATATATATATATATATATATATATATATATATATGTATATATATATATATGTATGTATATAAATATAATATGTATGTATATAAATATAATATGTATGTATATATATATATATGTATCTAGATATATATATACATACATACATACATACATATTTATGTATGTATATGTACTTATGTATATGTATGTATCTAAATATAATATGTATATAAATATAATATGTATATAAATATTATATATGCATACATACATACATACATATTTATTTATTCTCTGCTGGTCGTTTTACGGTCTTTACAGGGGAAAGCTTTAATTTTCTTTGGGATCAAAGTTGTTTTTATGTTTTTTCAAAATCAATGTAGGAAGTTGCTTGCAATCATATGAAGAGTGTTGGGCTTTCTTCTGATGGTTTTGCCACAACCACTGCCATGATAGAACTTCATCTTATATGGGTCATTTCTCGTATGCACATTGAAATATACGAGTATCCTGAATGGTGGGCAGTTGGGTTTTATTAAACTTGACTTATATTTGTTCTTTGTTTTATGTTTTGAAGCTATTATGTATACTTCATTTTAGGGGTGATGTTGTTGATATTGAAACTTGGTTCCAAGGAGAAGGAAGAATTAGTGCAAGGCGTGATTGGATTCTCAAAGATTTGGGTACTGGTTTGGCTATTGGCAGAGCTACAAGGTACTTCACCCAATAAATCTAACATTTGTGACCTTTTTATACTGCAATCATATCTTGAATTTACGAACAATGAGATAATTGTTCAAATCAAACAATTTTGGGCATGGATTTATTTCAATGTTCATGGAATAAAATGGTTTAAGCTTCTAAGCCTATGGATGTTAAGCTCATGATCTTTTATGTTGATAAGAATCACGTGATCGACATACATGAACCTTTTATGGTAAAGGATTCATGTTGGTCAATCATGAATTTCTTGGTTAGAATTTGGGTTAATGGAACCGAAGAACATGTTTCATATCAATCAGCATTGTTTTTGTGGTATTACCCACCACCTTCCTGAGCAGTTCACATCACGAAGATTATCTATTGAAATATGATACTGTAGGGTAGAAATTGTATTATAGAAAAGGAAGAAGTTGTTCCTTTAAGTTCATTCTGATGCACGCTTTTTGATGCAACATAATACTGTCAAGTTAATCATAATTATTGTAGAATCCAAGTCATTTGTGTGGATAAAAAGATGGTCATCTCCACAAGCATTACATGACTAGAATGTTTTTTATGTTTTCATACAAATGTTGAAATTTTATTTTTGTTATTTCCTCGGTATTCTCTTTTATTTTATTTAGTTATGTTAATCTTGCAAGGGCGGGAAAAAAGAAATAAGTTGTTTGTATGTTTTACCACTTTGTATTTAAAATTTAATGCTACCCCTCAATTCTTATGTGAGAAGTAGCATTAAAGTCATGTTGATCATTTTCTAGGGCTCCTAAAAGATGTTTTGGGAGTGAATTTAGAGGGGAGGAGATTGTAGAATAACATATAAATGATAGTATGCGAGGGCTTGGAGGAGGATAAAAAATGAAATCTGCTATTGAACAATAGATTTGGGCTGTTCGAGACTGTCCCAGTGAGACTAACGATGAAAGGGCATGGTGCAAGCAACTTGGAGGTTCAACAGTTGTTCTCGAAGAAGAGACAAACAACACTTGCAAAAGAAAGAAGATACAACATTTCTATAGCAAAAAATCAGACAAAACCATCTCCATAATACTCAAACAGAGTAAAAGTCTTAAACCCGAAAACAATAACATATAAATTGTTTTTTAGTAGAAAATAACCTCATTTGAAATAGAGAAATAGGAAATAAATAAATAATAAATAAATGAATAGGAAAAATTCAAAAAGGAAAGAAATATGCTAAAAATAAGAAATTTTGAGTGTCTTTGTCGATTGAAATGTAGCCGAATTGCAGCTTTTCTCACGATTGCGCGCTCCGCGGTACTCGGTCTTTGGAATTGAGGAGTTTCGCTGAGCAGATGCTTTGTATCATTCTCTTGGGTTGGGAGAAGCTTCTTCTTGTTCTATGGAAAGACTTGGCTCCCATTATCGGATGTTTTTCTTTTCATAAAGCATCTAATGAGATATCTAAAGCTATGTTTTACTTCTATTGTGTTACCATCTGTCGATGGGGGCATTACTAAATTAAATAAAATTTAGCACCAAACTTACTTCATAGATCTTCTGAAAATCACTCAAGAACTTATCATTTTTATTTGAAGTGATGATATGTTGTAGTGCTCTCAATAGTGGCAACCTAGAGGGTAAACTAATGGTAAGAGATTCTTGAAACTCCTCTAGTGAGGGGCGTATTGCCCCAAATATTATCTCTTTCATGACACTGTCTTCTAGAATCACCAAAGTTAGTTGCACTAGTGCCTCTCTCATTTTTTGTAGGAATGTGGCATAAACCACTAAAGTTGCTGCCTCTGTCTGAGTTCCCATCACGACTGACTCCTTCAATGGCAAAAGTATAATATGCTTCTCGTTCTTGATAAATGAGTAGATAGTTTTGCGCCCATCATGAAGTGTAACCTTATCATATTTTCACAGTCGACCCAAATATTGTGATATGCATCCGTAAGCACGACATCACACCAAACATGATCTTGCAGTTTGTCTCAAAAAAAAAAAAAAATCCCGAAGACATCTCCTATCATCTATGACCTTATATTTTTTCCTTAATCACAACAAAGAAGATGTTTGGGAATTCTTTTATGTAGCGAGGTTTAATATATCCACTATATTTATAGATGCCACATCTCAGAATTGCCTTCATCTATAATGAGGTTGCACACATTTCCCTTCAGGGTAATTGATATAAAATATGTTATGACCGAATCACAGTTCTCTCGTGGGCTTCGTTTGAAGGGCCCGTCAGTACTAGCATCTCTCATTCATTTATTTGCAGCTTGTATTCCTCTCCTTCTCCGGTCTTAACTCTTTGCCTCTTCCATTGCACCTTGCTTAGTGAAAAATATCATTCTTCTGTTTGGATAATCAGATGTAATGCGTCCAAAGCCCTAGCATTTAAAGCATTCCTAGTTGGAATGAATTTGGGGTACTAGAGCCTAGAGGTGTCCACTTTATCTTCACCCTGAATTGATTTTTCCTCTTAATCATCCTGCTGGGATGCTCCACTGTGTGTACTCTTTTTGCTTGATCCTATGGTTGAACTATATTTGAAAGGTGGTGTGGAACTGATATTGTTGTGTTGTATCTCCACCTTCAGAGATATAGTTCGAACATCCTGTAATGTCAAGAATGTAATTGGTCCACATTGTCAATGGAAGACTTTAAACCTCCAAGATATTGGGCTAGGGTTGTTATTCTCTTGTTCCACTAGCTAACACTTTTATATAAGTTGCTCCAACTCAGTGGTGTACATCTCTACTTAGAGATTTTGCTGTTGTAAGTGGTGAAGCCTTAAGAACGCATGTTACTTGTAATGCACCAGTAGGTACTTGCGTTGCATCTTCTTTTTCATCTTGAACCAACTAGTGACTTTTTTTCCCTCTTGTTGGCGCAATCACTTCAAAATTTTCCACCACAGGACGCGCTCTTCTTTAACTTGATGACAACTAGCTTCACCCTTCTGTCAGGTGAAACTTTCTTGCATTCAAAGACCCGTTCCATTGTCGGGAGCCACCTGATGAACTTGTCTGGGTGCATGCGACCATCAAAATTTAATAAGTTCATCTTTACTGTAAGAGATTTTTACTTTGATATTCCATGCCAAATCGACAAGTTATTTGTTCTGTCTCTGAAAAATTTCGATGGAAATGATTTATCTTATCCTCTTGATCTGGCGAGTCACTGTTGTGAGTATGAGGACCTCATCAGATTGTCTCCTCTCAAAGGCAGCAAGCTTTTATTGCAATTGGAGAATTTTTTTTCTTTATGTCCCCCATGATAAGTTCTTAGACACCTTGCTGAGGGTTTCTTGTTGGCGGCTTTGTGTCCTTTTCTCTCGATCAAATTTTATTGGCGGATTTAGGATTGCAAATCAAATTTTGGTCAAGGGGCTTTGCTTCTGGTGGTATGCGTTAGAGTGAAATTTTGGTGGACGTGGGAAAGTTGGATTTTGAAAAGTTTAGGTTTAGGGCTAGAAGTTGGGATGACTAGTGTATTGAATTAGTCGATGATTTAGGTGTGAAATTTTGGATAGGCGTAGGAATGGAAAATCTAGAGCTTCTAGAGGATGTTTTGGGAGTGCTTTGAGAGGGGAGGTGGTTGTGGAATTGTGAAGGAGTGATAGTATGCAAGGTCGACGGTGTTTGGAGGAGGATAAACATAATAATATGTGGTTGGATAGCATATTTGTGATGTTCGACAACTGTCTTGATTGAAAACAACGAAGATGATGAAAAAGTGCTGTACAGGCAATGAGGAGGTTTACCACCTATTCTTGAGCAAGATATGAACACAAAACTTGCAAAAGTAAGGTGGTATAACACTTCTAAAATAAGAAATCAGATATTACAATCTCCATAATGCTCAAACAAAGAAAAAATCTTCCTTAAATCACAAGATAACAACACAAATAGTTCCCTAATAGAACATAACTTAATTAGAAATAGTAAAATAAGAAATAAATAAAAAGAAAAGAAATATTTTGAAAATAGAACATTTTGGATGTCTCTATTAGCTAAATTATAGCTGAATCACAGCTCCCTTTCAATCCCGCGTTTCGCGATTCGTGGAATAGAGGAGTTCCACTTAGAAGATGATGTATATTGGCAATGTGATTGTATATGTTTTATTTTAATCTGATTTTATGTTAATTTTATGCTTTTGAAAAGCGTTCGTGAGGCATTTTACAGGGTTCAGTTTAGAAGATTCATCGGAGTTGAAGTAGTAAAGAAATGAGCAAAGTAGAGGAGCAGACCCCATATATTAGACTGACCTAAGTACCTAGGCGCCCAAAGTGCAAAATTCGATCCAGCATCTAGAGAAGCCGGAAAGTATTTGTTGGTTTGGTTGCGCTTAGGCACCGCGACCTAAGTGCCTATGTGCTAGATACAGGCACCTAGGTGCGCAAAATCCTTGCACCAGGACCCTAGTAAGTGGAAAGTAGGCATCGGACTGCCAGCGCTCCTGCGCCAATTCATGTGTTTTGACGGTTTGAGCAGTTCAAATGCCTCAATTTGCGAAGGAAGGGATAAAAACCTCTGTCGAAGGCTTAGAGGAGCATTTGAGGAGCACGAGGACTGAAGAAAAACTCAGATATGAAGCCTAAGTATGAGAGAGTGAAGTGTGGAATGATTGCAAGGTTTCTGAGTGAGTAATTGTGCTTGTAATCTCAACGTATCATTTGAAGAAGAAAGATAAGTTTGCAATCTTCTTTGTGAATTCCATCGATGATGTTATTTTCAAGTATGATTAGTGAGTATAATTATTATTTTTTTTTGAATTAGTGATGTAGGAATTAAAAATTTGGTTTTTCTTGTGTGATATTTACAAACATTTTATAAGATGGCGTTTTAACCTTCAATTCTTTGTTTACATTCAACCTGACCAGTTTGACAGTTAAAATTCATCGTGATCTCCAAGTTTAGGAAGAATACTTAGTGGAGAAATTAGGTTAAAACACATTAATGTAGGAGAATAGGAACATTGCTTCTAGATTAGTGCAATCCTTTGTAGGGAAATAAGGAATCATGAGCTAATCACTTGATTTAGGAAACCAAATATGTTTGATTGCTGAACCTTCTTATATGCAGGGGAGGGGATAAGAAGATCTACTCCTGATTGTCACCCATAATTTGAATCACCTAATCAAACATTTATTTCCGTTGAAGCAATTTAGAGGAGTATTTTTCTAGCATAAAAAACCTAACTAAAACTCTCACTTCGTTAACTTAGGTTTTACTATTTCAAAACTAGGAAGAGTGAATTTTCAAAATCACAGAACTTCATACATTCAGGCTCGATTCAAAACATGTAGGTTAGGATTTTTTTTATTTTGACAATGTGCCTGTTCCTCGTGGGATCGATACACGGACTTTGTTCTTTATACTATTTGAACGACATGTATAATTGCATGTTTTGCCTATGCTTTACAACATTTTGGTCAATATCAAGGTTTTGGCGCCGTTGTCGGGAAGTGAAGTTGAATTTCTATTTTTAGGAAAATTTTCGTCGAATGGTTAGAATTTAGACTTGAAAATTATATTATTGTAAGTTTACTATAATTTATTTATTATTTTGTGTTAAAAAAATTCAAAAATATCTCATGTTGTGTTTTTCCTGTTTTGTTGCTAATTTAGTGTACCTGTTTTATTGTTTTTTCAAGTATTGTGAAAATTGTGTGTTTTGTTTGCTTTTTTAATTTTAGTACGTTATTTGCTTAACTTTATTTTCTTGAGTTGTTTGATTGTGACTTAATAAGTCTGTTAGTTTGGTGAGTCATTTTTCTATATTATCCTAGTTGTGCATGTGTAGGGCTGAAACTTTGGAACTAGTACCATATGACCTTGAATTGGAATAAATTGTTAAAAAATCAGAAAATTGAAAAGACTTAAAACAGTAGTTAGGAGAGATGATAAATATACCTCAAGAAGGACACAACGTAGCTAGACCCCTTAGGAAATTTGCTAACCCATCGGTAGAAGAGGTTCACTTAAGCATCAACGACTTTGTCGTAGAAACTAATACTTTCAAACTCAAACCTATCATTATTCAGACGATATAAAATAGTTACTTTTGGGGATCATCCACTGAAGACCCTAACCTCCACTTAGCTAGTTTATTTGAACTGTGTTCAATATTTCGATATAACGATGTCTCTAAAGATGTTATTAGACTTAAGACTTTCTTTTCTCACTTAGGGATAAGACTAAGATGTGACTCAATTTCTTAGTATCAAGTTCTATTACCACAGTGAGATAACAACCAATTTAACCCAGTGTTGACCTCATTTTGGTGAGATCTTTCTTTCCTCTTAGTGCTTAGGATCTAATCACAAGACTTTCCTTTTGACTATCCTAGAGCCTTAGAAATAGGACCCACCTCATTTAAGAAGTTCAAACCGCTTCTTTACTCGTTTTGAAGTTCTGCATGTATGGTTTTTGACCTCTAGCATTTAAAAGGTTGAAACTAACATGACAGAACTCAAAATGAGTCCCCATAGGACCATTAAGCCCTAGGGTTGCCTTGTGCACAATTCTGCACCTTCGTGCGTACGAACAACACAGTTCAGACAATCGACACGTTCAAATATTGCAATTCACATCGCTTGGACTTTTGTTGACTTCATAGTTGATTTAAAACTAAAATTAATTTTCAAAACAATCGATCGCGAAGCTGAAATTTCGACGAAATTAAATTTGACGCATTTTTGACCTGATCATCGATGAGATTATCCGAGCGACCTCGAATGACGAAACAGACTGCACCGGTGCGTCTGAAACGTCGAAATTACCTTGAACGGATATCCATTTTGATATGGTTTCGTGTGGGGTCGATTTATGTCCGAATCGAAGAAATTTAAGTAAAATATTAATTTAAAATAAAAAAGTACGTAAAAAATATAAATAAATAAAAACCTAAATCCCTAATCCCAAACTCACGCCTCATCACCCTCCTGCTCCTGTTCGCGACCTAGACGCGTCTACTCTCTCCCATATCTCTTGCTCGGTCTTGCCCGAGAGCCAAGCCCAAGCCCGACGCTTCTCCCTCGAGCGGCGCCCTAGTCGGCCGAAGCTCCCCTTCACGTGACAAGGAGTTGTCTCCTTGGCCTCGCTCGACACCCTCTGCCCGAGATGTTTCTTCCCGAAGCATCGCCTGCCTCGTCTCGCCGGGCAAGGAGGCCTTTTGGAGTCTTCGTTCCCGGTTTAGATAAGTTTGACCTCGTTGAGCCTGTCCCTCGAAACATCAAACCGGTAAGTTCCCCTGCCCGATACCTTCGCTCCCTGCTAAAGCCTTCTCCCTTGTCGCCTTTGCCGCAATTTTCTGGTCCTTTTCGATTCACCTCCAGTAAGCCACAGTAAGTAGCTCCTCCTCTGGCTATATAAACCCCACATTGAGAGGGAGATGGGGTTGTTGTGATTTTGTTTTCTGGTTGGCTCATTCTATGTGTTGGATGTATTTTGGAGTTCTGTATTCACTTGGGTAAAGCCTGAGGGAGGAGAAGGAAGAGGGGCTGTTGAAGCTTTGCGTTTGCTGAAGCTTGGTTGCTGAAACTTTGGGCCCTTTTGGGATTAATTTCTGGAGGTTTGAGTTACTCACTTTGATGCTTAAACTTCTTTCATGATTGTTTTGATTGAGATTTAGAAGTCTGATTCACGCATGTTGTGTTATTGTATCGAATCAGTTCTGATATGAATGATTTAATGTCGTACGTAGGGTTCACGATAAGTCCCTTTGAGGGTGAAAATCTTTTCCACGTCTCCTTTTTTTGGTTACTTGGTGAAATACTTTCCTCAATACTTGCTTCAATCCTTATCAATCATGAATGGGTTCTTATGATTAATTAGCAGATGAGTTTATGAGGTTTCTTTGGGAATTTGCTTGTTTCACATTAGAAAGTTGGATTTCGTTTATTTTTTTTTTTATGTTATTAGTGGTTATCATGTTTCATCACCATCTCATTCTACGGCAATAGAGTAGCTTGGATGGCCCTTGTGTATGGCGGCAACTGCTATTCACCTGATGGAGAATTGGTGGTTGGGTCCTCCTGTTGATCGAATGATTACGAATTTGAGCTCACTTCCTGTCAACTCTTTTCTGCAAAACTCATTTTATATCGCAAAACACTTTGTATGAGCTTTAATTAATAGGAAAGGATCCAAATAAGTCTGCTACTTGGGCTGAAAGAATTTACAGGAAATAAAATTAAATTATGTAACCTTTTCTATTGATTGATTGCACCTTCTCCCCATTTAAAAAAAAAAGTAAAGAAGCTGAGTTTTTTTTTTTACTTCAGGTATCTACGAACCCTGTACTCGCAACTCTTTATTGTCAAATTTGATTCAAACGTCTCCCTATAAATTATCTTTGGAGGAACTTTTTCTAGTTATGTTTGTGGTAAAATTGATTCAGCAAAGTTTTTTTTTTTTGATACATTTTGTCTCAATGGAAACTACAGAAATATATATCCCAAGGGAAATATTCCGTTTAATAAAGTTGTCAAATAGCTGAAGTAGTTCTGAATTCTTCACCTATGTTAGCACTCAACTCTATGTTCCACCATACTTGTAATTTTGTTTTCCTCGTGAAAAAAAAAAGCGTAAAGAGGACTGAATAGCAGAAGTTTTTTTTATTTGGTTATGGCTTTGGTAAGCCTTGAATTGAAACTTAAAGATATGTGCAAGAGTAAGAAACGATGAATTGAGAGCTAATTCCTTGGTCTTATCAAAAGCAAATTATGCAAAGAAATGATTTCATACTCTCTTGTACCTTGTGCATAGCAATGTCAAGCTTGCCAACTTAACTTATGTCGACCCACATACTTCTCAGGTTATGGAAAATCCTATATTCTAGGAATGGGAGATGGCAATAATGGCTTACCTGTGTTCATAAAAAATATATAAAAAATAATAATAATCTGTTTGTTCTCTTTGCATTTTATCATCAAGAAAGATTTACATAAATACCACACAAGACTTATGCATTTACATGTCTAACACACAAACTTTTGTTTTCACATAGATACCACCCAACTCTTATGCTCTTATTCGTCTAATACCAAAGTTTGCTGTGGCATTTATAATACCTTGAAAATGGGGGAAGAGAAATATGAAATTTTGCATAATTTGGCTTGCTAAAATTAGGAACTTTGATATGCTTTGCTGTGAAAAATCTGAAATGTCTTGTTGATTTCGTTTTGAAGAATTTGAAAATTATGCAAGTCGGTTTATGCGATTGGAAATTCGTTTAGTTTGGTTTTATGGAAAATCAGAAAATTAGGTGCTAGATATGTAAATACATGGGGAATTGGTGTCATATATGTTAGAGGAAATTGAAAGTTTAAATCTTAAGCATGTAAACGTATAAGAATTGAGTGGTATGCATGTAAATCTGACACCATTTTTTTTTACAGTTGTACATAAGAGCTTGAGGAATTTATGTCATTTATACTTTTGTTGGCCTCTTTCCTTATGCTAGCCCTTGGAAGACCCTTACCGACAATTATTACTTTACCTGTTTGCTTGATGCTTATTCTTTAGATGATTGACCTATTTATTTGGATGACATTAATTCCGAGATAGTCTTTATAAAAATTTAATCTAAAACCTGAACACTTCTTGCTAATATTGTAAAGTAGCATTGTTATATAGATATATTTAGATTTGTGGTGAAGTAAAGAAGAAAAGAAACAATGGCTGAATTTAGTTTTGGCATATAGCACATTCGCATTTTGACATTTAAATTTCTACCCATGCTGATTTGCTACTTCTCTTTGCTTGAGTGGGCGTTTAAGAGGAATATGAAAGCAGGTGATCTTTATAAACACTTAAGAGAAGAACCTAATATTATTTACAAGTTCAAGATACTTTGGTTTGTATTAATTTTACCTGTGGAGAGCCGTACATATTTTGGTCTAAAAGTTAAAATTCCAAGGCAGATGAAATTATGTGTTGGGTGCGGGAGGAGAAAGGGGTGCATTTACCTGTATACCCGCAATTCTTATGAACTTTACTTTTTACGTATATATCACCTAAAACTTTTACATCATATAAAAATTTTTAAGTGCTATATATGGAACTACATGAGAGTTAAGTGGTATGTCTATAAATCTTTCTTTCTAGCGGCGGAGCATGAATGAAGGTTATTTAGAAAATTTAGTTGTATGCATGTAAATACATAAGAATTGTGTGGATATTTGTTGTGTTGGCTCGGTCACTTTGCTATTTCAGTTTGCGTAAAGTGTAATTTGGAAAGTATACTTTTTGGGATGGTTTGCTTGCTGAATTGGAGGAAAGGATGTCTCAGTTGATTCGTGGATTGTTGGAAATTGTCTTGAACATAATTTTGAGGGCCGTCCCACTCTTTCCCCTTTCTGCTCTTTTGGTTGGGTCGGTCCCTCCTCTCTCTCACCCTTTTTTTCTTCTTTTCTTTTCTTACTTTTTGATTTGGTTTACATGCTTATGCCTGAAACATAAGCGCGATTATATAGCCTTCACTATATATGAACCATCAAGCAATGCTGTAAGCTATATGGTTTCGAGGTTTAGGATATTGATGAAAGAAGCATCTAGGTATGTGTGAGAGGTCCTAACACAATCCTGACTTAGTAACTTTAAAAGAATGAGGGATTGACAGTACAACATCTCTAATACTTAGTAAAGGGTTTACCCCTTTCTTTTACAGATAATAGGAAGTTCCCGCCTGCAAATGCGACTGACTCATTTGTTTAAAGTATAAAAAAATTCCTTTAAATAAAAATGAATACATATGATAAAAATCTTTTAAATGAATGACAAATCAAATTTTCTTTCAAAAAATGAAATCTTTTAAAAACATTTTCTAAAAAAAAACTCACGGGCCAGTCGTACGAACCAGGTTGGGAATTACCTTTTTTGTGACTGTTAGGTCGGAAACCTTTTACTTAGTGTTGGATCACACATGCATGTTGTTTCGTTAGGGCTCTAGAGTATTGATTTGACCCAGGTGATTCTGAGTCCTCAATCTGATGCTTACGGTCTTGTTTCTTTCCTCGGATTTTTCATACGTTTTATACGGTTTTATTTGAGTCTTTGTAGATCACTCGTGATTTCTTTCGGATTTTCTTCGTATTTGTAATGATTTTCTTTAAGTTGTCATGGGTCATTTGTGACTTTCCTCAAGACTTTCAGGAATAGTAGACCGGTCAGGTATACAAATTTGTTTTATATTTACAACATTTTACTTTCTTTACTGCACACTTTACTACATTTCTTTACTTACCGCACTTTATTGCATATACATATAGTTCATACTTGTGATGCTACTGTTTATCATTTACTGAGTCTCGTAGCATGTTTTTCCTTTTATTAACCATGTTGCTTCAATAGACTTGCAGGGGCCTTTAGGGTAGAGGATAGTAGGACACCCGGTTTAGGAGGTACCCTACGACAGGCCACGAGACCCAATAATAATTACACGTGTAAATACAAAACATAACCCTAAACCTGCAATCGTTCCAACGGGAAGGTTGGAGTTTGGAGTAAGTCTTTGTGGGCAGCACGACCAAGGAGGCAGCGGACGAAGGATGACGATCTACAACAACATAACGAGTCTACGTCAGCAAAACCTTTCTTTTAGTTTAATTAACAAACCCATAGTACTTCGAGGTGGTCTGCTTAGCGCGACATAAATCCTCACTTTATCTTTTAGGTTCTTGCATAACTCTGTTGTACAATATAAGTCCTAACACTTTTATGATTCCGAGGTTGTCGTGTGGTACAACGTAAATCCTCTTATTTTCTTAGGCTATTTGTACGATTAGATACTGTGCGAGTGTAAGCCCTAAATAAAATCGGCAGGATGAAACATCAAATAACATCTTCTCAAAATTAAATCCAAATAAATAGGATAGTTGGGAAGTCATTTGAGGTTCCCCTCAAAGTCTGTGACATTCCCTACTTCGTTCCTTTGGACTCATAAAATAAACTGTTCATATTTTGAGTCGTTCTCTTTTTACTTTCTCGTGTCCATCCTTGAAAATTTGAACTCTGAAATTCTTAAAAGAAAAACCACTAATCTTAATCGAGAGTTTTCTTAAGTGACTTCCGTCATCTAAGATGTAATTAACTATATAGACTTGCCTCTACAGTGAACTTTAAAACACAGGTAATATAAACTATATTTAATCTTTTGTGTTAAATATGAGAACTTGTTGGCCAATATAATAGTTTCGTTGACCGAACAAATATCATAGATTCTTTTGTTTATTTAATCGAGCTCTACTATTCAAGTGATTTGTTTACCTTTCGGGATAAATGCATTACTTGTGGTGTTATGCTCGTTTAATTCAAACTATTGAATGGATGATATTTTGTCTTGTTTTTAAAAAATTAAAATATTATTATTTAAAAAAAAAACATATATCCTACTACTTTAAATTAAATCTAAAATTTAAATTAAAAAAAAACCGGCTAACACCCAGTAGGTAATTGGAATAATCAAGGGAGTGACAAGCCCCTAGACCGATTTACTCACCTGGATTCACTTATAAAACTCAGTTTAATGAAAAAAGATTATTGTTGGAAGAGATTATGATGTAAATGCGGTATTAATTGCACAATCAAGCCACAACAATAAAAACATTTAAAATCGTTAAAACAGATAGCGAACTAACTGAGCAACATATCCCAGCGAACTCATTGAAGTGAATCTCAACAACAAAGGAAATGAGCATGCAAACGCCATTAAATTAAGAAGTGGAAAAATGTTGGAAGAAGTGACTAGGAAGGAGCCTCGTGAAAAAAGTTATCTTGAGCTTGAAAGACTTAATGACAAATCTACCCCGATATTAGGAAAATCAAACTCATTTCCTAGGAATGAACTAGAAAGACCACCTTCATTGTTTCCTCAAAGTCTTCAAAAACAGAACCTCAATCAATAATTTTTTAGGTATTTTGAAGTGTTTAAGAAGCTTACAACTAACATTCCCTTTGTTTTCTTAGAGTAAATGTTTAGTTATGTCAAATTTATGAAAGATATTCTCAATAAGAAAAGAAAACTAGGTGATTTTGAGACCGTAACTCTGAGCGAGGAGTGTGTTGCTGTTCTCCAAAAGATGCTCGATCATATACTTAAAGACTTTGGTAGTTTTACCATCCCACGTGCTATATGAGAGAAATTTTTTGGGAAAGTCTTGTGTGATTTAGAAGCCATTATAAATATTATGCTCTTATCAATTTTCTGGAGATTAGGTTAGAAGTAGTCCAACCTATTCCTGAAACCCTTCAACTTGCCAATCCATTTTTGACTTAAACTAAGGGTTTATAGAGGATGTCTTGGTTAATTTGGATAAATTTATCTTCCATGCACATTTTTTATTTATTGATATGGAGGAAGATAAGAAGGTTTTCATAATCTTAGGTAAACCTTTTCTAGCCATAGAAAGTGTCATGATTAATATTTAAAATGAGAATCGACTATTAGGATTAAAGATCAAGAGATGACATTTAATGTTTTGAAATCAATTAAATAATCTCATGACTTTAGTGACGTATCATGTTATAGGTTAGTCTTAGCGAATGGGTTAATTAAAAATAAATTTATGGATACTTTTGAGGCTGGTCCAGTAGAGAGCATGGATTGATTGAGGAATATAATAAAAACTCAAAGAAGGATCTACTCTATTATTAAATGCAATCCTTAGAGTGATTTGGGATGAGTTTAAAGTTTTAGACATCTCAATTACTGCTAAACCTTTAGTACCATCCGTTGTTGAAGCACCTGAATTATAACTTAATGTTCTTCTTAGACCAACTAAAATATTCATGTTTAGGAGAATCTTCTACTTTGCCCATTATTATTTCTTATGAATTACCCTATATACAAGAGGCAAAGTTAATGAGAGTACTGAGGAAGTTTATGAAAGATTTTGGGTGGACAATAACTGATATAAATGGTGTAAACCCTTCATTTTGTATGTATAGAATTTTGATTGATGAAAATCACCAGTCTAAAGCTGATCTCGAGAGTAGGGTAAATCTTGTTATTGCTGAAGGGGTGAAGGAGCAGATATTATAGTTGTTAGATGTTGGAATAATCTATCTAATTTTAGAGGGTGCTTGGGTCAACTCTATACTTTGACAAAGAGAAATCCAGTCACGATCTTCTGATATATCTCCCGTAAGCCCCATTGCCCTTGTGATCGAAAAGCTCATGATTTAGTCACTATTAGAGCTAACAAGGAAACCAAAGACGGGGCTGCATCGTACAAAAATCTTCGAAACTCCCATCCTCTGTCTCTTCCAGCTTTGTCGAAGCACCAACGTGCACGACAAAATCCTCACCTCTTTGTTGTCATGATACAATCACGACTAGAGTTAATGGGGAAAGCAGCAATGAGATCACAACATACAAAGACCTCTAAAACACCCGTCTTTCTCTCCTTATGCATCATTTCTATCACGATACAGTTTCGACGATTGCTCGTTGGAAAGGCAATAATGAGAATGCGACATGCGAAGACCTTTAAAACTTCCAATTTTTCTGTGCACCTGCCTTCCTTCTTCGTGTGCTCATCTTTTCCAATACAATTGCATTAGATCAGCTTGAGAAGGCAATGAGAGGATATTTACATACAAAGACTGTCGAAATTCCAAATTTCCCCACTCTTTGATTCGAGCTGTTGCCTGTATCTTCTCTCTGTGCTGCACAACTTGTCAGCCCTAGCCACAGGAATCGAAGACCAGCCTGGTTTTCTTTCTCCTCCGCCATTGTTTGCAAATAGAAGCCCAAACCTCCCTTCCTTTTTGTGATCGCGAGCTTTGCAACGCAATCGCGACTAAGGCTAGTGAAGAAAGCAATGATGGGATCATAGCATACTGAGACCTTCGAAACTTCTGTTCGCAGATGGGAACAAAGCCACATCTCTATTCTTATTGTCCTAGCCACAAAAGCCCCAAACACACTTCTCAGTTTGCTTGTCATTTCTATTCAAGCACGTTAGAGCCGGCGAGAAAGCAATGACGGGATTACGACATGAGAGAAATTTCCATTTTTATTTCCTTCTATTCACGGTTTTACCAGAACCGAATGCCTATCAGCATTAAGCCTGAATAATCCCTTCTCCTTGTCTCGTGTGATTTGCCGTTTTAGATAAAAAATTATTACCTACTTCTGGGCTTGTCTCAAACCTTGCAACCAATTAGCCAAGCCAACATCCCCCTCGCCTTTTTCACTAAACAGAAAAGTAAAAACAGAAAATTGAAAAGCCTTGGTCCATCTGTTTGTCTATCGCATTAATCTCTATTCACATTCCCTGGCCTCACATGTAATAGAATCCCAATGCCAAGCCTATTGTTCTCTATTTACGCATGAATTGAGAACCTTCCGGCCATCAAATAGCCACCCAATTGTTCAATTCCAGGGAACCTAAATCAAACATAACCCAAAACACATCAACCCTTAGCCAAAACACATCAACCCTTAGCCACCAAGTGTTTTTTTTTTTCTTTTCTGTAAATGTCATCATTTTGTTAACATAAACACGGCCATTTTTGATCGAAAAGGTATGAGAAAGGGAGGGAGTGAATTTTTAAAAATAATCATTTTAGAAAATTAGAGTTTCTTTGCAGGGAATTAAGTTCCGTTCAGAGAAATTGTATACTCGTTTGGAGAAATTTTTATAAAGAGTAGGGAAATTTAGTACTCGTTTGGAGAAATTTTTATAAAAGTAGGGAAATTTAGTACTCGTTTTTGTCCGAATACATATCTAGAGAATTAATTACTGTTTAAGGAAAATTAAGCACCCATTTGAGGAAACACATGTTTGTGTTTGGTTTGTAAAGGTTAATTGAAAACCCAACATGTATTCTAAGCTTGGCCAAAAGACAATATTTGAAAATCTTAACGCGAGCATCTGTATGCATGAATTTATTCATTAAATAAGACATTAATGTAACTTTAAACCTTAAATGTGTCTTTTAAAACAATTCTTGAATCAATTCACGTTTTTAAATTATGTAAAATACCTTAAGAGTTACAGAGTTATTTAAGATAGCTAAATATATGAAATTAAACCCCCTATGTGTTCCAACAAATCGTTTAAAGTTGAAATTTCAATGATTTGAGAATCCTGCTTAAGGTTAAACATTCACTCACTTGATATAGTAAGTGTGAAAAGTTCTTTTAAGAAAATTTATGATTTTTTTTAAATTTAAGGCCCCTTATATTTTGAAAAAATTAAATTAAAGATAATCAAATCATGCATGCTTTCAACCGAGCCGCCTTGTTTATAGGGAAGAGTTGCAAGTCCAAGTTAATTAGTCTAATTCTTCTCTTCTTAAGGGTTAGAGTTGACGAGTCTAGTATTTTTCACAATGTCCAAATAACAAATATAAGAATTTGCAAGAACAAATTACCTAGTCCGATCCTCCTCCTTGTAAGGGTTGTAGTTGGCAAGGATAATATTTTACAGATATGCAAGTGTCAAATTTCAAATGAATTTCAAACTTAAATGCTTCAAATGCCCAAATCCCTAATGACGGTTGTATGACCGAAAAAATTAACTGGAGGGGTCAACTTGTAAATTAAGATTTTCAAATCAAAATTTCAAAGCAAATAAATCAAAACGTTTAAATTAAAATTAATCACTTAAAAGAGTTTTAAAACAAATGTCATACAACCTCCACAACAGTTTATCGAGGGTGGTAATTTTTTGGTTGACTTTAACTCATTAAGAGTGAATCACACCGAGCGCATCCTTATATTCACATTCAAAGCAATCTCACTTCAGTAAGGATGTGACTCCACTCATCTGTTTGCATGGTTTGATCTAATGACTCCACAAAAAGTAGCTATTATGATCAGAGCCCTCTGATTGGGTGGTTCAACACCAAATGACTATTATATATGGTCACGGTCGCATCTCATATGTTCCCCAACAGCTTTAAACCATTTGAGTTTTGAACCATAAGGGTATATTTCATTAACATAAAGTTTTTTGTCAACTAAGACTGATTTAAATGTGTCACCTTAGACAAATATAGATCTATAAGGGTTTCTTGGACGATGCAATCTATAGTTGCTGATAATGATTATTGTCAGGTTGAATCGATTATCTCTTTTGACTAAATAGATCAAAGACCATGATGTCCTAGGACGGCAAAAATATGGGATCTTGATTGAGTTTATTATTCTCTCTCCCTTCATCCACATTAAGCTCAAGGTGATAAATTTTATAATTTAAATCCTAAATTTGTTGCTATTATATTTTGAATATTCAGTGCTTAATAACTAATCTTAATTGAAAGTGCTTTCCCATTATTTGGATGGGTAATTATAACCATAGGAGCTTGTACCTATGAAAATCCTTGAACTCCAGATCAAAAATTCCTCACAAAATGAGGGTGAATTCTCTATGTACTGTCTTATATACAATTCAATCTATCTTCTCAAAATTTGACCCAGAATGCCGAATACGAAGCTCTCAACAACGACAAGAGTTCGAAGCGCGAATTTTCAGAGCCCAAGGGGTAAATTATAAATCTACCTTAAATTTGCAGGAGAAGCTATTTATGTGATTATTTTATCTCTGCGGCTCTCCATGGCTCCCTTGAAATGACTAAAATGTCCTTGATGTCCCTGATTGAAACACTAACGTGTGACTAACATTAAATTTTTTATGCAAAATTTTTATTTTCCTTCAAGATTACAACATTTAACACTAGCTCATAAACTGACTGGAAAATAATAAATATAGTTTCCAACATTTGCATGAAAATCTAAATGTATGCTAATCGTGCAAATACATATGCAGTATGTCATTCATTTAGCCTCACTAATGTCCTCCATACTTCATTAAATTTTATTTAGTTGCTTTTCTGTGCTGCACATTCTTTTGCCGGAGGAATGCTACATGTTTCATACTTGCAGTGAACCGTTAAAGATATTATTATTATTATTTTAAATTGTTAATATTATTCACTTTATTTATTGCTTTGCTGCTACAGGTCAGGATAATTGAATTCTTTAGGAATATTTGTATTTCAGTTCTGCTTTTGTTGATGGTTGTAATAAGAAATGATATCAGTAGTGGTTGATTAAACTAGAAAAATGGCAGAATAATCTACTATGCGGCATTCTCATCAAATCTTTCTTTTGCTGTTCTATTTTTGTTGATATCTTCAGTGCTTGAGCTTCATTTGCTTCAATATTTTTTACTTGGGAAATTTACATATGTAGCAGACATTCTTACATATTTGATATGATATAAAAAATTTGAGTGCTACACTGATAAATATGAAAATTTGGGTGTACGACACAAATACATAAGAATTGTGTGCTATGTATGTAAATACCCCTTTTTTACTTTTATCCTTTCTATACTAAAATGAGATTGGAAATAATTTTCTATCATAGATGATGGCTGTTTTTAATATTGAGTTGCTTTGCTTCTCACATTTGGTTCATGTCTCATGATCACAGCAAATGGGTCATGATGAATCAAGACACTAGGAAACTTCAGCGACCAAGTGATGAAGTGAAGGAGGAATGTCTTGTTTTTGGTCCGCAAACACCCAGGTAATATTTGCTAGATTCATCCCGTTTACTTCGACTCAATGCCAGGCAATTCATTTATTTATTTTTTAAATGTAAAGAATTGTTTTGAGTTAGAAAACCTATAATTTGATTAACGCTTGGGCTTCTATATGGTCTTTCAATATTTACAAATAAATCCCTAGATTTCTTCTATTTACAAATAAAACCTGATACAAATCTTAATACTCCCCCTCAAGATGGGCAAAAGATATTCACTATGCCCAACTTGTTACACGACCTAGACAAATCTAATGAGTTAAGTCCTTTAGTCAGGCAGTCAGTCACTTGCTCTCTAGTGGCCACATGATTTAGCTCCAGTAGATCGTTATTAAACTTTTCCTTGATGAAGAACCTATCAATCTCCACATGTTTGGTTCTATCACGTTGCACCGGGTTGTTGGCGATGTTGATCGCTGATTTGTTGTCACACCACAACTTCATTTTAGCTCCTTAGTCCAGCTTGAGCTCGACTAACAACGCTCCTAGCCACATTATCTCAGTAACTCCTAAGGCCATGACTCTATATTCTGCCTCTGTTGTTGATGTTGCTACTACTGACTGTGTCTTGCTCTTCCATGAGGCCAAGTTGCCCCCTACAAACATGCAATATCCAGATGTGGACTTCCTGTCATTCATACAACTCGTCTAGTCAGAGTCTCAATAGCCCTCAATGCTTACATGTTCATTCTTGCTGAAGATCAATCTCTTTCCTAGTGCACTCTTTAGGTATCTCAAAATCTGATTTACTGCATTCATGTGACCTCTTCTTGTATCATGCATGTATCGACTCACCACACTTATTGCAAATGTTATGTCAGGACTAGTGTAGCTCAGATGAGACAACCTACCAACCTTTGATATTTTTTGTGATCAATTGGCTCTCCTGCCTCTGCGCTCAACTTTCTCTCTGATCAATTGGTGATGCATCCTAACATATTTGTCTCTTTGAGCAAGTCTAACACATACTTTCTTGGAGATAGAGGAATCCCCTCTACTTCACAAGCCACCTCATTTTTAGGAAGTAGCTAAGCCGTTCCAGGTCCTTCATCTCAAAATCTTTGCCCAAACTTGCCTTCAGCTGAGCATTCTCTCCCTCATCATCCCCAGTGACGATCATATCGTCCAAATACACATATTGTTGATAGAATATTCTGTTGTCAGTATTCATCTGCTGATTATCCATGTCTACCATTGCTTTCCAGAACTTATCAAACTAAGCTCGGGAGGCGCAGCGAGGGCTTCGGCTCTAGCACCGATCAGATGCGAACAACGGAAGGGTCACGGGGGTAATTCCTTTTCGTTAGCGAAGAAAAAAACTAACAAAAAAGCTGGCCGCAGGGGTCCTCCCGCGGTCTACGTGCAACACAAATTAAAAATGCAGTTTTTAAAAACGCACTTGATAAGCTCAATCCAAACAGTGCGGTGGCGTTTTCAAAAACGCCACCGCACTTATAAACTGTCCCAAACAGGGCCTAAATGTCTCAAATTCGACTTATTTTAGGAAAGGTGGAGGTAAACCTAGGAAGATTTGGGTATGTTGTATAAAAAGGGATCTTAGAATTAAATGAAAATATGAAACTAAATTGGCTCAATAGAGAAAAATGATTCATGTTGCTGACCCCTCTTAGTGGGATAAATGTATTGTTGTTGTTGTTGTTGTTGAAATATAGGCTACTAGGGCTTAAAAATATTAAAATTTAGTTTTTAAAATTTAAGCTCATAAGACTTCAAAATATTTTAAAAATCAATTCAAAAGTGAATTTTTCAAATTTATGCCCCTAGGGATGACAAATACTTCAAATATCGGGCTTTTGAAACTTTAAAATCTTACCCGTGGATTCAAAATATAGTTTCCTTACGAATAAAAGGGAGTCCTGTAAGTGTTCCAAAATTAATTCAATTACATTAAACAAAGGCATCAAGGTATGTGCACATTAGCAAAATACACCCACACGAGCTTCAGGTAAAATATTAAATGTTTTAACAAATAACAAATAACAAATAACTTAGGAATGCTGCACGGGTTAAGGCCAAATTTATATTCAAATGGTTAATATTTTGAAAAGTTAATCGGGTCTCCCTGCTAAAGGGCAGGGTTATAAGTCACACCTTACTAGTTTGACCCTCCTCACAAAGTCTGGAATTGATGAGTTTAGTAATTTCGAAATTAATATCTCAATCTTAAGATAAGAATTTACAGGTCCAGGTCATCTAGTTCAAACCTCTTTCTCATAATGACAGGACTTATATCCTAAAAAGTCTAAACGAACATACTCAAATGCCCTTAAAATATAAAATATTTAAATATTTAAATTCACTATAATGATCGTGTTGATTAAAAATCTCATTCAGAGCAGTTAATTTCAAACCAACATTCAATTTAAGCTTTCTAACTAATACTCAAGTTAAAATTAATCACTTAGATGTTTAAAGCAAACTCTATCCGCCCTCCGCAGCAGTTTGTCGGGGGTGACAAATTTCTGATTAGATTCAGTTCACAAAGAGCGAATGTCGCATCACTAACGTGATCTGGGTCCTTCGTCCGTGTGATATTGCCGCCAAATGACACCTCAAAGTAGTGGTTACGACAAGAGTCTTCTGACCAGTGGTTGTCGTCAAATGATACCATTATATCGTAGCCGTGGCTACGGCGCGTATGTTTCCCAATACTTTTCTACTATTTAAGTTGTGAATCTCAAGAGTATAATTGATTGACACAAATCTTTCTGTCAGGTAAGGTTGCTTAAATTTGTTTTTTTAGACAAACATTTACCCCAAATCTATAAGGATTTCTTGGACGACGCAACCCATGGTTGCTGAAAGAAATCTTTCAGTCAGGTTGGTTTGATTACCTCTTCTGACTAAGTATATCAGGGATCATGAAAACCATAAAAGACAGAACCATGGGATCATGATCAGGTTCGTCATCATTTCCACACCAACTATATGCTTCAAGTGATAGATTTTATAATTTAAAATATATGTCTACTGCTATTATATGCTGATTATTTAGTGTTAAATTGCTAGACTTAATCAAATTTGCTCTCCTATTTTTGGGAGGGTAATTAACCATAGAAACTTGCTCTTATGAGTCCATATTAAAAACTTCTCGCAAAATGATAGCTAAATCTCATGGGTAGTGCTTTATCTACCATTCCATCCGCCTTCCGAAAATTTGACCCTCAAAGTCTTGTAAAAAAAAAGAAAAAGGAAAATGCAGTGAGTTTTGGGAGTCGAAGTATTTGGAGCCCACATGTGCTTTACATTTTTTTTTTATGTTTCATTTTTTTCAAAGAATTTTTCTTCTTGTCAATTGATAAAAACACTTGAGCTATATAATTCATTCAATATAACAATTTATTTAAAAAACAAGACAACTTTCTTTTTTTATGTGAAAGTAGCAAAAGTTTTGGACCAAAGATATAACATTCAATTTTTTGAAAATGTATGCATCAAAATACATATAATATCATGCACTTAAAAAGTTCTTGATATATTTGGAATAAAATTAATGTTTAAATTAATCTATTATGCATTAAAGACTTGATGACCGAGACTTGGTTCATGAGAATATTAGCTCATTTGTAGTTCAACTTTGGTTGTGCCTAGTATGATGACTATTTATTATACCGTAATAGTCTTTGGAATGATGTACGTGTTTAAGAGTTGCCATGGGTGCACATGAACATGGACTTTGAAGCGGGGTTCCCCAAGCCACAAAAATGTAATGACTTTTATATGGCAGTGGTACATTGATTCTAGAAGCTCCTAGTGCATGTCGGCCGCTGAAATGCGCTTGAGATTTAATTTAATGTATATATATATTAGTTTTGAAAATAAGATTTTTAAATTTTATAATATGAGAATGAGAGTGGACGGATCTCATTCGTTTAGCAGTTTGAATGAACGAGCGTAATATCACAAGTAACACACCTATTCCGAAGAATAGACACCCTACTTGACTACATCGCTCGATCAAATAAACTACGAATTCATGACATCCGTTATAGTCACGAACTTTTATGTGAATCGACAAATTCCCTATTTAATACAAAAAAATTAAATAGGGTTTATATTATCCGAGGTCTTTAATAGCTCGTTATAGAGCAGTGCCTCATAGTCAATTACCCCTCAAATGACCAAAGTCACCCAGAGAACTCTCGATTTAAATCGAGGATTTATCTTTATGAAATCGAAAGGTAGGGTTTTCGATAAAGTGTGATAGTAGAGAATCCAATGAAGTGAAAGCGCGCAATGAGGAATAGTTATTTCCGAAGTCGAAAGGAAGAGGTAGGGGACATCAGCGGACCTCGAGGAGAACCTCGATGACGTCCCGGACTATCCTATGGTTGGGCTTTAAATTTTGGAAAATGAACTTATTTTAGTTTAATCCTCGTCGATTAATTATAGGGATTACGTTTACATAATGCCTAGATTATCGCAAATAACCTGGAAGATAGGAGGATTTACGCCGTATCGGACGACGACACTCGGAATCCCAAGCGAGTTAGGGGCATATATTGCACAACAAGGCTGCATGAGAAGCCAAAGGACACGGTGAGGATTTATAGTCGCACTAGGCGGACTATCTCGAAGTCCTGAGGCTTGTTATTTAGGCTCAGGATTGGTTTTGTTGATGTCGACACGGAGTTTTGTTGATGACGATGGCCAGTCTTGCCGATCTGCGCTCCAGGTCTCCACGTCGTAACGAGATCGCGAGTTAAATTTAAAGTTTGAGGCTAGAGTGGACATGCGAGTTGTTTTATTTTATTTTTATTATCACTTTTATTACGAAGAGTGGGTGTGTCATGTGATGTGAAGTAATGATAAAGGGAAGCATGCAAAACAACGGGAACATGCTTATGCTTAAATAGGAGTAGGCACGAAGAAAAGTAAAGCATGCTACATACGGATATGTCTGTTGAAAAAGTAAAACACGTCTTATAATAGCGAGGAACGGATCTTAGAAAAGTAAACATGCTTACGCGATAAAGGAAAGAAATAGAAAAATGCGCGAGTGTCACAGTAGGTGATGATTCACCGCGGTGTATCGTTACTCGCTTATTGTTTTCATTTTATTGTTTTCATAGCAGAAAAGGCGTTAGTGCGAAAAGAGCGAGAGTAAACATATTGGGAAAGACCTAGCCCAGCGAGTGCTACTCGTACGTGCGAAAAAAAACGAAGTACGAAAACCGGCTGTAAATCGGAAAGAAAGACGACAGGAGAACAAAGAAAATCATAAAAGAAAACCAAGAAAATTGAGAAAGAAAGAAAAGAGCGTCCGTAGAAAACCTCGAAGAAAATCACGAACGAAAGCAACAAAGTCAGCGATGAAAACCGCAAAACACGGAAAAGAAACACACGGATGTCCCGTTAAACTCACGTGAACAGTAAGAAAGCCGTGGGGCATCTGGAAAAGGACCGTAAGCGCGGTGGTGTTAAGGACTCGAGTTGTCTTATATGTCCCATCTTGAGTCTTGACTACTAGGCAGACTTTCTGCGAAGGCAGCCACTAACCCGACTCGAGTAGTCGACCAGTGGACGCTGTAGAATTTTCACACGTTTCATTTTGGGTTTGCATGCGAGTAAATCTTGTAGGTAAGTAAGGCTGTGTTGTGGTGGAGGTAATTTTTGTATTTTTCGAATGTATGTATTTTGTTTTAAAATATTTTCGGTCACGGGTTAGCTACCCTGATCCAGATGAGATCGTTAACATCTTTAGACCGTCGGCGATAGAAACCCGAGGACGGGCGAATAGCGCGCGTGATTCCTGCTGCTCTCTTTACAGAGTCATGCGAGTCGAGCGACGCCATTCTATAATTCTCTCGTAACCTTCCCTATGCAGTATTATCAGTGTCCCCACCGCACTTACAGCCTTGCTTGATGGCCCCACATATAGCCTATAGGGGCTATATGTGCACACTTACACGTCCCATGTAAGCGTGGGCGTTGAGCGAAGAACGAGGAGAAAGCTAGGGACGAGGAGCGAGGAAAGAAAGAGGAAAGCGGTCCACATAACACAAATTTCGTAAAAAGAGGTGCGCCGATTTCCGATAATCAAAGCAAGTAAGTCGCACCGAACTCCCGACCAGTCCTTACACGACCCATGAAAAGACTAAAGGCACGTCGGCGCTCTCGGAGAGAGCAGAGGTAGACCCACAGGGAAAACACTCCATTTTCCGACAACGACATTGTAAAAGTATGAAAACGGACATAAAGATATCGACCAAGCCCTAGACTCTGGACCACGGCTCGGGATTCCTCCAAACTCCAAGTACCCGCATTAATTTTTAATTCCTGAACTACAGACTCCCCGATAGAGCTCACCTACAGAGCTCGGGACTCAAGCTATGACAATATGAACGTCGAAAACTTCAATACATAAGAGAAGTGAATGGACAAGCTTGCAAATCCTCCAAATCAATTCCAATTCTATCAAATGAAACATCTTAAACATGATATTAAATTTCTTCCCACAAGTGAATTAAGAGGTATCTCCAAATCATTTCAATCAACTTCGTATGCAAGAATAGCAAGGAGCAGACCATCACCACATCAATCACCCCACCAAGGCTCTCGGCCAAGGCCACAAACAGGAGAGAAGGCTCACGGCCATGCCACAACAGGCCTTCCACATTACTTTCAATTCATCACAAGTGTATGAGAATGAATCCACTAGATAACCAAAGAATTCAGCCCACCTATGGCTTAAGCAAAGCACAAACCCGAGCCCAAGAGAGACCCATACCCGAGCCGTTCAAAGGCTGCACCGGGGGAGGCTGCAGGAATAGCAGGAACCAAAACCGAGCCCCCATATCAAGTGCAAAGGGAACAACTGCAAGAGCAACAGGAATAACCAAAACCGAGCCCCCATATCAAGTGCGAGGAGCAACTGCAAGAGCGAAGAAAGCACAAAATCGAGCCCCATATCAAGTGCAAAGGAGCCGCTCTTATCAGTGCAGAAGGAGCACTGCAAGAGCGAAGAAACACAAAACCGAGCCCCCATATCAAGTGCAAAGGGAGCGAAGTTAGCAAGAGACAAGACAAAACCGAGCCCCATATCAAGTGCAAAGGGGCAGCCAAAATCCATTTAAAACAGAGAAATAAAAGGCTCCCAAACAAGTACAGAGGAGCAGCTAGAACATCAAAGACCGGCCCTCGGGTAAGGCTAAGATGAGCCAAATGAGGTTTCACAAAACCCCCAAAATCCATCCCAATGTAAAAATAAATCCAGGCCATCAAATTTAGTGTGAAGCTGAAGCAAAACTCTTCCATATATTCATCATAACAATGTATAAAGCCACAATATAGTTAGCATGAGAACAAACATGGGGCTTTCCAAAGTAAAGTAGAACTTTTCCCTAGCATATAACTTTGATGAAGGAGAACCATAAGGAGCAAGAGGTGAGCCCCAAACATGTATATCAAAAGCTAAACTAGTTCCTCCATGGTTCGTGCTAAAAAGAAGGTGAGAAGAGGGGCTTAGAATGCATACCCCAACATGCTAAAAGAGATCAACACTTTGCTACACAACATATTTTCCATGACTTAGATCATATAAAAGAGAGAGGGAGGAGCCAATGCCATGCCCTATTTCCACTTCTTTAAGCAAATAACCAACATTTCACATAGAACATGCTCAAAAGCTCTACTCTTACTCATGCTTCAATCAATAAAATACTCCCGAACATCCATGTGAGTCCATACTAGCATGCCACCATGTAAAAGAAGCAAGAAAACACCATTTTAAGCAATCAAGCAGGCCATTCCATAACACATAAACATCCAGTAGAAAACTATAAGCAGGTAAAGCCGAACCAAAAGCAAGGCCACGGACACCCTGGGCCAAACCGAGAAGGAGAGAAAGGGGGGAAGAGAGTACCAGCTAGCGTAGAGCACGCAGGAAGAGCAAAAGAAAAATGAGGCTCCAATCCAACACCAACTTCTCAAGAGGAATCAGCCAACCAACCCACCCTAAAATCATCCAAAAACGGGGCTTTTATAGGCAGAGGAGGGAAAGGAAGGCCGCTCCTTACCTGTAGAGCCGGGCGCAAGTGGGGAAGGGTCGGGAGAGATGGCGACAAAGTGTCGCGGGTAAGAGCCGAGGGCTCGGCGATAGGGGCGAGAGTCGAGCAGGGGACAAAGACGCGCGGGAGATCACGCGAGGTGACTCTTGCGCAGGGATAACACTCGAGAATGTATGGGGAGAATCACACGTGGCTCGAGAGGGCAACAGCTACAAGGAAGAGGCACGCTCGAGCGCGGGAGAAGCAGGGAACGGGAGCCCCAATCGAACGAGCGAGAGAGACAGCCAGCCGATCGAACGGGTAGGGATTAGGGCTTAGGATAGATTAAATAGGTTTAAAAAAAAAATATATTATTAATTTTATTAAAAACACGTCCAAAATCGCAATTTCCGCTCTGGCAGGCGATCGTCGCAAATCAAATATCAATTTTAGGCAGAAACGACGTTCCGGACGCAACATCGCAGTCCGTTTCGTCATCCGAGGTCGTTCAGACAACCTTGTCGACGGTTGCGTCGAAAGTGCGTCAAATCCTGCATTTTCTGAAATTCTGACTCAATGTTGATCGTCCAGGTGTTCTGACTTCAATCTTGATCCGATGCTAGGTGGTTGAAAGCGTCGAGGCCATGGTTCGAGGAATTTGTGCTCAGTGGTGCAGGAAACGTGCGCGAGGTCATCACTGAGGTCCGGTGGTCCTATAGAACTCAATTTGGACTCCTAACGTCAATTCCAACCTCGCTACGAGCTTAGAGGTACGAAATTTCCTCACGGATTCCAAAAGAGTGACGAGGTGGTTTCGTACAATCTAAAACGAGGTAGGCCCATTGCTAGGAGTCTAAGATCGTCGGGGAAGCTCCTAAAGCTAGAACCCTAAATTCTAGGAGGAAAACTAAACCTCGACAAAAGTGAGGTCAACAGTGCAAAACATGAAACTCTTCCTGCCTATGGAGAATGAAGCAAGATGTGATTGTGGAACGTAGAACCACACTCAAGATGAATGTGAGGGCTAGATTCCTTGATCTATCATGATCGTGGAATGGGATGGGATGGGTGGAGATTTTGTTCTGATTACATTGTAGTGGGGCTTTTCCTGCCTGTCGTTGTTGCCAAGTTCTTGTGGGTCATTTTTCTAATATTATTTTAACTGTAATAATTTTTATTTTGCATGAAAACTGTTTATATGTTATTATTTTCTTGTTTTAGTACTTTTGCTTTGGTTTTGTGTATTTGGAGATTTATTTATTTTTATTTGTTTCTCTAAGTAATGTTGCATCATCTTCCTTTTACAAGTGGTGCACTTGTAGCTTGTTCAGGAACAGTGGTGGATCTCCCTCGTCAAACGCCTCTTATACCCTTCCAAATGTTGTTGACTTTGCCAACTCTCACTGCCTTGTTGTTCCACAACCACCTCCCTATGAGACCACCCTCTTAAACACCTTTTAGTAACCATAGAATAGAATAAGTTAGAATGTTATTATGACAATATATTTTGCAAGATCTTCAAAAAGATCTAAAACGTATAACTTCAATTCTTAGTAATTTGCAAGTTTTCAATGACGTTGACTTCAAAACATGCTCAAACCTTTTACACAAAAACTTCTACATCGTACAATTAGCAATTATAGATTTTTGTTGAGTTGATGTTTGTATTCGAATGATCAAACATTAGATAGCTAGGGCTTTTGTTTTTGTTATTAACTTATTCTAATTTTTTTCTTTTTGTGTGCATATATTTATGTATATATGTATGTATATATATGTGTGTGTGTGTGTGTGTGTGTGTATGCATGTATATATATATTTATGTATATATGTATATATATATATATATTTAAAGAGTTCTAGGGCTTATTTCATTGAAACAAAAAGGAGTACTAAACAAGTAGTATGAGAGGGCCCAAAAAATTGAGCTCGACTCATACGAAACAAAAAGTAAATAAAGTTCAAACAGAGCGATACAAAAGATAGCACAAGAGAAACAAACAACTAAAGAGGACGAGGTCGCCAAAGCTTCCCTCTGCCCCTGGTTTTTGTAGCGCATCCAGAAATCTAACTCTGACGTGTTTCTCCATTGCCACGGGAGACCAAAATATCATCTATTAAATTTCCAAGGTGGATAGTACCCCCAGCCTTCTTCCGCCGGGAGGTATACACTTGCCATTCTTTTTCCGAAGATTTGTCGGTCTGAACCATAGGAGGAAAGATAGTTGCAGCGACGAGTTCCAGTGTTTGTGTGGTAGCAGTAACAAGGCTACTGTTTGATAGTGATTCACCCTCGGTAGTAGTATGCACATTTTCCGTCCTCTGAATGTGAATGTTCGTTTCTGCCCTATGTTCAATCACGTCAGGGAGGGAATCCTGAGCGCCCTCTTCAGTAGTTCTACTCCAGGAGAAGAAGGCTGAGAAGAGGGTGCAGCGACCTCAACCTGACTTCTAGGTACATCCACCTGACACTCCAACAATTGATCCTTATCAACCTGTTCAGAATCAGTATCATTAGACTTTTGCCCCATTTTCGGCGTGGGTGTTGCAATGACTATCACAGGTAGTGAGGAAGAAGGTATATCCGTCGCAGGAATGTGTGGCTTAGTAACATTTGTACGTGAATGTTTGAGATTCGGATGCAGGTGGTAACACTTCTGGTGAGAGTGTCCAAACATACGACAGTGGGTGCGAGTAAAGAGTGCACTGCTCAAGCTTACGTTGGTTGCCAAAACCACGATGTCGTGTATCAATCCATATCTCTTTCGTGAAGGGTGACGTAATGTCTCGTTCTATCAATATTTTAGCCTCAGAAAGTCTGGTTAGATGTTCTGTAGGCGGATTTGTCTGGAGTGTTGTGCCATATATCTTTGCAAAAGTAAATAGAAGCTCTGGATCGTAAAGGTGAACCTGCAAATCCAGGAAGCGTAGCCAAACATGAATGATGGGAGGTTCAGTGCGATGGTCAAAATTCACCGTCCATTTTAGCACCTTCATCACCTGATTGTATATGCGAAGTGTTCTTTTAAGAACACTTGGGTTTAATCTCCATTATCCGTCAATTGGATGAGAACATGCCGACCATCCAGTCTTCCAATCTTCCAACTTCCTTTCAGCTTCATTTGCTCAAATTCCTTACGGATCAGTTAAAGTTTAGGGTTACCGTAGAGGAATTTACCTATTAGAAACAATCGACGAGAGTCTTGCTAAGATGGAATCTCTTCCTCGCAAGAAAGATTGCGAGTGTCATTGTCTTTACGGGATGCTTTTTTGAGAAATCTGGTTTCTACGCCTTGCGCGAATGCATCGTGGAATCTCTGCGGGAATATGTTGAAACGTGAAGGGGCGCGGGCGGGGTTATCGTCGGCGTAAGAACGACCTGAGGCCATCTCACAGCATTGCAGCTGTCGAGAACTCACTGCAGGAATGAAGACGGCGACCTGCAGGGTCGCGAGATCAACCAAATCCCGCAAAAGAGACGCAGATGTCGCGAATCATTCTGTCTGCAGTGAAGAACCGCAGCAGGCGACACCGCTGCAAGGAGGCGTCGAGCAGGATGAGCTTCTGCGTCGGGCAGGGGATGCGCCGCAGCCAGAGGAGCAGCTGATCACGAGTCACAGCAAAGCGCGAGGAGAGCGTTCTCATTGACGCGACCAACTGGTGTAGAAAGTCGCACAAGCGACGACGAACTGCTCCGCAGAGAAGACTAGGAGACGAGATGAGACGAGGCGACGAGAGGAGAACGCAACGACGAACGAACGTGCGAGCTGGGCGACGACGACACTGCGGTTCGGCCACGAAGCTAACGTGGGGTTTCGCCATAGGGCGAAACCCTAACAGAGCTTGACGATGACGCCGCCATATATATATTGTTTCCGTTTCTAGGCCTAATGTCGAAGCGAGGACGCGGAGGCAGCGCCAGAAATAAGTTTTGGATGTCGCTGGGTCTTCCTGTTGCAGCAATAGTTAACTGTGCTGATAACACTGGTGCAAAGAATCTTTATATAATCTATGTGAAGGGGATAAAGGGGCGCCTCAAGCGAGCGCGCGTGTATATATATATATATATATTTGTATGTATGTATGTTTGTATCTATAAGCACGCCTATTGAAAGGTTGAATAAGCGAAGCTTTCTTCGCCACTTCTTTTTCTACACTTACCTGTCCATACGTATTCCTATAAACTCATGAAAATAAATCTCTGAAACACGTCCAGATTTGCATTTCCAGAGGAGGAAAACGATAGTCTGAAGAAAATTGCCAAGCTTGAAGTTCCAGCAGATTATTCACGGCTTGGACTGGTGGTAAGCCATTAAGAATCAGCTCTTTCATAATTCTTTTTGGCAGAATTCATCGCTATTAATTCCAATCCTGTTTATTATGAAAACTAACAGCCCAGAAGAGCAGATTTAGACATGAATCAACATGTAAACAACGTCACCTATATTGGCTGGGTCCTTGAGGTAACACAACACACTAAACCCTGATTTACTCATCGAGTAAAGTGCCCAAATGATCTCCTTGGCTATTTAAACTAAGTCATTTTAATCCCAGAATCAATAAAAATGTGAAATCAGTCGCTTGATTTTATTTTAATGGGGTATATTAAAAAAAAGGGGGCCAATTCCTATGTGTTTACATATCTACCACCTAAACTTCAATTTTTATAGCTATAGAAGTATGAAATTAATCACTTAATTTTATTTTAGTGGGGGTTTAATTAGCCTTCACTTTAAAGTGTTTGGAGACTATCTCAAACCATTTTACATAAGGGGAATTTACATGCACAGCACCCAAACTTTATGTATTTACCTATCACTCACCTAAGATTCAATTTTTACGGGAACAGTGCCTAACTTATCCTTTTCTCACAGCGGAACTAGTGAAATACACCATTTCATGTACAGGTAAGGTGCTTTATTAGGTGCGTGATAAGTAAATACATAAGGTTTTGGGTGCTGCGCATGTAAAGATTCCATTAAATAAATGGGGCATTTACCTGCATACCACCCAATTCCTATGTATTTGCATATTTAATAACTATAGTTTTTATGTTTATACCATCCAAAATTTTGATATAACTTCAAAAATTCATTTTTTTTTACTTTTAATCGTAAAATACCCCTTTCCATGCACAGACATGGTGGCATATATGTAAAAAATGAAGTATTGTTGTTGGATATGTAAATACGTGAGAATTGAGATGTATATATGCAAATCTTCTATTAAAAAATGGGGCATTTGCCTACGAACGCTTATTCCATCCGGAGTCCGGACGCAGAGCTGCGTCCGGACTCCCGATCTCAACCGCAAATCAATTTTTTTTTCTTAAAAAAAAAAAATTTACAATAGGGCCGTTGTCCATACACTTTTTGGGGGGATGGGTGGTGGAGATCGGGAGTCCTGACGCAGCTCTGCGTTCGGACTCCCGATGGAATATTTTTCCTTTGCCTACATACTACCCAATAGAGCTGCGTCCGGACTCCGGATGGAATATTTTTCCTTTGCCTACATACTACCCAATTACTATTTATTTACATTTTTAACACCTAAACTTTACTTTTTTACATTTATACCATCTAAATGTTTCATATCACTCAAAATATATCACGATTTTGACTTTTAAAAAGTGAAATATACCTCTCCATGCATAAATGAGGTAGCATATACGTAAAAAACATGATGTTTCGATGTAAGATATGTAAATACATAGGAACTGAGTGGTATGTATGCAAATCTTAGTAAAAAAAAAAAAAATTGGGAACTAAAACTCACATGTTTATAGACTCTTAAGATTAAAATGACCCCTCTGAAAAAATATGATGGGACTATTTTGATACTTTTCTCTTTATTCATGTTCATCTTTCTCTTAAAGTTATTCTTACCATCTTCCAATATATGCTCCCAGAGCATGCCCCAAGAAATCATCGACACACACGAACTACAAACCATCACCTTGGATTACCGACGCGAATGCCATCACGGCGACATGGTCGACTCACTTACGAGCTCAGACTCGAAAGGAATCCTACTTTCAAAGAGCACCAATGACCACTTCTCCAACCAGCAGCACAATCATGGGAGCGATCATCTTCATTTCTTGCACTTATTGAGATTTTCAGGCACCGGTCTGGAAATAAACAGAGGGCGAACTATCTGGAGGAAACTCATCCGGTAATATAATAAGTCAAATGTTCTATTCTGGAATTTATTTTGTTGCTTTTGTCCTCTATATTATGTCAAACAATTTTGGCAATGTCACTTTTTATATTTGGAATTCTGCTTGTTGCTTATCCTTTTCATGAATATTTGGTTTTGTTGGCCATTTATGTAATAAGATTTGAGATTTGAGAAATAAATGTAATAAATTGTTGTATTAAGTGCAGTGGAAAATAGTGTTATAATGGATTTGTGTTAATAAGATTCATGTTGAAAGTTTAGATGTTTAGATATGTACTTACATATGAAATGAGCGGTATGTACGTAAATGCCCCAAAGAAAAGAAGATTTACAAGCATGTCGCTCAATACCCTATGTACTTACATATCTAACACCTGAGCTTCAATTTTTTACCTCTATGAAATGGCCGGTATGTATGTAAATGCCCCAAAGAAAAGAAAATTTACATGCAAGCCATTCAATACCCTATGTACTTACATATCTAACACATGAACTTTAGATGTGCATGAAAAAGGTATGTTCGAAAAAATTATTTTAGTGGTGTTTTTGATGTGATATTATGGTTTGGTTGGTAGAAATGTAAAAATAGCCAAGTTTAGGGGTTAGATATGTCAATACATACGAATTGAGTGGCATATATGAAAAAATGGGTTGGTTAATATGCATAATTAGATTGTGAACCATAAGGATATATTTGATTGACATAAAGTTTTCTTAATTAAATATCCAGTGCTTAATACATAAGGTTTGAATATCCAGTGCTTAATGTGTAATCTTAATTGAAAGTGCTCTCCCATTATTGGAATGGTTAATTAACTATAGGAGCTTGTGCCTATGAAAAACCCTGAACTCCAGGTCAAAAAGTTCTCACAAAATGAGGGTGAATTCTCTATGTAGTATCTTATCTTCAATCTATATTCTCAAAATTTGACCCGGAATACTGAATACGAAGCTCTGAACAACGATGAAAGTGCGAGGCACGAATTTTCGGAGCCCAAGGGGTAAATTATAAATCTACTTTAAATTTGCATGGAGAACCTATTTATGTGATATTGAATCTCTACGGCTCTCCATGACATAAATAGGTTTTCTGTGCCCTTGATGTGCCTAATCTAAATAAGAAAATGCCCTTGATGTTCCTGATCTAAACACTATTGTGTGATTAACATCAAATTTTTTATACAAAAATGTTAAAATTTGCATGCAACAATTATTTTCATTCACGCTTACAACATTTAACACCAGCACATAAACTGACTGGAAAATAATAAAAACAGTTTCCAACTTTTACTTGAAAATATAGAAGTATGCTAATCGTGCAAATATATAAGTGGTAGGTCATTCATTTAGCCTCACTAATGTCCTCCATACTTCATTAAGTTCTATTTAGTTGCTTTTCTGTGTTGCATCATTCTTTTGTCAGAGCAATGTTGGATGTTTCATACTTGCAGTGAACTGTTAAAGATATTATTATTATTTTAAATTGTTGATATTATTCACGTTATTTATTGCTTTGCTGCTACAAGTCAGGATAATTGACTAATTTAGGAATATTTGTATTTCAGTTCCACTTTTGTTGATGGTTTTAATAAGAAATGATGTCAGTAGTGGTTGTTAAACCAGAAAAATGGCAGAACAATCTACTCTGCGACATTCTCATCAAATCTTCCTGTTCTTATATTGATGATATCTTCAGTGCTTCGGCTTCATTTGCTTCAGTATTTTTTACTTGGGAAATTTACATATGTAGCACACAATTCTTACATATTTATTATGATATCAAAGATTTGAGTGCTACACGGGTAAATATGAAAGTTTGGGTGTATGATGCAAATACATAAGAATTGTGTGCTATGTATGTAAATGCCCCTTTTTTACTTTTATTCTTTCTATACAAAAAAGAGATTGGAAATAATTTTGATCACAGATGATGGCTATTTTTAGTATTGAGTTGCTCTACTTCTCACATTTGGTTTATGTTTCATGATCACAGCAAATGGGTTATGATGAATTAAGACACTAGGGAACTTCAGCGAATAAGTGATGAAGTGAGGGAGGAATATCTTGTTTTTTCTCCGCAAACACCCAGGTAATATTTGCTAGTTTTTTTTCATTCCGTTTACTTTGGAATGCCAGACAATTCATTTTTTTTTTAATGTAAAGAATTGTTTTGAGATAAAAAACTTATTCATTTCATTAACACTTGGATTTATATTGAGTCTTAAAATATTTACAAATAAATCCATAGATTTCTTCTATTTACAAATAGAACTCGATACAAATCTCAATACCCCCCCCCTCTCAAGATGGGCAAAAGATATTGACTAAGCCCATCTTGTCACACAATCTAGACAAATCTAATGAGCTAAATCCTTTAGTGAGGCAGTCAACCACTTGCTTTCTAGTAGCTACACGACTTAGCTCCAATAGATCGTTTTACAGCTTTTCCTTGATGATGAACCTCTCAATCTCCACAATTTGGGTTCTATGATGTTTCATCGGGCTGTTGGCGATGTTGATCGCTGACTTGTTGTCGTTCCACAACTTCATTTTAGCTTCTTGGTCCACCTGGTGCTCTACTAACAGTGCTCTCAGCCACATCATCTCAGGCCATGGCCCTATACTCTACCTCTGCAGTTGACCTCGCTACTACTGACTGTTTCTTTCTCTTCTAAGAGACAAAGTTGCCCACTACAAAAATGTAGTATCCAGTTGTGGACTTCCTGTCATCCATACAACTCGTCTAGCCAGAGTTTCAATAGCCCTCAATGTTACATGTCCATTCTTTCTAAAGATCAACTCTTTTCTTGATGCACTCTTTAGGTCTTCAGAATCTGATATACTGCGCATCCATGTGCTCCTTCCTTGTATTATGCATGCAGCGACTCACTACACTTATTGCAAATGAAATGTTAGGACTAGTGTGACTAAGATGAGACGACCTAGGAAACCTTTAGTATCTCTCGTGATCAACTTGCTCTCCTGCCTTTGTGCTCAACTTTTCCTTCCGATCAATTGGTGGAACTGCAGGCTTGCATCCCAATATGTCTGCCTCTTTGAGAAAATATAGCACATTCTTTCTTTGAGATAGAACAATCCCCTCTACTTCACTAGCCACCTCAATTTTAAGTATCTAAGTTGTCCCAGTTCTTTCACCTCAAAGTCTTTGCCCAAACTTGCCTTTAAGTCAGCATTCTCTTTCTCATCATCCCTAGTGACAATCATATCATCCAAATACACAACAAGACTAATATTCTGATCACCATATTGTCGAAAGAATATTGTGTGATCAGTATTCATCTGCCGATAACCCATGCCTACCATTGCTTTTCAGAACCTGTCAAACCAAGTTCGAGGAGATTTTTCCAAATCATACAGTGACTTTCTCAATCCACATACCTTGCCCCCACTGTTTGGTTCGTGTCGAAGCCTGGGGTATCTTCATGTACATCTCCTCTAGCAGATCCTCATGAAGAAACACATTTTGAAACAGTCTTGATTGAGTTAAAGATTTACTTTTCATTTAAAAATATTTAATTACTTTCAATCATTAAATCCATTTATTTTACTATTTTTATAATACATAAAGGTGAAATAATTTAATTCATAAAACAACCATTTTATTTTTTGCTTATTTTTGTTCAATCATAAGAATGTTTTTAACCTTTTATAAAATAAATGAAATGTTTCTTTTTAAATATTACATGTCAATTTAATTTATGTGTGTCAATATAACTTTTATACTTTAAAATTACAAATACATTTAATTAAAAGAAAAAAAAAAATAATGCACATAAAATAATAATTAATCACTTAACTCTTTTTTATGATTTTTGTAGCCACTTAATTTTTGATTTCCTCCTCTAGTAAGTATTTATAAAGGAAAAACATAACATTATGTCAATTTTATTTTTTCTCAATATACTTATGTTGTTTTGACTAAATTCCTATTTTCATACAATCATATTCCATGTTTCTTAGTTTCATAAATTTATAAATACATTAAAATAAAGCATATTTTTTTCCTCCTTTCTATGCATCATCCAACGACCACTTCCAAAAAATAATTTTCAGATTATTTTTTAAAATGTATTGTGTTCTTCTAATCTATATCTCAAAAATATGTTTGTTTATTAGATATGCATAACTCTATGTTTAATTAGTAATAAAAAAAGTGCTATTAAAATTTACCTCAGTTATATATATACCTCCTCTTTGCCAGCTCCCTTTTGAATCAAATGTTGTTCTGTTTTTAATTGCTGTCATAAATTAATATAATTTAATATTTATACTTTATAACTTTAAATTTGATTGACTATAGATGAAATACTAAGCTTTAATCACAAACTTTTATTTTCTTCCACCAATTTGATATTTTTGTCTTTAATTTCTGATTTTTATTTAATAAAACATAATATTATGATTTAATACATCTTCATATAATTAATTATTAAAAAAACATAATAAAACCCTATTACTTCGCCATCGCTTCATTCGGCCTTCCATTCTCACAAACGAGGGTAGGTGTTGCTCTCTTAAAGTAGAAGCACTCGCACCCCACTTCTTCTTTAACGCACAAAGGCTCACCCTACTCGATTCCTCCTCCCTTGGTTGTTCAATTAGGGTTTGACCATTTCTTGCTTGTGTCTCTCGCATTAGCTTTGGCACGGACAACTCGCACAAGCAATCTCGAGCTCAACTTGGCTTTGTCTCACAAACAGAATTCCTTCCTACATGCAAGAAATCTCATGCGATCATCACTCAAATAAATTTAAGCCCTTGTTCCTTTCCCTCCTTTGACTCTTGCGCTCTCTCTATTTTCTCCCTTCTTTGATTCAAAAAAGACCAAGTTATTCTTCTCCAAAGAGGAAACTGTATATATATTTTTATTCCCATTCAAACTAACTTACTGTGGAATTACACTCATAATTATATTTTAATACTTGTTATATTTAGTCATAGAATATTTATGTGATTCCTTAATTTTAGGGCATTTATGTTATTCCGTAATTATAGGAGGTACTTTATTTCTTTCCTTTTTCCTATTACTTGTACTCACCTATTTATAGGTGAATTATCTATGGAATCAATGAGAGGATTATTCAAAATTTCACATGGTATCAGAGCCATAAGGCGAAGCCTCTCCCGCTCGATCCTCTGCCTCGATCGAAGCCTTGTCCCGCTCGGCCGTCTGCGTCCCGCTTGGACGTCTGCTCGATCTTCCGCTCGTCCCGCTCGGACGTCTGCTTCCGCTAAGTCGTCTGCTTCCGCTTGATCGTCTGCGTCCGCTCGATCTCCCGCTCGATCGTCTGCTTCCGCTCGCGATCGTCCACATCACATCGCCTACTCTTCTTCGGCAATCGAACAACCGCGAGCAAAACCCGTTCCAGCCGTGCTCATCGTCGGCGCAACCTCTTCTCTGGTCATTCCGTTGGCCTCCTCTACTCTCCAATGACTAAGTACGACCATGCCTGCAACTCCTCCTCCACTAGTGATGTCACTTCTAATCACCCCTCCGCAGCCGGGTCTCCACTGCCCAGCAATCAGACAATAATTCTGTCCTCATCACCAGCCACAAACTCACCGGCCAGAATTATCTCCAATGGTCGCAGTCAGTCATGATGTTTGTATGCGGTAAAGACAAAGATGACTACCTCACTGGTGATGCTCCAGCTCCGGCGACGACAGATCCGTCATACAATACTTGAAAATCCGAGAATAATATGGTTATGGCCTGGCTTGTAACTCAATGGCCCTTGATATTGGCGAAAATTTTCTTCTCTATAGCACGACTAAAGATATCTGAGATGCTGCCCGTGAAACATATTCTAGTTCAGATAATACAACCGAACTCTTTGCTGTTGAGACCATTCTTCATGACTTTCGTCAAGGTGATCTCTCCGTCACTCAATACTTCGATACTCTTACTCTGGCATTGAGCGAACTAGATCTATTCGAGGTGTACTCTGGACGTGCCCGGAGACACTATCATATTTCGCCAAATAGTGGAACAGAAGCGCATCTTCAAATTTCTCCTCGGCCTCAAATCTGAGTTTGATCAGACTCGCTCGCGGATTTTGAGTTCGAAACCTCTCCCAATAATTCGTGAAGTTTTTTCCGATGTGCGCCGCGAAGAGAGTCGTCAAAAGGTCATGTTAGGTGCTTCCTCGTCCACTTCAGTCCTTGATGGATCCGCCCTTGCACAACCGCCAATGCCAGGGCCGCCCTTGGTGTGATCACCGCCGCCTTCCGGACATACTCGGGATACTTGTTGGCGGATTCATGGCAAACCCGCTGATGGAAGCCCAACGTGATCCTCGGCGGCTACCACCATCACCACCGAAGCCTCTCCAGGAACGAACCTGTTCGGCGAAGACGATTCATGCCCTCCGGAAGATGCTCGGTCGGTCATCCTCGATCCATACTCCAGTGTGGCATCGGGTGCGGCCGACCTTGTTGCCCAACAAGGTATTTCCTCATCCGCTTTCGTCTTGGATTCGACCTCTTCGCCCATGGATTGTTGACTCGAGTCGCCTCCGATCATATGACCGAGGATATCTTCTTATTAGTGGATTACCGATCGGTGTAATCCGACCCTCGATTGTTCGGATTGTCGATGGATCGGCCTCCCAAAGTTCTTGGTCTTGGTTCAGTCCGCATCTCTCACGATTTATTCCTCACTTACGTGCTTCGTATTCCTACTTTGGATTGTAATACGATCTACATTAGTAAGTTCACTCATGATTGTCGTTGTGTTGCTAAATTATTTCCATATGTTTGTGAATTTCGTGATTTGAAGTCGGGGAGGATGATTGGCAGTCTTGAGTTGCTGCGATGGTCTCTATCTTCTCAACAAGCCCTCTGTTAGTCTCGTTTCACCTACTTGGTTGTGCTTTCCGACGTCAGTCATCTAGTTTAAATCCTCTTAGTGCGTACTGTCTTTCATTCCAGGTGTTAATAATGATAGTGAAATCGTATTACTTCATTATCGTTTAGGTCATCCCGATTTTATGTCTTTAGAAGCTGTTTCCTCATTTATTTATTAATAAAAGTCCTATCTCTTTTAATTGCGAATTTTGTCAACTTGCCAAACACACTCGTACTTCATTCCCTCGTTTATCATATAGACCCACTCGTCCCTTTTCTTTGATTCATAGTGATGTCTTGGGTTCTTCTCGTGAAAAAAACTATTTTCTGGGGCCCAATGGTTCGTGACCTTTATTGATGATCACACACGCGTGACTTGGATCTATCTTATGTGTGATAAATCCGAGGTAGGACCAATATTTCGTGCATTCTATCAAATGATACTCACTCAATTTGACACAAAAATTCGATGCTCTTAAAACGGATAATGCACGAGATTTTTCAACACTTACCTAGGAACTTTTCTTACTCACCATGAAATCCTTCACCATAGCGACTTGTGTTGATACTCCCAACAAAATGGGAGTTCGCGAGTGGAAAAATCGTCACTTGTTGGAGGTAGCCCGCGGTCTCATGTTTACTACATCGTCCCTAAATGTTATTGGGTGAGGTAACATTAACTGCTGCCTATCTCATAAACTGGATGCCTTCTCGTATCATGGGTTTCCTTAGTCCAATTAATGTCCTCATTCGCTCCTTTCAGACTACCCGTGTCCTCCCTTCGGTTGTCCACTACCAAAATATTTGGTTGTTCAGTCTTTGTTCGTATTCGCAAACAACATCGCAGATAAATTAGACTCCAAATCGATCGAATGCATCTTCGTAGGGTATTCGACCGATAAGAAAGGCTACAAGTGTTATTGCCGCTTAACTCAAGATCTGAATTACATGGATGTCATCTTTTTAGCATCGATCATCTACTAAGAGTACGTCGTTCGGGGGAGAGTTGCGGTGAACAACGACACGTGTTCCTTCTACCAGCTGACGTGGGTCTTTCTCCAGGTCATCAGAACTCCTCCAACTCCTATTCGAACTCCTCGTCTCTATTCCGATCCGATCTACACATCCCGCACTTCGGGAGCTTCGAGTCTATACGAGACGAAACAAAGCTATTGAAAGAATAAAGAACCAAACACCGCTTCGTCATCTTGTCCGAGAATCTAATCCGGCTCCAAACCTCTGCGAAATTCACTCGGGTACATGAATTTATAGACAGCTTAGTGATTATGAGAACTTACCTGCTTTGTGAGAGATGATTCGGATTTTCTTAGCACTCGACATCCTATCTCTCGATTTGTTTCGTATGAGAAGTTATCTCCTCACTTATCATGCATTTGTTATTCTTATTGACGACGTAGAGATCTCGAATTCATTCGGGAAGCACTTCCTCGCACCGGAAGGAGAAAAAGCTGTGAATGAAGAAGTTCTTCGCACTAGAAAAGAATGGAACGTGGATTGTGTCGGATTTGCCGAGAATACGAAACCGAGTAGGTTGCATGTGGTTATTCTGATCGAATGTAAGCGCGGACGAAGACGTAGATCGGTTGAAAGCGATCGGTTGCAAAGAGTTATCTGTGATCGTACGGAATTGACTTCTTAAGAGGCATTCGCCCGATAGCGACCGAGCTCGAATTTGAATCCTACTCTCCATTGCGACAAACGAGGCTGGCCGCTAATGCGGCTTGATGTCGAAAATGCGTTCGTCGACGGAGATCTGAAGAGGATGTATGTTGCCTGACACTCGATCGCGCTCGCGTCGAAATTTTGCGACGATACCAAATTTCGACGCAATTTTGACGCGCTCGTCGACGAGGTTGCCAGAACGACCTCGGACAGGCGAAACGGATCGCGCCGATGCGTCGGAATGTCGATTTCACTTAAAATCGACGTTAAATTTGCGACGATAGCCGTCGAGTGCGAAAGTTAGGGTTCGGGGCGTATTTTTAAAATAAATTAATATTAAATCCTTTAAATTATAAAATTAAGCCCTAAATCCTACCCTTCCCCCATTCGGCTCGTTCGGCTAGCACGTCTCCCGTGCCTTGGTCCCGCGAGAATCCTCTGCGCCTCTTCTCCCGCGCTCGACTCTTCCCCCCTGCCATAGCCGTTGGCTCCTCGAGCCGCGCGTGGTTTCCTCCACTCCTTATCTTAGCTGCGATGGATTCGGGCCTGCTCTCTGTGCGCACTCGAGCACCCTCCTCGCGCCTCCTCGCGGTATCTTTTACCCGTCTCTTATCCTGCGAGAGCAAGTTGCTCCTTGCGGCATTTCCCTCCATCTGCCGCACCTTCCCCGATCCTACTCGACTCCGCAGGTAGGGAGCGGCACTTCTTCTCCTCCTCCGCCTATATAAACCCTGTTTGGAGGTGAATCTAGGGCTGGCCGAATTTTCGGAGGGGAGGTCTTTGTTGGATTGAGCCTTGAACTCCTTATTCTCCTTGTTCTCTGCACTATGTTGGTAACCCCTCTTTTTTCTTTGCTCCTTCTCGATCTTGCTTGAGGCGGCTACGGTTTGTATCGTGGGCTTTTTTTCTTCTCGCTTAGTGTCTCGGTCGAGCATTCGGATGACATGGAATATTTCACTTATTTGCTTAAATGATTTGTTTTCCTCTTTTCACCCCCTAGTAGCATGCTAGTATGTTATTACATTAAGGTTTAAGGGGTGTTTCACTTCTCAAAGCATGTGAAATATGGCGATGTAAGTATATGGAAGGCTTTGATTTCGATGACGAGTCACTATCTCCCTATGTTCTTTATGTTTATAGCAAGTTCAAAATATTGAAAATGTGACTTTAGGACCATGCTAACTCCTCTTGCAAGTATATTGGGATGTGTAATATAAGGCTTTTCATTCACTCTTCCTAGCATGAAATATTGGAAAGCTTAGTTCTTAATCATTTCGATTTTCTTTGGCTCAAAAAAAAAAAGGTGCATGCTAGAAGTGATGGGGAAGAGATTCTATGTTGTTCTTGCTTAAAGCATATGCTAGTCTTTTCTTTTTTTTTTTTGATACATTAAAGGCATGGTTTTGAGGCAAAGAATAATCTCTTTTGCAAGCATGTTGAGAGGGATATTATAATAGTTTCTTTGCTTGCTTTGGTTTGGCATGAAGCATGGAAGGATTCATTTGGCTTTCTTTTCTCGGTAAGCATGTGGGCCTCGATTTTTCCCTTTGCAACTTTTATTTATAAAGAATGGCATGTTGGAAAGAAGGCTTAGTTCGATTGGAGAAGCTTCATGCTTCTATATAAAACATGTTGTGGCTACATGTTTGAAATATGTGGAAACTTAATCTTTGGGCTTCTTGCATTCTAGCCCTTCATGAAGCATGATTTATTAATTTGAAAGATTTCCATGTTCATTCTATACTCATTATTGCTAGCAAGCACATGGTGGTGAAGCTTTTAAAGGATATATACATGTGCTTCACTTTAATTGAGATTTCAAGGAAAGTTTGCTCGACTTCTGTGTTGGCTTTGGATTTAATTATGGTTGGAGTCGGTTTTTGGTTTATAAGGCTCGGTTTTTGTTGAAATCTTGTTATAGTCTTTGCCTTGGACTTGATTCTAGCCGAATTTTCTTTGGCACTTGTAGGGCTTGGTTTTGTGGAGTCTTGTTGTATGCTTCGCTTTAAAGTTAATCTAAACTCGATTTTAGTCTTTCATGATTTAGTCTCTTGCTAGCTTTCTTTATTTCTCCTATCTTAATTTGGAGGTGGGCTTGCTTTCACCTTTGCTCATGGCTCGGTTTTAGCCCTTTTAATGTTCACGACTTTGACTTTATGCTTGAGACTGCTATAGCTGGAAGTTGGGGATGTTGTCGGCTCGGTAGGTGCCATATAGTGGCTCGATTGCACCCTTATTGGGAGCTCTTTGAGGGCTCGGGTTTTGGCTTTGTGTTGAGTGGAAGTGTGTGAGCGGCTTGTTAGGGAGCTTTGGCAGTGAGTTTCATTTGTGATGTCTTGAATTGTGGGAAGCCTTACCTGTCGTTAGGCTCGGCAGTGAGCTTCGTTATGGAAATTTGGCATTTGGGTGAGGGCTCTACTTCTTGTTGCCTCCTTTCTTTGTGACCTTGATCGTGGGCATCTCCTTACTCTTGTCTTGGCGAGAGCGCTTGGTGGATGTGGTGATGTTATTCTTGCCTCTTGCTTTACACTTGCTTATGAAATTGGTTGGACGAATTTGGAGGCATCTCTTATTTGCTTCGATTAATTCTTGAAGTTTCGACGTTGAGGCTTGGTAAAAAAAATATATATATGTAAAGGTGTGAGTTTGGTAATTATGTGATAAATTGATGTTGGGGTTGGGGGTCTTTGTTGCGGCATTTGTTCGAGGCCCGAAATTCGTAGCATGAAATGAAATTGGAGTAAAAGAAAAGAGAAAGGAAAGTGAAAAGGGCTAGGCCTTGGAGTTTTGTGATAGCGCTACTAGTTTAGTGACTCGGGATCCGAGCACCGGCGGCGAGTTTTCTTCTTTTTATTTTATCTTTATTTACGATTTCACTTGTTATTTGGGAAAAGGGAGTGTGTTCTTGGGGTCTAGTCTTCACGCTTCTCGGGAGCGTCGATGTGCCTTTAGGTCCTTTTTACGGGACATGTGAGGTCGGTCGGGAGTCCGAGGGTGACTTACGTGTTTTACGATTATTGGAAATCGACTCACTTCTTTCGAAATTGTGTTAAGTGAGCCGCTTTCCGTCCTCCTTTCCTTGACCTCTCGTCCACTAGTTTCACCTTGTTTCTTGCGCTCAAAGCACACACTACGGGGGACGTGTAGGTGTGCATATATAACTCTCCTTGGGTTATATATGGGGCCATCCAACAATGTTGTAAGTGCGGTGGGGACATTGATGAGGCTACGAAAACGAGAAAAATTACGAGAATCGTAGAATGCGGGCCACGACTCGGAGACTCTGTAGAGAGTAGAGCGGGAATCACGGAACCGTTCGGCCGTCCGTGGGGTTTCTACTACCGATAGATCAATGTTCGTAGAGCACAGTCATGCATTAGGGTAGTCAACGCTGTGAGTTGAAATGTTTTAAAACGAAAAAATACATATGTTTGAAAAATACAAAACTACCTCCACTACTTCTGCGACCTCTTACCTACGGTACGTTTTGTTTGCATGAAAACCAAAATGAAGTGTGTGAAAATTTATAAAGGTCCACGGTTAGGTTATTCGAGTCGGATTAGATTCGCCTTACGTAGAAAGTCGGTCGCAGTAGTCGGCCTCGAGTCCGGACATTAGCACGGCTCGAGTCGAAACACCAGCCGTACTTACGGGTCTTTCTTTCCAGGAGGCCATGGCTTTCTTATGGTTCGCCATGAGTTTAGCGGGTCGTCTGTGGGTTTCTCACAGTGCTTTTTGCAGTTTTCTACAATCTTGTTTTGTTTTTGTAGTTTTCTACGGACGTTTCTTTTCTTTCTTTCCCGACTTTCTTAAGTTTTCTTCTGTGATTTTCCTCGTTTTCTCGCAGTTTTCCTTCGTTTTTCTTGTTGAGTTTTCGAACTTTCTTTTCTTTGTCTGTAGCTATGCATTGTTTGCGTAGGTTGTTTTTCACTTCTTCTTACTACTCATGCTCTTTTAGTATTGACAAATTTGTTGCGAGAAAATAAAAATAAAAAAATAATAATAAACAATGACAATGCATCGAGGATAATGAGCGTACGGTATCTCCTGTGATGATCTTTCTTTTCTTTATCACTGCTTGACGTGTTTTCTTTTCGGCCAATACTCCTATTTAGTCTGAATTCATTTCTTTCGGTGCGTATCTTTGCTTAGCGTGTCTTACGTTCCAGATCTTCTCTCGTCATCAGCATGTTTATACTTGTTTAGCATGTTTCTTCGTTTCTTTCTTCTTGCGTCTTTATCTTTGTTTATTCATCAACTTTTGTACTATACTCATATTCTTGCGTGTTGTTCACTGTTTAGCACGTTACGTTATATCTTGTTGCGTTGTCTTTCTTCTTTACCTGCATCTTTATATACGTATCATTGTTATAAAGCTGTGCAATGACTTAAACGTATTTGTATAGGATGTTTAGAAGAGCTTGACCAATAGAGCTAGCTGATTGAACGTTTTGACCTGTCACGCCTAGAAAACTCAGCTCTCTTCGCGACGAGGAGCTCGGAGCTAGTATAGTGGGCGACACGGTCGTCTTAATGATGGAGAACTTGTCGTCGTCGGCAAAATCATAGGATAGCTCGGGAAGTTATTGAGGCTCGCTTTCGGACCTCTGACGTCCACTGGTTCTTCTTCGCTTTGGATTCTACATTCAAATTTGAGCCAACTCCTTTTGCACGCTTACACTTTATTTCGTTGAAAAGTCACTATCCTTTTGACCTCCTTGAAGATAATATTTACGATTTTTATCGAAGTATTCTTAGATGATTTCGGTCATTTAAGATGTAATTAACTATGAGAACTTGCCGCTTATAGAGAGCATTTTCCGAACCGATTTAAAATAAACGCTATTTAATTAACCGTATTAAATAGGGAATTTGTCGACGAATAAATTGGTTTCGCGAGACAAACGGACGTCATACATTCTTAGTTTATTTGATCGAGCTCTCGCCTTAAGTCTTGTGTTTATCTTTCGGGATAAGTACGTAACTTGAGGTGTAAGTATTCTTTCGTTGAATCATGAAAAATATGAGGTCGGTTGACTTCCTTCTTTTCGTTGAAGGATCCTTCCGAAGCGGGCGACGGATCCAGGTCCGAGCCAAACAGACTACTTACGAGCACTTCACAGCTATGACAAACAACGCTGACAATGTATACATGGATTTACCTCCTGATGCAGAAGGATCCTTCACAGTGGCCAGTATGTAAGCTCGAGAAATTTTATATGGTCTCAAACAATCTCCCAGTGCTTGGTTTGCCGATTCACCGATTCGAGTAATCGAATGCGGTTATACTCGAAATTAGGTTGATCATACGATGTTCGCAAAAGATCCGAGAAGAAGATTGTTGTACTCATCGTATATACATCATTCTCACCGGTGATCACATGACGAAGAATTGACAAAGCTGAAGAAGTTTCTAGCCCATGAATTCGAAATCAAGGACCTCGGAGACTTAAAATTCTTCCAGAAGTAGTGGCTAATAGATGATATTTTGCAAAATGTGCTAAAAAACTTGAGGATCGGACCGTAGAGTAAATATTCGTAGTCTTTGCGACCGAGTCACGCATTGAATATTAACGTGTTTTGATTGACGAATGAGTTTGTTTTATATGTTGATGTCACTAGTTTTTATTTGTATATAGTTTTGGATGGTTTTATTTATTTTCCAGAACAATTATATGTAATTCATTTGTGTGTTTTGGTCTGAGTGGATCAACTACCCAAAATATCATGATAATCTGTGACTTCAACATGTGCTTCACATTTGTGATGGCGGGATGAGAAGGGAGTGTACATGACGGTTCTCTTTTTGCCTATGAAATTAGGAATATAACGCAATGTTTCCCTCACCTGCCTCCCGGTTTATTTAGTTACGTAAATCTATTAGTTTTATGTATTATTTGTCATTAATAGTATCTTTCATAACAGGGAAAGATTATTTGGTTGATGTTGGATATCCGATGCAAACGGGCTAGCTGAAGTCATATCCATACAACAGATACCATATTCTTGATTTTGAGAGAGCAAGTGACACCTCGCATGGTAGAAAAGAAATATTCAACTGACGTCACTTTTCCTGCGCGGGGTTATTGAAATAACATTTAGGGTTTGGAAGTCATCCTACGTGATATGTCGTCGTATCCAATTCTCAAACAGGTGCATATTGTGGTGGCCATTATGACACTTCACAACTTCATTCGACGATATCCCCCTCAATCAGATACGGACTTCAGCATGACTGACGATGATCAAATGGATGTCTCTCCAGAACCTTCAGAATTTTTGGTTGGACATTCATTACCAATGGATGAGATAGAGTTGAATGAATTTGATACTCAAAACTGTAAAGGTTTATCCGAGATGATTGCTTTGAGGGAGTATCACAAATGCAATCTGTGACTGTTGATTGACCTAATCTTCTTTAATCATCAAACTATATATTTTTTTCGTATGTATTTTGTTATATTGTGAATTTGAATTTTATAATTTTGTTATGTATATTGTTTGTTTCATTAATATTTTTGAATATATAGGACTGACATATTTGAAATTTATTTTTTTTTTGGTTTTTTTTGGGTGTGTGAGGTCAGTGATGAATGATAAAAAATATGATCTTACGAGTTTTTATGGATGGCCGGTTCGTTGTTGTTATTTAGTGCTGCTTGTGAATTCCTAATGAAGACAGTTACTGATCTCATCTCTTCTTTTTGATGCATCGGATTATGAGGATTTACATGAATGGTCTTTTTTTGGTGATATGTACATCTGGCACAGGACGATCGTATCCTGTTGGTATTGTGTATGAAATCCTAAAGATGACAACCTAGGCCCTATCTTATTTTTGGTATATGAGGATTTATTGGATGGTTTTTTTGGTGATAGGCACATGTATCCCAGGATGATCGTCCCTTGTGCGTTAAAGGCAACCAAGAACTCGTTTTTTTAAAGGTCCACTGTCTCTTTGTAGTGAAAGACGCATGGGTTGTAGTTAGGTGTCTGAGACCGCACACTCACATTTTTTTTATTTATGCGTTTTTGTTCGATATGATTTTTATTTTATTCAATCCTCTTATAGGTATCTAAAAATTAATTTAATTTTCTGATCGAACAAATGATTTGTCTGCTTTTTATCTCTGTAAGAACATGAACTCTATGATTTCAGAGACCTCCCGAGTTGTGTTATGTTACTGCGGACTACACGCTCCCTTATGTTACGTCAGCCTAAGCTATGAGAGGCAGTCTGCGGTTATCAGAGGGGCGTTTCAGCATAGTGCGGTTTCTTCCGTTTGGTCGACATTCCTGCATTTTCCACTATCGACAGTGATCAGGGTATGATGGTTTCCCAGGAGGACATACGTCGTCAGGGTTTTAAAATAAATAATTTAATATTTTTAATTGTAGTTGTAATTATTTTTCTATTTATTTTATTACTTTTGATATTCACGAAAAAGTGAGGACTCTATTTTATTTTTTAAAGTCGATACGTAATGGTTATTGCTTTGCTTATTTTATCGATTATTTTCGTCTTAACAGTTATGTATACGAAACAACAGTATTAAACAGGTGTAGAATGATCATTTATTTAGAAACAGCTGCAAATAAGTTGTTATGAATAAACTCCCTCAAATAACAAGCTAAATTATCCTAATAATCTGTAAATTAACAAATTGTCAGGATAATGCAGCTTATAAACGATTATAAATAATTTGCGAGTTCATTTCAAACGGACCCTAAGGCTAGTCATTAAAGATTCAACATACAATATTTGCAGACATATAATATTTTTAATTATAATATTCATCGCTGGTAGCTAAAGCAGATGATGGGGGAATAAAAATGAAAACCCGATCAAGATCTCCTAGTTCTGTCATCATGATTCATCGTTGTCTCTAATATACTTAGTCGGAGGAGGTACTCGACCCAACCTGACAGTAAGGTTCTTGTAAGCAACCATGAGTTGCATCATCCAATATATTTTTGCGGATTTGGAGTGGATATTTGTCTAAAGGGACAAATCTAAGTCGACCTTAACTAAGAAAAGACTTTATCTCAATCAATTGTACCGTTATGATTCACAATTCAAATGATAGAAAATGACTGGGGAACATATGAGCTACAGTCATGATCGTAATATAATGGTGTAATTTGGCAGCAACCACCCAGTCAGAGGGCTCTGGTCATAACCGCTATTTTGTTGTGCTATTTAGTAACAGAACCACGTAGATGGAGGACTCAGGTCACGTCCTAGCTGGCATGTAATTATTTTCATTGTGAATAAATTGACACATTCGATATAACATTTGCTCTTTGTGAGCTGAAGGGCCTGTTTGGCGCGGCGTCTCTTGCACGGGGCAGCGGGAGGCCGCGGTTTAGCATTGTTTGGCACGGAGTTTTGCTCGTGGTGGCTGCAAATCTGAGCGAAACAGCAACTGCGGGTGAGACCCCACTTCCTGCGTTATCCCTCTGATTTTTTATGCCCGTACCTCTCAATTCAACCCCGCATTTTGTATTTCTCCCTTCATTATTTCTCCTGCCTTCTCTAGCTACCCACCGAGTGAAATATTCATCTACCCTAATTGTCGTTTCAGACATCATCTCCTTCCGGTATAATTATTCGCAACCTACATTTTCCTTGAGAAATATTTCATTTATTGTGGATTTGCACCGTGAAGCTTTTGTTATGTTTATTTGATTTGATGCTTGCTTATGCTGGTCGATTTGGCCGGGAGTTTCTTGTATAGTGATTTTGTGTATCTCTGTTTGAGAATGTTCATGCAAACCAAAATACAGATGTAATGCTTAGCCCATAAGTGTGTCAATGAAGTAGATTGGTTAAGAAATCCTAATGCATGAAATGTAACACTGATGTGTTAGGGCATAAAGTAAGAAAATAGTGTAAGAAGGGGCAACAGACCTTCATTGTCATCATTTTTATTCTCACAAACATAAGACATGTAGTTCATTGTCTCTAGAATGTTGATGCAAACAACCCTTTATTTCAAAACTTCTGCTGAAGCATATCTCTCAACGACACACATAGACCCATAAATGAGGTAGTAAAATGAATAGCCTCTGAAAACAGTTTCATGTCATTCTATGGTTATATATTGATACTCCTCTGGTGAATATATAAGAAGATTGTATATCAAAGGGCAATAGGGCTTGTTGTCACCATTGTTGTTCTCACTGTTATGAAACATATGTAGTTTATATCTGTTTGTGCATGCTCATTCAAACCAAAGTACAAAAATTTTATACTTACTGAAGTTTTTTTTTCCAATGACACGCGCTCCCATAAATAACAGTAAAATAAATAGCATCTGAAAATAGTTTCATGTCATACTATGTTTAGATATTGATACTCTTTTGGTGCATATAGTAAGAAAATTTGTATCAAATGACAACTGCACTTCATTGCCATAATTGTTATTCTTATTGCTATGAAATATATGTAGTTCTTATCTCTTTGAGCATGCTCATGCAAACCAGAATTGTAAATTGTTATGCTTTGAAATGTTTTTTTTATTGACTCGCACAGACCCATAATGAGGCAGTAAAATTGATAGCCTATGAATAATTCCTTTTATGTCATACTATGTTTAGATTTTGATACTCATCTGCTATATATAGTAAGAAAATTTTGTATCAAATGGCACCACCACTGTTATTCTCACAGTTATGAAAAATATGTACTTCTTGTCTCTTTGCGCATGCTCGTGCAAACCTGAATTGCAAATTGTTATGCTTTGAAAAACTTTTTTATAGAACTTCATTGTGTATGAAAACGTAACAGAACTTCATTGTCACAATTTATATTCTCACTGCTATGAAACATCTGTAGTTCTTGTTTGTTTGAGCATTCTCATGCAAACCAAATTGCAAAATGCTATGTTTGGAGGATTTTTTTTTTAAATGACACACACTCATAAATGAGGCAGTAAAATAGATAGTATCCGAAAATAATTTCACGACATACTATGCATAGATATTGATACTTTTTTGAGGCATATAACAAGCAAATTTTATATGAAAGGGCAAACAGAACTTCATTGTTATCATTATTATTCTCACTGCTATGAAATATCTGTTGTTTTTATCTGTTTGAGTATATGCTCATACAAACAGATTGCAAAATGCTATCTTGGAGAAGCTTTTTAATGGCACACACCACGTATAGTAAAATATATAGCATCTGAAAAGTTTCATGACGTACTATGCATAGATGTTGATACCCCTTTGGAGCATATAGTAAGAAAATTATGTATAAAAGGGCAACAAAACTTCATTGTCACATTTGTTTGTCTCACTATTATGGAACATCTGCAGTTCTTGTCTGTTTGAGAATGCTCATGCAAACCGAATTGCAAAATGCTATGCTTGGAGATGTTTTTTTTCAAAGGTCACATCCATAAATCAGACAGTAAAATAGATTGCCTCTAAAAATAGTTTTATGACATACTTTGGATAGATATTGATAGCCCTGTAGAAAATATAGTGAGAAGATTATGTGTGAAAGGGCAATAGAACTTCATTGCCACTATTATTATTCTTACTGCTATGAAACATACGTAGCTTGTTAGTACGTTTTGAGCATGCTCATGCAAACCAGAATTGCAAATTGTTATGCTCTGAAAAGTTTTTTATCAATAACGCCATAAATGAGGCAGTAAAATAAGTAGCCTCTAAAAACAGTTTCATGTCATTTTATGGTTACATATTGATACTCCTCTGGGGTATGTAGTAAGAAGATTGTGTATCAAAGGGCAACAAGACTTCATTGCCACCATTGTTATTCTCACTCTTATGAAACATTTACAGTTCTTCTCTGTTTGAACATGTTCATGCTAACGGAAGTGCAAAATGTTATGCTTATTGAAGTTTTTTTTCAAAGGCACGCACCCCCATAAATGAGATAGGAAAATAAATAGCCTCTAATAATAGTTCATATCATACTATGCATACATATTGATATTCTTTTGGTGCATATAGTAAAAAAATTGTCTATCAAATGACAACTGCACTTCATTGACACCATTGTTATTCTCAGTGCTATGAAACATATGTAGTTATTGTCTCTTGAGTATGCTCAATGAAACTAGAACTGCAAATTGTTATGCTCAGAATTTTTTTTTTAATGACACACATTCACCCATAAATGAGACAGTAAAATAAGTAGTCTCTGAATAATTTCTTTCATGTCACTATGCTTAGATACTATGACTCTTTTAGTGCATATAGTAAGAAAATTGTGTATCAAAGGATAACAGAATTTCATTGTCATCATTGTTATTCTCACTGTCATGAATCAACTGTAGTTATTATCTGTTTGAAAATGCTTGTGCAAACCGAAGTGTAAAATGTTATGCTAAGTGAAACTTTTTTTCCATGACGCACATACCTATAAATGAGGCAGTAAAATACATACCCTCTAAATAATTTATTTTATTTTAGCAACACATTAACTAATAAGACCAAAGAGACTGGTACACCAGCATTGTGAGAAAAAGAAACAAAAATGTTATTTTGTGACTTTTGTCTCAAGGAGATTGAACTGGGAAATAGACCTACAATCTATTTCAATAAGGAAGGGTAGCAACATATAATCCCAAACTTCAAGGAAAGTACATACAGGGGTTTATGACATGATACAAATGAAAAATAAGTGGGATCAACTCAACAATGATTAAAAAATTTGGAAGGATTTGAAACGAGGATCGACGAGCTTGGATTGGGATCCAGTGAAGCGAATCATTGATGTGTCGGATGAGTGGTGGATAGAAAGACTTGCGTTGAGCAATTTTTTATTTCGTCTAATTTGATTCATTTCATTTTTTAATAAAAATTGTAGCGTTTAATATAATTTTACAGGTGGTGCCCGCAGCGAAGAAGTACAAAGTTTGTTGAATTGAACTTAAGTTTGAGAAGTTGGACTGGATGTTTGGAGGTGTTGTCGCAACAAGAAAATATGTTGTTTAAATTTAAATAAATAAATAACTCAAATTAAGTTAAAAACTCAACCTTCTCCCCGTTCTAAGAGGCTCATAAATGTTCGCGTAATTACTCTTGTTTGAGTTGTAAAAGCCAAAACAGACTCTCGTAACTCCTCCCTTGTCATTTCTCCCTTTCGATCATAGAAAATCCGTAAACAATTTTCTTTCTTGTCTGTAAATCCCCTTTACCTTGAATTCCTCTCAAGGCCAAAGGATCCTTTGCCTACATTTTTCCCCTTTCGCTTCATCCTCTTCCTCTGGTTCAAAACCCGCACAACAGAGCCGAACCGTTCTTGCATTTGTCATTCTAGTCCCTTTGTTTCGCACGTAACAAGACCTAACCATCGCGAATCTTCTCTCCTGTGCATGGAAGGTTTACGACTGCTATTATATGTTTCTGATTATTTAGTGTTAAATGTCTAGCCTTAATTCGCTCTCCCATTATTGAGAGGGGTAATTAACCATAGGGGTTTGCGCTTATGAGAACCTCGGACCCTATATCTAAAAGTTTCGCAAAATTATAGCTAAATCTCCGTGTAGTGGCTTATCTACCATTCCATCTGCCTTCAAAAAAATTGATCACCAAAGCCTTCTCAAAGAAAAAAAAAAAAAGAAAAAAGAAAATACAGAGAGTTCTGGGAGCCAAACTTTTTGGAGGTCACGTGTGTTTTACAATTTGTTTGTATGTTACCATGCACTTACTAAGTTGTTAGTATATTTGGAATGAAATTAATGCTTAAATTAATCTATTGAGCATTGAAGACTTGATGACTAGTTTGTGAGAATATTAGCTCATTTGTAGTTCAACTCTTGTTGTGCCAAGTATGATGACTATTTCTTGTACCAAAATAGTCTTTGGAATGACATACGTGTTTTAGGGTTGACTTGGGTGCACATGAACATGGACTCTAAATTGGGGTTCCCCAAGCCACAAAAATGTTATGAGTTTTATATGGCAGTGGTAGATCGATTCCAAAAGCTTCTAGTGCAAAAGTTGAAACTACTCCTGCCTGTGGAGAATGAAGCAGGATGTGATTGTGAAACATAAAACCACATTCAAACTGAATGGGAAAGCTAGATTCCTTGATCAACCATGATCGTGGGATGGGTGGCGATTTTGTTTTGATTACATTGTAGTGGGATTGTTTCTGCCTGTCGTTGTTGCCAGGTCCTTGTGGGTCATTTTTTAATATTATTTTAACTATAATATGTATTATTTTGCATGAGAACTATTTATATGTTGTTATTTTCTTGTTTTAGTTTTTTTGCTTTGATTTTCTGTATTTGGAATTTAATTTTTTGATTTGCTTCTCTAAGTAGCGTTGTATCATCTTCTTTTTACAAGCGTTGGGCCTGTAGCTTGTTCAGGAACAGTGGTGGATCTCCCTCTCCAAAAGCCTTTTATACCCTTCTAAATGTTGTTGACCTTGCAAAGTCTCATTCCCTTGTTGTCCCACAACCACCTCCCTAGTAGAGTCCCCCTCTTAAATGCCTTTTAGGAACCATTGAACAGAATCAGTTAGAAGGTTATTATGACAATATATTTTGCAAATGCTTCACAAAGACCTAAAACATCTAACTTCAATTCATAGTAATTTGCAAGTTTTCAATGACGCTAACTTCAGAACATGCTCAAACCTTTTACACAAAACTTCTACATCGGACAATTAGCAATTGTAGATTTCTGTTGAGTTTATGTTTGTACTAGAATTAGGTAATATGACAATATACCGGTTAAATAGTGTAGATAACCAACAATATCGGTTTTCTAGAAAGATTCTATGCTAAATGCAGTAACTGAATTTCATTACAAGAAGGAAAGTAGGAGCCCACAAATTGATCACTTAAAACCAATAGGCAATCGTTAAATGATCAAACATTAGATAGCTAGGGACCTTATTTTTGTTATTAACTCATTATAATTTTTTTTTTCTTTCTGTGTAGTATATATATATATATATATATATATATATATATATATATATATATATATATATATATAAAATAAATCGGTTTTTAGGGCGGACATATCATCCTCTCCCCTAAATAACGATCTCCTATATATGCTAATTTGACCCAGTTGGGATTCGAACTCGGTGCAAAGGGGACTTACGCCGACGTTGCCTTCCAACAGGTCACGATTACGCACAATGCAGTATAGACCTTAGCCTCTGGTTCATATTGCTACTTATTTTGCTGCTATTGAAATTTTGGTAGGATGGTTGATAAGATTCTACATTTCATACCGCATGGATATGTTCCCTGTTTTTTTAGAAGGCTTGCTTAGTCTGCTGAGTTCCCTGTTTGTTCAGCTCACTCTCCCCGCATTTTCTCTGCTTGAGATTTCTGCGGATTGGCTGGCCTTACCTTTGTTATACTGTTTTCTCTATGCATGTTCTCTCCTTTACAGGTTTCCTACTAATGATTAGTCTGAGGATGTTTAGCAACATTTTTTTGTTAGTACTGGGCCCTGTGTTTTAGTTCTACTGCTTCCCTGGTTTTACTTCTACTTCTTCAGTTGCTGCCTGGTTTTGCTCATTTCTGCACCTACTTCCGTGATGACACTTACAGCTATTCTCCTTTTTGTTTTGGTGTACATATATTATTTGGGTATACTTTTTTCTGCTAGTATACATTGTTACATTGGAGATCATCTTCTCCTTTTTGCTTAGAATTGTTAATGTAGAATGAGGAACCTCTAAGGCTCATTGTATTTCTTTTTTTTTTTTAGTTGAGGATCCTCCATTCCCTCTCCTTTTTTGTAATTTTAAATTATATGAAGGCGTAGGGAGCCACGAGTTGCTTCTTTCCCCAAATAGATATATATATATATATGTGTGTGTGCGCGCGCGCGCACGCCTGTTGAAAGTTTGAACAATCCAAGCTTTCTTTACCACTTCTTTTTTTACACTTACCAGTCCATAGTTATTCCTATAAACTTATGAAAATAAATCTCTGAACACCTCCAGATTTGCATTTCCAGAGGAGGAAAACGATAGTCTGAAGAAAATTGCCACACTTGAAGATCCAACAGATTATTCAAGGCTTCGACTGTTGGTAAGCCATTAAGAAGAATCAGCTTTTTCATAATTTTTTTTGTCAGAATTCATCGCTAGTAATTTCAAACCTGTTTATTATGAATACTAACAGCCCAGAAGATCAGATTTTGACATGAATCAACATGTAAACAACGTCACCTATATTTGCTGAGTCCTTGAGGTAAGACAGCACACTAAACCCTGATTTACTCATGGAGTAAAATGCCAAAATGATTTCCTTGACTGTTTTCATTGAGTCATTTTAATCCCAGAATCAATTAAAGTGTGAAATCAGTCCCTTGATTTTATTTTAATGGGATCTATTAAAAAAATGGGACCAATTCCTATGTATTTACATATCTACCTCCTAAACATCAATTTTTATATCTATAGAAGTGTGAAATTAATCACTTAGTTTTATGTTAGTGGGGCTTAAATTAGCCTTACCTTTAAAGAGTCTGGGGACTATCTCAAACCATTTTAAATAAGGGGAATTTACATACACAGCACCCAAACTTTATGTATTTACATATCACGCACCTAAACTTCAATTTTTACGGGTGCAGTACCTAACCTATTCTTTTCTCACAGCGAGAACAGTGAAATACACCTTTTCATGTACATGTAAGGTGCTTTATCCGTAGAAATTGAAGTATAGATGCGTGATAAGTAAATACATAAGGTTTGGGTGCTGCGCATGTAAATATTCCATTAAATAAATGGGGCATTTACCAACACACAGCCCATTTCCTATGTATTTCCATATTTAATAACTATACTTTAGTTTTTATATTTTTACCATCCAAATCTTTCATATAACATCAAAAATTCTTCTTCTTTTTTTTTTTTTACTTTTAAAACGTGAAATAGCCCTTTCCATGCACAGGAATGGTGACATATATGTAAAAATTGAAGTTTAGCTGTTAGATGTGTAATTACATAAGAATTGAGTGGTATGTATGTAGATCTTCTATTAAAAAATGGGGCATTTGCATACATACCACCCAATTACTATTTATTTACATTTCTAAGAGCTAAACTTTACTTTTACATTTACACCATTCTAAATCTTTCATATCACATTAAAAATACCACTATTTTGACTTTTAAAAAGTGAAATATACATTTTCATGCATAAATAAGGTCGCATATACTTAAAAAAACATGATGTTAGTTGTAAGATATGTAAATATATAGGAACTGAGTGGTATGCATGCAAATGTGAATAAATTTGGGGGCTAAAACTGGCATGCTTATAGACTCTTAAGATTAAAACAACCCCTCTGTAAAAACAGCATGGGACTATTTTTACACTTTTCTCTTTAGCCATCTTCATCTTTCTCATAAAGTTGTTCTTACCATCTTTTCCAATATATGCTCCCATAGTATGCCCCAAGCAATCATCGACCCGCATGAATTCGAAACCATCACCTTGGATTACGGACGTGAATGCCAGCATGACGACATGGTTGAATCACCATTTGAAACTTCGAAGAAATCGTGCTTTCAAAGAGCACCAATGGCCACCCCTCCAACCAGCAGCACAGCCATGGGAGCGTTTATCTTCATTTCGTCCACTTCTTGAGCCTTTCAGGCACCGGCCTGGAAATAAACAGAGGGAGAACTATCTGGAGGAAACTCATCTGGTAATATAATATGTCAAATGTTCTATTCTGCAATTTGTTTTCTTGCTTGTCATTTTTAATTTCTTCAAACAACTCTGGAATTCTGCTTGTTTGCTTTGTCCTTTACATGAATATTTTGTTTTGGTGGCCAATTATGTAATAAGATTTGAGATTTGAGAAATAAATGTGATTAATTGTTGTGTTAATTGCAGTGGAAATTAGCCTTATAATGGATTTGTGTTAATAAGATTAATGTTGAGGAATGATGAGAATTTGTCAAATATAAGGATGTTGAATGAAATTTCGAAGATTTTGAATTGTTAGAAATGTAAAAAAGTAAAGTTTAGATGTTTAGATATGTACATACATATGAAATGGGTGGTATGTATGTAAATGTCCCATAGAAAGGAAGATTTACATGCATGCCACTCAATACCCTATGTACTTACATTTCTAACACATGAACTTCAATTTTTACATCTTATATACATGCCACTCTACATATGCATGAAAAATGTATGTTTGTAAAAACTATGTTAGTGGTGTTTTTGATGTGATATAATGATTTGGTTGGTAGAAATGTAAAAAAAAGCAAAGTTTAGGGGTTAGATATGTCAATACATACGAATTGGGTGTATGTAAATGCCCTTGAAAGAAAAAAAATGGGGTTGGTTAACAAAAGTGTAATTTTAGTAATAGTAGCTTTAGTGGCAAAAGTGTAACTTTGGGTGATCAAATTATTAAAAAGTGTGAACAATTTAGATATCTCGGGTCCATCGTTTAAAGCGTGGTGTTATAGATGGGGATGTTACTAGTAGAATTCAGGTTGGTTGGTTGAAGTGGTGGAATGCGTCTGGGTTATTGTGTGATAGAAAAGTACCGCTTAGATTGAAAGGAAAATTTTATAAGATGGTGGTGAGACCTGTAATGCTCTATGGTGCTGAATGTTTGCCTTTAAAAGAGAAGCATAATGCTAAGTTAAGTGTTGCCGAGATGAGAATGATTAGGTGGATGAGTGGCTTTACACTTAGAGATAAAATGTGAAATTAATATATCCGTAATAGGGTTGGTGTTGCACCAGTGACGGATAAAATTAGAAAGAGTCGCCTCAGATGGTTTGGTCACATTAAACGTTGACCACCTGATGATCCGATTAGGAGAGTAGATGTTTTAGATACAAATTATGTTAAGAAAGGAAGAGGTAGACCTATGAAAACTTGGGCTTATAGCATAAAAAATGATATTAATTTATTAGAATTAAACGAAAATTTGACACTAAATAGGACACAATGGAGAAAAAGGATTCATGTAGCCGACCCCACTTAGTGGGATTAAGGCTTTGTTGTTGTTGTTCTATAAAATTTAAATTATTGTCAGATCTTATCACATTCATGTTTGTGTGGTGTTATTGTTTGTAGCCTATAATATAAACTTATGTAGTTTTAATATTAGTCATTCAATTAATAACAATATATATTTTATAGGCGTTATAAAGAAAAAAATTAGATGAGTAAATTAAATTTTCTATCAATTTATCATTTTTAAATTATCGCGGATCTTAGCCCAACTAAAATAATCCAATATGAATGATGAGTACACACGTCCGCTCTCATTAATAGGGGGCTAGAGCTCTATTTTAGAGCTTGGGATAAACATCTCTGCAAATAAAGAATGAATTAAGACCACATCATTAGACAACTCATAGAGCATTTAGTGGACATTTGAATACCTTAATGATGTCAAAATTGAGTGATCGTGGACTCATTGAATTGGCTTTGTCGAGATGTGCTCGACTCAATTATAAGCTTGTCAAAATTGAACTCAGTTTGATCTTCCAATTTTGCATTGAAAGTTATTAAAAGTAGTTTAACGACTTGATTTGAGCTTGATTTTGTTGATTTGACTCGGACTAGACCAACTTTGTTAGCAATGGGTTCATCTCGACTATCCAATTTGTCTAGCTGTAAGTTTGCTAAAAGTGAATTTTTTTATGAATTTAATTAAAGTTGCCTCGAAATTCATATCATATCTCAAGATGCATGCTGAATTATAAAAATTCATTGATTCCGTATCAATTCACATATTTACAATTAAAACTTTCACATTTACATGCGTAACACTTAAACAGTTAATATCGGATAAAAAATATCCACTATTATTTATTTTTAAAAGTGAAATATATATATTTTAATACATAACTGTAAAAAAAATCAAAAAACTTATAAATATAAAAATGGAATTTTAGATATCAGACATAAAAATACATAATAATAGAGTGGTATCTATGCAAATTTCCTAAAAGAGAACTACCTTGAGATGTTAATAAAACCTTTCCATACCATCTTTATGTTGTCGCACCTGATATTGGGAGAGAGAAAGTTACCTACTGGAAACTGCTCGTTGTTCTTGAATAGTTCGTGTTCGGCTCGTGAAGAACCTCATGTTCGGCTCGTTCGCTAAGTTAACAAGCCTTAACGAGCCGAACATGAATAAAGATTTGTTCGTTCGTGTTCAGCTCGTTTTGGCTCGAAATAGTATTCATCAATTATATATATATATATATATATATATATATATATATATATATATATATATATATATATATATATATATATATATATATATATTATTGATTAAGTAAATAGAATAAAAAATATTAAATTAGATTCAAATGATGTTTTATTGTAAACAATAATTCTTAACCCAACTCTTAATATCTTACGGTTACATGATTAGGGTTGTCAAAACGACTCTTTGTTCGTGAACAGTTCATGTTCGGCTCGCTAAGCAAACAAGCCGAAGACGAACACACTTTCTGGGCTCAAAATATAAACGAGCCGAACACGAGCTGAGCCTGACTCGCTCGTGATCGGCTCGTTTACACCCCTAACTGCTGATATATTATTCATATCGGCGTATGAGAAAGGTGAAATTAATGAGGGTGGTATTTTTATATGTGATGTTAACAATTTGATTGAGTTTTTGGTACGTTTGCTATTTTCATGAGATAAACGTTTCTTATATCCATATATGTTAGAGACATATTTAAAGCAATTAGTTTACTAGAAGTTAATGTGACATCTTTTTAAGTCAATAAAATTAATATTAGAGTCCTCATACCATATTCAATATTCATCTATACCAAACTCATATATCGAATATTTCACATGTGACTTAGTAATGAAAGTTTTACACGACATAACATAAATATGTAAAATAGATAATGTGATGATAAAGTTGTCACGAAATGAGTTCGGAAAACAGTGCGCCCTGACAACAGAAGACAAAATAAATAAATAAGTAAAACCCTATTTTACATGAGAAAATTTATTCACAAGCATTGATCAATACTATATATTAGCATAAACAAAAGAAAAAATGCTTTTTGTTAGATAAATAAAATTTTTTGTTTGAAAAAAAAAAAAAGACATCGCTGTCGCAATAGCATTTGAAGTGCCACCAATTTAGGTGTAGATCTACTTTGTAAGTTTTGCATTTTTTTCAATTCTGTCAGGCTGGACGTAATTATGTCGGGCCTCGGGTGTGGCCACGTTGGCCCCTGATTCGTGACACCTTGAATAGTGGCTTGAACACGCCCGAGTCCGGCATGGCCACACCACTGGAACCTGTTTCGCGAATTTAGACATCCGGTCCTCGATTCTCGCCGGCGAGGCGGCCATGACCAATGATCCATGCTCTATTGCCTCATTCTTCACCCAAATATGGTATGGGAGATATTTTGGGTTCAATCAAAATTGAGAAAACAGCTCTTGACCCTTAGACAGACCCTCAACAACTGAAAATACCATTGGGAAGGGCTCATTTAGAGGAATCGGCTTTCAGTTTAGAGAAGAAGAGAGCTTAGAGCAAAGGAGATGATTCAATGAGCTTCTAGGCATATTCTTGAAGGATTCTTCTTCTCCCCCAAAGAAAAGCCCAACTGAGCAGTTGACTATGTCGCCTCGGGTTGACCACCCCGATCGACCCAAATGATCGAAAAACTAAGTTCACTCGTAGATTGAATGTTTTGCATGTGCATTAGTGTTTTTTTCATGATATTTTGCATAGTCATTATCATATGCTTGAATTGCTCTTTAAGTGATCATTCATACATTCACCCCACTTGTATGATTCTCTTCAGTGGGAATCATCATTCTCTTGAGTCATCAACCATTGCGGAACACTCGCTCACTTAAGCCAATGCCTCCATGGTATGCCCGCACCTTCCGAGCCAATGCCTTCCCAGTACACTCACCATTTGAGTCAACTCCCCCCTCTTGTGGTACACTCGCTCAAATGGGCTAATGGCACCACGACATGCCCGCACCTCTAAATTCACTGCAGCACATGCGCCCTCAACCTATTTCGGGTCACTGCCCCTCATGACACACCTATTCAATCAGGTCATTCTGTCCATGACATGTTTACCCATTTAGGTCATTGCCCCAATGACGCACCTATTTCTTCGGGTCACTACCTACACGGTATGTCCACCATTTTGAGTCACAGCCTCCACGACACACCCATTTGAATCATTGCCTCCACGGTACATCAATTCATTCGGATCGCTGCCTCCACGACACGACCGCCCTTTCACTGCCTCCACGACACAGCTGCCCTTTCACTGCTTCCACGACACGGCCGGGCCACTGCGTCTATGACACACTTATTCCTTTGGGCTGATGCCTCCATGGTACGCCCACTATTTCGGTTCACTGCCTCCATGGCATACCACTCTATTGGTTCGATGCCTCCATGTCACACCAACCCTACTAGGTCACTGCCTCAATGACACATCCATTCATTTGGGTCACTGCCTCCACTTCACACCCACCCTTTTAGGTCACTTTCATTTGGTTCTGCCTCTACGGCGAGCCCGCTTTTAAGTCACTACCTCCACGACACACTCCCCACCACTTTTATCATATGATTGTTTGCATTTTCATCTATATATGTGCATGGACAGAGAGTCATGCTTGATATGCGAGTGATCTATATCGGTCGTGATGTCTTAACAAGCATTGCTTACCGGGTCAATCCCGGTGAGCAATGCTAGTTAAAGCATTAGGATTGACACAAGTATGGTTGTGCTAAGGATCCAAATGATCTAACTAATGACACCTTGCATGCTACGGGTTCATATTTAACGACCCTTAATTTAAAACTAAAAAAATATTATTCTACCTAATACATCCGCCATAATTTTAAAATTATGCATGTAACAAGCTAGGCCATATGTAAGGCCATCCCTATTCAAAATCCATCTCGGGAGACACCCTTTAAATTACTTATTCCTTTAGGACAGGGCTGGTGTGGTGACCCCATCAACGTCACATATACCCGGAGACTTACCTTTAGCACTTTGATGCTAGTCAGGACACTATTTCTTTAGATAGTGTGTTAGGCTAGGACTATGATGCTAGGTAGTATCTTTGATGCCTCTAGCTATTGTTCTCCGCTGGTTTAATTATTCTAACTAAGCGTCACTTTCATCTTTTTTAGTGTGCTTTCATGTTTGATATACATGGTAATATATTAGGCCATTCTTTTGCAGGGAGTCGTGCCTAAAAATACACACACACATATTTTATTAAAGGGAGAGCATGTGATGATTTATACTAACTCAAAAGGGCACGACCCAAATACAATTGCATGAGTTAACCCGTGCTAACAATCTTCTGCAGGTTGAGTCTTTATTTTTTATTTCTAATGTATTTGATGGATTCCTTAGGCTGAGTCTGTATCGAAGAGAATGTGAGGGCACAGACCTTAAGGCGGATGTCTCATCAAACCATGTGACGAGGATTAGGAGCAACTGCTCCTTTCCCACACCTTAAGCCTGAACTATATATATATTTATTTATATACATAAGACCAGGCATTTATATATGGAGTTCGACTGCCTTTCCTGCTTTTTCCTAAGACATGTTGAGCAACGAAAAATGTATTGAGAATTTCATACCGATTTTACATTTATTTTGATGATATTACACTTTAAAGAAAAACATTTTCTATGTTTTGTTGCAGGTATGAAGATTTATAGATAATGGAGCAAAAAGATGAGAAAAGGAGCGAATTTGGAACAAAAAGGACCAAAAGAGACAAAAGTTGAACTTGCCCGCCGACGACGAGGAATAGACCGCCGACGGCGCATTTTTCTAGAGAATAAAAAAATATTATATGGGAGCCCGCCGACGGCGAGATCGAGCCCGCCTACAACAGCCTTAGCAGTTGGCACATGTTCTAGAAGCTTGGTGACGGCGCCAACGAGCCCGCCGACGGCGAGAAGGTCGGTTTAAGCAAGATTCATTGAATCTGGATGCTTTTTGAAGAGGTGCTTAAGCAACCTTTGGAAATATTTCTCCCTCTTTAAACAGAGACGAATTTAGGCCGAATGTGTGTTTCTTTAGTTCCTTTTTGACTATCTTTTTAGTTTCTTTAGTGTCTCTAAAGTGTCATTAGTGTGTGTAAGTGTGTTCGAGAGAGTATAATAGTGAGTTTAGTTGAGTGTGTTGTACAAGAAGGAAGAGTCAGAGGAACTTCAAGGAGTCTGCTTAGGGAGAAAATTTGAGATAAGTTGTGTTTATTATTTTATAACTTTGATTTATATATGAAATCCAAGTTTTGTGTTATTCTTCCTATGCATTCTGAGTAGCCTTCTCTGTCTTTCTCCTTGTTTTGAGATTTTGTGAAATGAAAAATTGAATTAGTTGTGCCTAAAATATTCAATAAAAATTGTGATAATCTTTTTTAGTTAGTTCTTAATTTACTTTCAATCTGGCCAATTAATCTGTTAAAATATGTTGATTTAACAACTAAAGTAAAGATTACATCCAAGATTTGGGGAGGTCAAAGTCCTTGAAAGGAGGGTGCAAATAAATAGGGAAATATTACTTATCGGGCGTAAAATTGGAGATTTTAGAGTGACAGACTAAAATCCTCAATTCGGTCCTATCGTTTGGGTGTTGAAATGTAGATGTTAGCCCTCAGGCGAGGGGAACGTGGGAGTTCCAAAGTGAGAGCCGGTATCCTCCCAGCCTAGCCGCAGATTCAGTAACCAAGCATATGATTAGTCAATGTTCTTTATGCCTGGACCAAAGGGTAAAGAATATGAATGCTCCTATTTGGCACAATGTAATTCTAACTAATTTAATTATCCATTCACTTAATTCTCTTAACAAGGGGGAAGATACTTTTCTATATTGCAACTTTCCGTTCAACGTTTGGGGTAGAATTTAGTATAATTGTTCTTAATTTGCGTTTACTAGATATTTATTTCAACTGTTGTAATTAGTTCGTAATTTCTAAACTTTCATGTGGGATCGATATCCAAGACTCCTTTAGAGCCCTGTATTACTTGAACGATACGTATACTTGCGTTGATAAGGGGTGACGTTGCTATTATTGAATATATATATTTCACATTTGTTAACACTTATAACGTTAAGCATCGTCATCGTGGGTCACATGTCACCAACTCAGCGACATTGGTCTTTCTTATATATTTTGGTGAGTTTTATTTTCTATTGCGTGTTTGCATATTTGGATTGATTTCCTTGTTTCTTTCTATTGTATCTAGGATGCCATGATAATTATAATTTAGTCTCATCAAAGATATTAAAATAATAAATTTTCTAGTAAAAATCCTCATAATAAAAGATTAAGATAATAAAAAATTTAGGATTAAAATTTTCAGGATTTTCAAAATCTACTTTTACTTTTCTACATGGCCTTCAGGCCGGATTTGAAATGGGTTGTATAGCATGAATCTCACACCTGTCATAATTAATACAACCCCATTTTAGGACTTATTAGCTATCTGCATCATATGCATGTCCCGAGAAGAAGCCTCCATGCTTCTTCATCCAGACCGACCCAGCATAAATTTCTACATAGGTGGTTGTCTAGTGCGCTTAGGTTATTAGAAGACTTCCTGACCCGAACGGGGTGTAAGTCTTTTTGTTGGGAGTGTTTTCAGCTTTGTAGCTGAACCTCCCATTTCTTCTCTTTTCCAGCGGCATCCTTGCCACTTCAGCGGGTATAAATCTCACCTCTTAGAGCTCCACTTGATAGTCATTGGATAGAATTCTACAAAGGTCCTTGTGGATGACACAATTCATGAATTGCTAACTAGAAATCTTTGGACGTGTTGGGTCGACTACCTTCATGATTAGTTAAACTTAGGGTCATAGTGGCTTGGGATGACAGGTCTGTAGTGCCCCAACCTGGCCCGCCTCCAACTGTTAGAGATTACTCATACATTCCTGTGACTACCCACTTTGAGCCATGTCACTTCTTTTGCTATCGTTGATGTCATATTGATGGGCTGATTACCGATGAGCTGTCGCTCGTTTAGGATATAAAACTTTGTCCTCTGCCCTTATGAGCAGGATGTGCTTTGACGTGTCGGAATTCCTCGTCAGGATGATTTAATTATTCCATAGGCTCTGTATGATAATGAGTCTGTTACCCACGTGGGACCGTGAGAGACTCACTTTCCGCTTCGTTGCTTAGCGGGAGCTTTGAAACCATCTGAGTATTCCCATGAGAAATAACTGTCATTTGATAGTCATGTGCTAGTTTTCACTTTAAATGTATGCAAAACTCCAAGTATCAATAATATTCTTGGGCAACCACCAAGATGTAATTAACCAAGTGTGATACATCCCTTTGGGAGCACTTTGGAACTCAAAACATGCAAACACACCTGAATATCTGGTTATTGTTAGCTTTATATGCATTCTTTCACAGATATTTGGCACAAGCTATTTCAGTCTGATCTTGTTCAGGAGTATGTGCTTGGCCTATCCTTAAGAGGCCCAAGCAAATTTCTCAACAAACTTTTTTGAGTCACGTGAGCTGAACGAAGGGACTTCTGCCAAGTAACGGACCTGGTTACTACATACTGACAAAGTTTCAAATCAAGACGGCTTTGGACTTGGACACTCCTTGAGTAGTCCAATTGGGATGCACATCTAACACTAAGTAGAAGTATAGTTTTGTTGCCAATAACCTTGAAGAATATGAAGCTTTGATTGTTGGGCTATGTCTCACCTATGAAATGGGTACCCGAACCACCCTATGAAGTTATACTCATATATGATCGTGGGCCAAATAAATGAAGAATTCTATGTTAGGGACTTGAAAAAAGTAAAAACAAATAGGAAGTTTGCCAACTTTAAAATAGAGCATGTCGATCGAGAAGAGAATCAAGTGGTCAATCTTCTCTCTAAGTGTATCCGCTTGGGGAAAGGAATATCTTAGAAGCTGGCCTGATCGGCCAACAAGCAACCTGAAATAATGGAGGTGGAAACTGAGGGAGTGAATAGTTGGATGGATCCTTACACTCGTTACTTATAGAACGGGAAACTATTTGAAGAGGAGGGTCAAATTCAAAGTAGCTTAATACCTCATGATCAAAGGAAGGCTTTTTTGAAGGCCATCCACTTCTATTTACTTGAGGTGTGTAAGTGAAAATGAAGTGGAATATATTATTTGGGAAATGCACTCCGGTGAGTGCGAATCTCACTCCATTGGAAAGATCTTGTCGCACAGGATTCAACGGCAAGGAAAATTTTAGCCGGCACTTCACAAAGATGTAGAAGAGTATTCCAACAGGAGAGAACAATGTCAAAAGTATGCTCTATTGCAAAATCAGCCAGCTCCCAAACTTCAACCAATCGTTAGTCTGTGACCCTTTGCTGTATCGGGGCTCGATATCCTTGGGCTTTTTTGCTGTCGAAGGGCCAACACAAATTTCATTTTGTCATTGTTGATTACTTCTCAAACTAGATTGAAGCCAACTCATTAGCTTCAATTACTAATGAAGTCATTCAAAATTTTATCTAGATGGATCTCATCTACCACTACGAGTTATCACTTCTCATCATTACTTACAATGGGGCGCAATTCGTCAACCCAAGAGGAGAAGGATTTCTGCTAGTGCTAGGGGATCAACCTGAAGTTCGCCTCTGCATATGAATGAACAAGAAAAAGTCGACAATAAAATCATTTTGATACTGTTAAGAAAGAAAATTGAAGGAGTAAAGGGAAATTGGGTGGACTTGCTTCCGCCAGTTCTATTGGCTATTCAGATAACTCCTTTAACATCGACTAGACAGACTCCCTATATGTTGTAGCAAAGGATGAAAGCCATGTTGTCGGTCGAATACAACTATCACAGTTAATGGGTTGTGATAACTTTAACATTCGATGAAAAAGCCTAGCCGACTGACAAGAAGTAAATAACAAATGGATAATGCAAGTAATAAACTTGGCAAAAGAGAATTGAGCACAGTGAGCCTACGACATAAAGAAATCAAGAGACACATTGCACGCTACTACAATCTCAACATCTAAGAGAAATTCTTTGCCCCCAAAGATCTCGCTCCGAAGAAAGCCGAACTAGCTGCACGAGGACAAGTGCTTAACAAAATGGATCAAACTTCGACAGAGCCATTCATTGTCTACCTATGGATAGCCCTAAGAGCCTATAAGTTAAACACTCGTGCAAGGAAGGAAGTCTTGCGCATGTGGAGCGAGGACGACCTAAAAACTTTTTTTCATTAAATATTTTTTGTATCATAATTAATAAAGGCAGTTTTACTTCCTGGCTTGTACATTTTTTGTAAACTTAATAAAAGCTGCTCGGCTAATTTGAAGTATAAATTTCACGTTCGACTAACACTTGATGAATCGAGAATTCTCGATGACTGAAACAAACCCTACACTTGAAAAATCTAAAATGAGTAGAAAAATTGATAACCAATAAGATATTTGATCAATAAAAATTATTTCGAAGTACGACGGCGGTGCAATGAGCCAAATCGACATTTATCTTGAAGCTTAACGGGCAACGGTGGCCAACGTTTGACCGAGAAGCCCCATAAAACTAACTCAACCCCAAACATCAAAAATCTTATCTCCTAGCTCAGCACAAATTTAGCCCCAGAGATGGTTCCCTCACTCGTCAGTGATAAGATCCTCAACGAGTGGCGAGCAAATCATTCTGACAGCGAGTCTTGACGGTTTATTGCTAATTTTATTTCCAAAACTACTCTCTACACGTTGTCCTTACCTAAAGTGAACACTTAACAGTTCTTTACTCATTTAAAAAGGTCACAATCATCAAACCAATCATTAAGCATTTTGTTTATGAGGCACCCATAAAATTTTATCCCATAGCTAAACCCAAGATTTTCGGTGGACTTACCATATAATTCTAATATATTTACTTATGAAACACCTAAAAATAGCACACACCTTCAAACCATACACTCATGTAAGACATTTTCCGAGAATTATAAGTAACAACAGATGATGAATAAAAATGGATTAACCATGCAATGCAGTCTAAGGACATCCTCCCCATCCAACAATATAAATTTTCAAGGGATCATATCACGATCACAAAAAAAAAAACAGAACACAATCTAAGAAGATTATACCACAACCATAAAAATACAGGAAGACATAAAGAACATGCCACAATCATAGAAAAACAAAAATAACTACGGGACAATCCAAACTGAACAAATTCCTCCATACCGTCAGCTGTTGACTTCATTTTTTATGAGGTCTTTTCTCTTCTCTCTCCTTAGTACTAGGGCTTCTCCTTGACTATCTTAGAGGACTAGAGATGGAACCCACCACTTAGAAATTCAAAACACTTCTTGGCTCCCTTCAAACCCCATAAGTTTGATTGTAAACCCCTAAACCACTTGGAGGGTTAAAATCAAATGTGGAGGTTTAAAGGGTGAGTTTCCTATAGGACTCTTTGGCCTTAGGATTACCACAGGTGGCACTAGTGCGGTGAGGGTAAGCTTGCACACACCACACTCCCACACACACATTTCAAACCCTAAAACTACCTTTAACCAATTTGACTCCCTGACTCATGTAGGTAACTCATATGGATGGACCTCAACCCCTAGGCCCCTGGCTAAGAGGGTTAGGAATAACATATTGAGTGCCTAAAATGAGTTCTCTCATGGCTTTTGTGAGCTTAATATGGCTTCATAGCTCAAAAAAAATGATTTCATTTCACTCACACTTGATCAATCTTCACTTTTCCAAAATTTCAATTTTTGACCCAGGGGCCCTAAACCCACCAAACCTACTAAATGCCCTTGAAATTGCCCAAAATTTGTAAAATTGTCTAAATTACCAAAAATTCCTCAAAATCAATCCTAAACATTTTCCCCCCACTCAAATTGATCATCCATGACCAAATATACCAAAATTTCTAAAAATACCCCTTAATGCCCTCCAAATACCCAAAATACCCTTTTAACCCAAAAATTCAAAAAATTCAGAAAATTCCCAGAAAATTCCAAAAAATCTTAAATATTCCCAATTTAATTTTTTTCAACTACATAATAAGCCAATTTTGTCAATTTAACCCACTTTTACCAAAACCCCTAATTTGACCTATTTTTTACCCAAATGGACCCAATGTCCAACCAAACCACTCCAATTGACCTCAATTTTGATCCAATTCAATTCTAAAATTCAATTCAATATCCCCAATACCAATTTAGACCAAATCCAAGCCCAATTTGATGAACATTTGGATCCAATTTCAATTTGAAGCATAAGGCCCAATTTTGGCCCATGACCTAAACCTAGCCCAACCCAATCCAATTCAACTCCAATTAGCCCCAAATATTTTCTAAAACCTTCCTAAAATCCTCAAAAACAAAACACTAACTTGATTTGCCCCAAATTTGAAACCAAACTCCACCCAAACTTAACCCAAAACCAAAATCCCCTAAATTAACCTAAACCCAAACCTAACCCAAATAGGCCCAAACCCCAAAATCAAAGCCCGACGAAAGTTGAAAACTCTTTTTCACATCCCCATAAACATTTTTCAATATTAATTTTACATCAAACCCAACATTAACCAAACCTTAGCCCAAGTTAGCCCAATTTGGCCCATTTTGACCCTATTACTAAAAAGGCCCAAATTGAACCCATTTCAACTCCAAATGACACCAAATCTTTTCAAAATCACTCATGATACATCCCTAAACTAAACCCAACATTTTATTTGGCATGGTCCTTCACAAAACTTTCATCCAAAAGTCCATTTTAAAATCTAAAAGCCCACTCCCATAAAGCCTTTAAAAGCCCATTTTCACCAAAGTTCAAAAAGCCCAAAATTGACCCTAAAGCCCACATAGCATTTCTTTCACCATCCATTTCAATTGAAGCCATCACTAAGTTTTAAATCAATGGTTAAATCATTCCAAATCAAGCCTCATGCCAATTTCCCCTAAATCCATCAAAAGTCCCAAAATCCATTTTCATGAAATTGAGCCAAGCCATGGGTGAGCCATAGGCTAGCCATGAATCCATCCTTAAGCCTCATGCAAGCCATGTGAGTGGTGTTCATGTGACCATACCATATTGGGCAAAAGGAGGGGGGCCTTTAATGATCCCTTAAGAGTGATTAAACCTTTTCATGCTTCCCCTAAACCATGCTTAAACTTAAATATGCCTAGATGGTGACTTCTCCCCACTAAGCTAGCTGACTTACCCGATTCCCTTCAGCCCAAATCAGACCTTGATGGGTGCACCAAGCCCATTTCCATGGGTTGACCAAACCAAGTCCAAAAGAGCTCCTTCCCCATTCCATTTTGAATCAAACTCTTTACACATGGCTAACCCCATTGCTTGCACCAAACTCAATCCCTGGACTCACTGAGTCAAGATGGTGACCTGACCCTGCCGGCCAGCCGCCTGGGTCACCGGAAAATGCCATGGCCGAGAGCTCCATGTGAGCCAAACTCTAAAATTCTCCCTAGCTGAGCTGCCCCATGCCCAATGGCCACTATGGTTGTTCTTCCCTTGACCAAGGCAGCTGATCCCAAGCCCTAAATCCCCCTGGGAAGCCCTCCAGCCATGCCTATTTAAACCCACCACCTTCTCAGCCAAACAAGGTGATGAACCAGAGCTTAACAAAACTCTGCCAAAATTGCTTCGGGACCTTCTCCTAACCCGCAGCAATTGATCCCGAAGTGTCCCTTTGCCCTAATCCCCATTAACAGAGCTCAATTTCTCAGTCAAAAATCCACCCAAAAAACCATGACAACTCTGCAACCTCCACCAAAATCAAATTAAACTCACCCACACCTGCACAAGACGTAGAGAAGGAGTTCCCCAGTGAAAGCCCCCTCACCAGGCCAGCCATCCTCTCTATCGGCCAAGCTTTGAAATCGACCTTGGTCACTTTCATACTTAGGCAATTCCTCAGAGCTAGAGACTTCATCTGGAGCTTCCTTGGGTGCAATCGAAGGTGCCACAACTCTCTGATTGAAGCTTCACTTCTCAGAGCCAAGGTATGGTCCCCTTCTTCCTCCCGAGCTTCCAGCGATTCTCTATTTTTCTTGACTTAATTTCATAGCCTATAAACTATATGGATGTGTTTGTCTCCTCAAGACGGATCCATAGAGCATAAGAACACGAAAATCCATTGAGAAATGAGAGAGATCTTAGGGTTTGAGTGTGGATTGCTCTCAGGACACACCAGGCGGAGACGATGATCGGCCACCGTTGGATCGAGCGTGTATCGAATATACGGTGCAGATCGCGTCGGACGAGTGAACGGGACATGAACTGCGAGCCCCCGGAGCGTTGAGTCAGATGGCGACATCGAATAGGGAGGTGATGCATGGGCTTTCGGAGCTGCCGAGGATGAGTCAGCGCCGCGTGGATAAGTAGATAAATATGGTATTTTTTTATTTAATTACTCAGAACTTCAAAAATCCATAACTTTGCATAGAAAAATCATAAAAATAAACTAAAAATACCCTCTTGCTCAGTGAACAGAGGAGAATAATGTGGAAAAAGAATTGAGTTAATTTGATGATTATTTTATTTTTAATTAATTATTTACTGATTTCAATGTTTTAATTCTCCATTTGCATAGACAATTCACCATGACATGAGACCATAGGGCTTTTGTAGCCTCTGAACTTGGAAACATTCCCTGAATCCAAGGTCAGAGGCCACCTCTATGGCAAGTTATTGATTTTCCAAGTTTTTGTGTCTGTTTTGATATTTTAATTCTAGTAATTAGCATGTTGCTTAGAAAATTCTAGGAAAATTTAGGGAAGTATCTTAAGACAAGAGGACCCTAGGAGATTATGGTTTGAGTTAATTCATTAAGAATAACCCTAATTGGCTTGAATACTCAAAATTGAATTTTAATTAATTAGGATTAACCACACAAAAATCACTTGAAAACAATTCTCAACTGGTCTTTAGGTTCAGATGGACCTCACATAAAAATTTAAAATCAATTGGAGGTGATTAACCCCACTAAATGGACTAATTAAGTTACATGACCAAAATTAAACTTTAAAAAATCATAACTTTAAAAATACATTTCAAAAATTCACCAAATTGGTTTTGGGGCTTCTCTGATATTAGGGAAGTCGAGGAAAATTAAAATTAAAATTTTCTAAAAATCTTCATTTTTAATCATATTTTAATATTTTAATAATTAAAAAAATAATAAAAATCATAAAAATGTCATATTTTACCTCCTAATCACTTAGGAACAAACCAAATATTTTTCTCAAGTCTCTAGGTTAAGATATTGAATTTTAAAGGCTTAAAACAATTTTTAATATTAAAAAAAGAATTTCCTTACATTTTCACTAAATTAATTCTAATAAATCAAAGAAAAATCAGAAAAATATAAAATTTATTTATCTGAACTCTTTGAGGTTAGAGAGATTTATGAAAAATATAAAATCCATTTTTCAACTTTAATTTTATTTTATAATTAATTAACACTCCAAAATTCAAAATAATCATAATAAATAAAATATAATTTGAAAAATCACCAAAATTGGTCCAAATGGTCCTCTGGTTAATAGGAACATTCCATAATTTTCTTAAGGACATAACCCTTGCCTTGGTCATGTTGTTGAATTTCCATTGAAAATCCCTATTTTTTATTTAAAATAAATATATAAATTAAATTAAATTCAGAAAAATCACATTTTCTCCTCTAGTGTCTTAATTGATATGTGAATGAAGTGACATAAAAATTTCAAGCTCATTTGAGCTCAATTTGATGAGTTATAAAATATTTAGGCTTAAAAAGGCATAATAGTAATTAAGAATTTTAACCCCTAATTAAAACTTTAGGTTTAATCAAAATGGAGGGTAAAATATTTGATCTTAATTTTCATTAGATGATTGAAATTTTGGGAGATAAAAGGGTAGGAACCCATTAATCATTTCTAATAATAAAAAAAAATGAAACCTTAATTAATTAAATAATTTAAATTTTGGAAGATTAATTGAAATTTAAATTATTTAAATGGGAAGTATAACTTAGGGAGACTATAACCCTTTAATTTAAGATCCCTAAATAAATCACTTTAATAATATCCAACTCTTAATCAAAATAAAAAATGATAATTGAAATTAATAATTACATAATTAAAAGGAAAATAAACCTTAGTTAAATTAAATGCTTAAAACATTAAGTAATTTAACAATTAAATTGAAATAAATTTAAAACATTAAAATTAATTTGAAATTACTTAAAAAAAAGCAAATCTAAAACAAACTTGAAACATCAAAATCAACCTAAAAAATAATCCGTAATTAAAAAATCAAACCAATTAAAAATTAACTTAAAATATTTCAATTAAATTAAAATTAAATCATTAAAATCTAAATTGAATAATCTAAACACCTATTTCAACCCAAATTAATCTAATACATTGAGATCATTTAAAATATAAAGGTTTAATTAAATTAAAACAACTTGAACACTATTCCAAACTTAAAATTATTAAAATTTCATAACTAAATTAAACCATTTTAAATCATCAATCCCAAATTTTAAATTATTAAAATCTTTAATAAACTAATTTGCCCTTAAAGGCTTGCGTTATCATAACTTTTAAATGGAGCATTAAGTGAAATGTCACTTTACTCATAGGATAATCAAACATCCTAATTCACTGAGCAAGAAGCAAAATTTAATCGAATTCTTTGATGATTAATTCACCAGTACAATAAAATTCATTTGGACTCAAAATAATCTCAGAAGTATTGAAAAGATGTTTAGGACTCGTCCTAAGCACTTTCTCAATATGATGAGATGTTTTAGAAGAACAATCGAACTTAATTGTTCTTTGGTGAAGAAAATCATCCTTAACAAAACAAAAGAACCTAGACGTCATAGGAATTGACTAGCTATAGGATTAGGACTTTGGTAGATAACCAAAACCTTCCCTTAGCTTTACCAAGGTGTTTTCTTGCAATTATATAAATGCCTTAACATGTGTTTTAAGTATAACTTGGGATGACGGGAAGACCCTCCAGGTACGCTTTTATTTTATCACAAGTTACTTACATGTACTGCGCTTTATTTTTTTCTTTCATGTTAAACAAGATTGTTGCATGAAAACTGAAACCTTTTAGGATAGCCACAAAACAGAAACCCAAAACTAAAATTAAAAGTCACAACAAGATAAAATTCACCGCCACAACATTCAAAATATAAAACAACTCAAAATTTAATCGCAAACATAACACAAAACTACAACTATAACTAAATTAAAACGTCTTGTTGGATGATCGGGAATACCTCGGATGATGTAACATATGTGTTGCTAACGGGATTTCCCACGGTCTAAATGAAAGTGTGGAACTCATTCAGTTGAGTTTAGCAAATTCATCTGGACTAAGTGAATCCGATAAAAATAACGGTGTTGGAATGATGGAACCGTGGGATCTTAACCGGTGTTGTTATAATCAACTTTAAGATTCCCTTAATAAAACATTAAAGAAATTTGGACTTTAAGACTTTTCTAAACCAAAATATTTCTCTCATCTCCTGATTTCCACTTTCTAAAACTAAACATCTGCAACAACAAGGAGCTTCGAGCATAGTGGGCAGCACGGCCATCGTCGTCAGCAAAACCTGTGTCGACATCAACAAAACATTTCCTAGTTTTAAATAACCAAGCCATAGGATTTCGAGGTAGTGTGTCTAGTGCAACGTAAATCCTCAGCTTTTCGTTAGGCATTTGCATAATCATGTTATGCAAATTAAGCCCTAACCGGTCTTAGGACTCCGAGGTAGTCGTTTGGTACGACACAAACCCTCACATCTTCCAGGCTATTTGTATGATCATGTCGTACGAATATAAGTCCTAATTAATTAAAATTGGCAAGATTACAACATTAAATAAATTTCCAAATTGAAGCCAAACAATATGATAGTTTGGGAAGTTGCCAAGATTCTTCTTGGATCCTCAACTTCTCCTACTTCTCTTCCTTTGGACTACTGAAATCAACTGTTCCAGATTTGAGCTAATCCCTTTTGAAATTCCAAAATTCAATCCTTTGAAAACCTTAAAATTTGAAATTCTTGAGAGCAAAACCACTGATCATTATCGAGAGTTTTCTTAAATGATTCCCGTCATTTAAGATGTAATTAACTATAGGGGCTTGCCCTTATAGGGAACTTTTAAAAACCCAGGTAATATAAACTCTGTTTAATTCCTTTATATTAAACAGGGGAATTTGTCGGCTTATAAAATTGGTTCGCAAACCAAATGGATGTCACAAATCTTCTAGTTTATTTAATCGAGCCCCATCGTCAAGCAGTGTGTTTGTTCTTCGAGATAGATACACGGTTTGTGGTGCGGTGCTCCTTTATATAAACTATTTGGGATGTGAGGTCGGTTTGATTTCATATCTTAAAAATCTTTCGAACTTAAAAAATTATTTTCAAAAATCAAATGCTACTTTCTAAATTATATATATATTTAAAATGAATTTAAAATCTAAAATTCACCGATAATTTCTGTAGGCGACCCCTTTTCTAAAATACAACACACAATTTACGTAGGCACGTTCCTGAGTTGAAGAAAATCCTCATCTCTGTTGGGCAGCTCAATGAAGGTGGTCATTCGGTAGTGTTCTCAGATAGCACCTGAAAGGTTACCAAAGAAGCTTTACTACTGGCTCGTGGTAAGAAAACTGACACACTATATATGACTACTGGTTTACTCAACACATTTGCTACTACAGTTGCATACAACACGAGAGATCTGCGACATTGCAGGCTAGGACACATAAGTCAGAGGTGCATTATGGGGAAGCAGAAGAAGGTTAATTTCTTGAAAAGTGGCAGAGCGCCAGAGGCAGGAAAACCGTACCTTCTACAGACAGATGGTGGAGAACCACACAGCTATGAAGAAATCTTGCAAGATAAGAATTCGAGCAAGTGGGAGCTGACCAAGAAGAAGGTGACAGATTCTCTGAGAGGGAATCAGACTTGAGAGCTGGCAGAATTTCCACCAATGAAGAAGGTATTGCACAACAAGTGAGTGTACCGGGCGAAGACTGCGCTTGGTGGCAGTAAAAGATACAAGGCTGAACTTGTTGAAAATTGCTTTCAACAACTGCAATTTAGTGCTCATGCAGTGGGAGTTGTAAGCATGCAGTGGTACAAGGCTACTCATGCAGTGAGAGTTGCAATATAGTGCTCATGCAGTAGGAGTAACCCAGGAAAGAGCTTGGTGGTACAAGGCTACGTTGACGGTGATATGTCAACTGAGGGTGTCACTCATGAGAAACTAAAGTTGTGCTCAACTTCAACTGGTCTTTTGGCATGAAGACAGAGGCTTTGAGTTGCAGAGGTGGAGGATATCATGTTTGAGGAAAATTTCGGTACAATTAGTAGATGATGCAGCCAGTAAGTGAAGCAGTCAGTGTCTCAGTCTCCAAGTGGGAGAATTATTGGGTAATGTGGAGACCCGGTCCACATTAATTTAATTAGATTCCTAATTAAGAATCCCACCTACCGCTCACCTACCTTCCTACCTACCGCTCACCTACCACTTTCCACCTACCGCTCACCTACCTCACACATACCGTTCTCTTAGTTTCTATAAATAGCCTCTTTTGGCTTAAAGATCAAGCCAAGTCAGGCCAAGCCAAGTCCTCTAAGAGAGAAAGAGAGGAAGAGAGAGAGAGAGAGGAAGGAAGAGAAGAAAATAGAGATTTTCTTGTAAACGTCGAGGCGATCGACGGTATAATTCCTCGAAGAAATAAAATACTCTACAACTCTGTGGACGTAGGCAAATTTGCCGAACCACGTAAATCTGTGCGTCGCTCTGATGTTTGTTTTTCTACGTCCAATTTTTCTCGTTCCATTTTTTACTTTATTGTCGTCGTTTATTCACAACACCGTCATACATCACATAAGCGTTCGAGGTAACATCAAATGCTGAAGAAAAACCCAAATTTCAAAACTACTAAAAACAAAAGGTTTCAATGTAAATGATCAAAAAAATCACAACCAAAGCTATTTGCATGAAGTAATGAGAGTAAATTAGAGAAAGAATGAGAGTGACAGAAGAAAATTTAGAGTTTGAGGCATCTCACCAGAATAATCAAAAGAGAAAAAACGAGAGCAACAATAAAGAGTAACCACAACCTTGCGCAAAGAGAACAAAACCCGAATCTTAAATTTTTACCCTAATTGATCTTATATGGAGGATAAAGACAAAGAAGTGAAAATGAGAATAATTAAAATTAGAAGAAAAAAACCTTAAAGGTGGAGTCTGTGACAAATCGTTCTCGTTGCTAAAAAAATATTACATTCGGACTTTGAATACAGTTTGCGTCCAAACTAAAGGTGAGACGCCACATGTTAAGTGTGCCCACCGAAAAATATTAGCATTCATGAGTATTAAAAATGATGAGACACTCCACTGTTTATAATATTCCTCCTGCTAGCTTACCACAATTGGAAGCCTGCCGCACTCACGCAGGCAAACATCGAGTCAGTACCATTTTGGTAGTTTGAGATTTTTTTCAGGTCGACGTACCAATTTTCTCGTCGGTCCGATGGATCGAGTCAGCTATATAGTAGTCAGATTGCCACATTCCTCGGTAGGAAAGGCAGGGAGGAGGAGGGAGAGAGGGAGCTAGAGAACGCTGCCGCACTTTGGAACGGTGGTCCACCGACGATCTTGAGGGGTTCGATTCACGGAGCTTGGGAGATGCTACTGAACTGCGCCGCAGTGAGCCCAACCGCTGTTCGCGACGCTCCGGTGATCGCGCAATGCTGGCGGCGAGAGCCCTCTGTTGCCGCACCGATTCGGCGGGCAGAGTCTGCCCGAGCGGTCTTACGGTCCTGCCTGGTGGGTCGTAATTCATTCGGCTTATGCGCGCCGAAGACTGAGGAGGGCGGTGGAAAGGGATTTGCGGAGCGGTTGAGGTTGGGGAAGCTTGAAGAGGATGGGCTTTCGTACAAAGAGAGCTTCATTGTACGTTCCTATGAGGTGGGGATTAATAACACGGCAACCATTGAAACCATCGCTAATCTCCTCCAGGTCCCCTCCAATGCTCCATTTCTGTGTAGTTTTTTTCAATTAGTCTGGATCTCTGAAATGCTTTTGGCTTCCGTTGTTTCATGCTTTCATTTCCAGGATGCATTGAATTTTCTAATTTAGTGAAACTCGTTTCTGATTTGGATGAAGGTGATTTTTTTTTTTTTAAATTTTACATTTTAGTTTCACTTCTGCTGCATGTTTCGCTTTTCATCATTGCAACCAGAGATAGAGTTTGGATTTCCTCCACTCTCCTTCGGTCTCAAGTTCAAGTTTGGGGTCTTGGAATTGGTTTAGTGGCTCTTTCTTTTTTTGGTTTGCATTTATGTTGTTTTTGCATTTTGCATTATTTAAATTTTAAATTTTAAATTATTAACTTTGATTTGTCTGATCCTGTAATCCTTTATTGTTGTTATCCATGACTTAACTCCTTAAACCTTGGATTAACTAAAGGCATATGAGGCAGGGTCCATTTGGGATGGTAGCAGCTGCATGCAAAATCAATGCGGGGTTGTGATAGTTTTTTACAGTTTAATTTACATGTTGCTGCCTTCTTCTTTGCTAGAACTTTGTTGCTATTTTTCTTAAATTTTACTTGGTGAGAAGGAGCTTTTCACCATTGTGGATTAAATAAGACAGTTGTCGTCCAACTTGTTTTTGAAAGGAAAATGCCTATAATACTACATTTATTAAAAATAATGCTTTTACCACAATGGTTTTACAGTCAATTTATTCACTGTTATTGCAATCCCAAGAAAAAGTAGTAAAGAGATGGGAATAATAGGAAAAGAGAGGAGGGGTGTCATCCAAGAATGAAAAGAAGAAGCCTTTAGGGTACTTCCAAGTAGAATTTTCGGGCTTCTCCAAGAAAGAAATCTTGCCCTCATGCAATAGATGATTGCATTTTCTTTTAGTTACATAATATGGTATCCTCGTTTCTATCTAATTTTATATGAAGTGTAATATCTCATGCATTTTTTTTTTGAAGTTTAATGGGTTATTTAATCTATTTGAGGCTATGATTACTTATAGGGATGGGTCCACTTACAATTCAAGGTCCTCTTTAAATTTAATTTCTTTTAATATTTTAGGATTCCATTTTTTATTTTCCACCTCAATAAATTTATTTCTCCAAAACTAAGGACAAAAATTAATTTTTTATTTTCTAACCCTCAAAAGAGGGGTTGGTTCTGCTTTACTTGAGCCGAGCTATTCAGCGTTCTCTATTTCCTAGCATAAAGGTTTCAATTCATAGATTAACAAAGGAGCCCCTATATATATATATATATACATACATACATACATATTTATTCTCTGCTGGTCATTTTACGGTCTTTCCAGAGGAAAATTTTATTTTTCTTTTAGGATCAAAGTTGTTTTGATGTTTTTACAAAATCAATGTAGGAAGTTGGTTGCAATCATATGCGGAGTGTTGGGCTTTCTTCTGATGGTTTTCTCACAACCACTGCCATGAGAGAACTTTGTCTTATATGGGTCACTTCTCGTATGCACATTGAAATAGACGAGTATCCTGAATGGTGGGCAGTTGGGTTTTATTAAACTTGACTTATATTTGTTCTTTGTTCTATGTTTTGAAGCTATTATGTATACTTCATTTTAGGGGTGATGTTGTTGAGATTGAAACTTGGTTCCAAGGAGAAGGAAGAATTAGTGCAAGGCGCGATTGGATTCTCAAAGATTTGGGTACTGGTTTGGCTATTGGCAGAGCTACAAGGTACTTCACCCAATAAATCTAACATTTGTGAACTTTTTATACTTCAGTCATATCTTGAATTTACAAACAGTGAGATAATTGTTCAAATAAAACAATTTTGGGCATGGATTTATTTCAATGTTCATGGAATAAAACGGTTCAAGCTTCTTAGCCTATGGATGTTAAGCTCATGATCTTTTATGTTAATATGGAATCACGTGATCGACATGCATGAACCTTTTATGGTAAAGGATTCATGTTGGTTAATCATGAATTTCTTGGTTAGAATGTGGGTTAATGGAACCGAAGATTATTTTTCATATCAATCAGCATTGTTTTTGAGGTATTACCTACCGCCTTCCTGAGCAGTTCACATCACGAAGATTATCTATTGAAATATGATACTGTAGAGTAGAAACTGAATTATAGAAAAGGAAGAAGTTGTTCCTTTAAGTTCATTCTGATTCAGCAGAATACTGTCAAGTTAATGATGATTATTGTAGAATTCAAGTCATTTGTGTGGATAAAAAGATGGTCATCTCCGCAAGCATTGCATGACTAGAATATTTTTTATGTTTTCATACAAATGTTGAAATTTTATTTTTGTTATTTCCTCGGTATTCTCTTTTTATTTTATTTAGTTATGTTAATCTTGCAAGGGCGAGAAAAAAGAAATAAGTTGTTTGTATGTTTTACCACTTTGCATTTAAAATTTAATGCTACCCATCAATTCTTATGTGAGAAGTAGCATTAAAGTCATTTTGATCATTTGGAGGTAACCTTGTGATATCGTTCTAGGGCTCCTAGAAGATGTTTTGGGAGTGGATTTAGAGGGGAGGAGATTGTAGAATAGCATATAAATGATAGTATGCGAGGGCTTGAAGGACGATAAACAATGAAATCTGCTATTGAACAATAGATTTGGGCTGTTCAACGACTGTCCTAGTGAGACTAACGACGAAAGGGCATGGTGTGGACAGCTTGGACGTTCAACACTTGTTCTCGAAGAAGAGACAAACACCACTTGCAAAACGAGGAAGACACAACATTTCTATAGCAGAAAATCATACAATACGATCTCCATACTACTCAAACAGAGTAAAAGTCTTACTTAAACCCGAAAACAATAACACATAAATTGTTTCCTAGTAGAAAATAACCTCATTTGAAATAGAGAAATAGGAAATAAATAAATAATAAATATATGAATAGGAAAAAATCGAAAAGGAAAGAAATATGCTAAAAATAAGAAATTTTGAGTGTCTTTGTCGATTGAAATGTAGCCGAATTGCAGCTTCTCTCACGATTGCGCGCTCCGTGGTCCTCGGCCCATGGAATTGATGAGTTTCGCAAAGCAGATGCTTTGTATCATTCTCTTGGGCTGGGAGAAGCTTCTTCTTCTTCTATGGAAAGACCTGGCTCCCATTATCAGATGTTTGTTTTTTTTTTATAAAGCGTCTAATGAGATATCTAAAGCTATGTTTTACTTCTATTATGTAACCATCCATCGATGGGGGCATTACTAACTAAAATTTAGCACCCAGCTTACTCCATAGATCTTCTGAAAATCGCTCAAGAACTTATCATATTTATTTGAAGTGATGATATGTTGTAGTGCTCTCAATAGTGGCAACCTAGAGGGTAAACTAAAGGTAAGTAAATCTTGAAACTCCTCTAGTGAGGGGCGCATTGCCCTAGATATCATCTCTTTCATGACACTGTCTTTTAGAATCACCAAAGTTAGTTGCACTCGTGCCTCTCTCAGTGTCTGTAGGAATGTGGAATAAACCACTAAAGTTGCTGCCTCTGTCTGAGTTTCCATCACGACTGAGTCTTTCAACGACAAAACTATAATATGCTTCTCTTTCTTAATAAATGAGTAGATATTTTTGCGCCCATCATGAAGTGTAACCTTATCATATTTTCACAGTCGACCCAAAATAATGTGATATGCATCCGTAAGTATGACATCACACCAAACATGATCTTGCAGTTTGTCTCCCACAACAAAATTCCCCAAAACATCTCCTATCATCTATGACCTTATCTTTTTTCCTTAATCACAACAGAGAAGATGTTTGAGAATTCTTTTATGTAGCGAGGCTTAATTTATTCACCATATTTATAGATGCCACATCTCACAATTGCCTTCATCTGTAATGAGGTTGCACACCATTTCCTTCAGGGTGCAATTGATATAAAATATGTTACGACCGAATCATAGTTCTCTCGTGGGCTTAGTTTGAAGGGCTCGTCAGTACTAGCATCTCTCATTCATTTATTTGCAGCTTGTATTCCTCTCCATTCTCCTTCGGTTTAACCCTATGCCTCTTTCACTGCACCTTGCTCAGTGAAAAATATTATTCTTCTGTTTGGATAATCAGACGTAATGTGTCCAAAGCCATAACATTTAAAGCATTCCTAGTTGGAATGAATTTGGGGTGCTAGAGCCTAGAGGTGTCCACTTTTTCTTCTCCCTGAATTGATTTTTCCTCTTAATCATCCTACTGAGATGCTCCACTGTGTGTACTCTTTTTGCTTGATCCTAGGGTTGAACTATATTTGAAATGTGTTGTGGAACTGATATTGTTGTGTTGTATCTCCACCTTCAGAGCTATAGTTCGAACATCCTGTAATGTCAAGATTGTAATTGGTCCACATTGTCAATGGACGACTTTAAACCTCCAAGATATTGGGCTAGGGTTAGCAAATAAATCAAAACGTTTAAATTAAAATTAATCACTTAAAAGAGCCTTAAAACAAATGTCATACACCTTCCACAACAGTTTATCGAGGGTGGTAATTTTTTTGTTAACCCATAAAGAGTGAATCACACCGAGCGCATCCTTATATTCACACTCGAAGCAATCTCACTTTAGCAAGGATGTGACTCCACTCATCCGTTTGCATGGCTTGATCTAATGACTCCACAAAAAGTAGCTATTATGATCAAAACCCTCTGATTGTGTGGTTCAACACCAAATGACAATAATATATGGTCATGGTCGCATCCTATATGTTCCCCAACAGCTTTAAACCATTTGTGTTTTGAACCATAAGGGTATATTTCATTGACATAAAGTTTTTTGTCAACTACGACTTAAATGTGTCACCTTAGACAAATATTCACCCAAGATCTATAAGGGTCTCTTGGACGATGCAATCTATAGTTGCTGATAATAATTTTTGTCAGGTTGGGCCGATTTATCTCTTTTGACTAAATATATCAAAGGCCATGATGTCCTAGGACGACAAAAATATGGGATGCTGATTGAGTTTATTATTCTTTCTCCCTTCATCCACATTAAGTTCAAGGTGATAAATTTTATAATTTAAATTCTAAGTTTGTTGCTATTATATGTTGAATATTCAGTGCTTAATAACTAATCTTAATTAAAATTGCTCTCTCATTATTGGGATGGGTAATTAATCATAGGAACTTGTACCTATGAAAATCCTTGAACTCCAGATAAAAAATTCCTCACAAAATGAGGGTGAATTCTCTATGTACTATCTTATATACAATTTAATCTATCTTATCAAAATTTGACCCAAAATACTGAATACGAAGCTCTCAACAACGATAAGAGTTCGAAGTGCGAATTTTCAGAGCCTGAGGGATAAATTATAAATCTACCTTAAATTTGCCGGAGAAGCTATTTATATGATTATTGCATCTCTACGGCTCTCCATGGCTCCCTTGAAATGACCAAAATGCTCTTGATGTCCCTGATCGAAACACTAACGTGTGACTAACATTAAATTTTTTATGCAAAACAATTTTTTTTTTCCCTTCACGATTACAACATTTAACACTAGCTCATAAACTGACTGGAAAATATTAGCCTCACTAATGTCCTCCATACTTAATTAAATTTTATTTAGTTTCTTTTCTGTGCTGCACATTCTTTTGCCAGAGGAATGCAAGATGTTTCATACTTGCAGTGAACTATTAAAGATATTATTATTATTATTTTAAATTGTTAATATTATTCACTTTATTTATTGATTTGCTGCTACAGGTCAGGATAATTAAATTCTTTAGGAATATTTGTATTTCAGTTCTGCTTTTGCTGATGGTCGTAATAAGAAATGATGTCAGTAGTGGTTGATTAAACTAGAAAAATGGCAGAATAAGCTACTATGCGGCATTCTCATCAAATCTTTCTTTTCCTGTTCTATTTTTGTTGATATCTTCAGTGCTTGAGCTTCATTTGCTTCAATATTTTTTACTTGGGAAATTTACATATCTAGCAGACATTCTTACATATTTGATATGATATCAAAAATTTGAGTGCTACACGGGTAAATATGAAAGTTTGAATGTATGACGCAAATACATAAGAATTGTGTGCTATGTATGTAAATGCCCCTTTTTTACTTTTATCCTTTCTATACAAAAATGAGATTGGTAATAATTGTCTATCACAGATGATGGCTGTTTTTAATATTGAGTTGCTCTGTTTCTCACATTTGGTTCATGTTTTATGATCACAGCAAATGGGTCACGATGAATAAAGACACTAGGAAACTTCAGCGACCAAGTGATGAAGTGAAGGAGGAATTTCTTGCTTTTGTTCCGCAAACACCCAGGTAATATTTGCTAGATTCATCCCGTTTACTTCGACTCAATGCCAGGCAATTCATTTATTTATTTTTTAAATGTAAAAAATTGTTTTGAGTTAGATAACCTATTAATTTGATTAATGATTGGGCTTCTACATGGTCTTACAATATTTACAAATAAATCCCTATATTTCTTCTATTTACAAATAGAACCTGATACAAATCTCAATACTCCCCTTCAAGGTGGGCAAAAGATATCCACTAAGCCTATCTTGTTACACGACCTAGACAAATCTAATGAGTTAAGTCCTTTAGTGAGGCAGTCAGCCACTTGCTCTCTAGTGGCTACATGATTTAGCTCCAGTAGATCGTTATTCAACTTTTTCTTGATGAAGAACCTATCAATCTCCACATGTCTGGTTCTATCATGTTGCACCGGGTTGTTGGCGATGCTGATCGCTGATTTTTTGTCACACCACAACTTAATTTTAGCTCCTTGGTCCAGCTTGAGCTCTACTAACAATGCTCTCAGCCATATCATCTCAACAACTCCTAAAGCCATGACTCTATACTCTGCCTTTGTTGTCGACGTTGCTACTACTGACTGTTTCTTGCTCTTCCAAGAGGCCAAGTTGCCCCTTAAAACATGCAATATCCAGATTTGGACTTCCTATCATTCATACAACTCGTCTAGTCAGAGTCTCAATAGCCCTCAATGCTTACATGTCCATTCTTTTTGAAGATCAATCTCTTTACTAGTGCACTCTTTAGATACCTCAAAATCTGATTTATTGCATCCATGTGACCCCTTCTTGTATCATGCATGTATCGACTCACTACACTTATTGCAAATGTTATGTCGGGACTAGTGTTACTCAGATGAGACGACCTACCAACCTCTGATATTTTTTCTGATCAACTGGCTCTCCTGCCTCTGCGCTCAACTTTCTCTCTGATCAATTGGTGAAATTGTAGGCTTGCATCATAACAAATCTGTCTCTTTGAGCAAGTCTAGCACACACTTTCTTAGAGATAGAAGAATCCCTCTACTTCACAAGCCACCTCATTTTTAGGAAGTAGATAAATTGTTCCAGGTACTTCACCTCAAAATCTTTGCCCAAACTTGCCTTCAGCTTAGCATTCTCTCCCTCATCATCCCCAGCGACGATCATATCGTCCAAATACACAGCAAGAATAGTAATCTGATCACCATATTGTTGATAGAATATTCTGTTGTCAGTATTCATCTGCTGATTACCCATGTCTACCATTGCTTTCCAGAACTTGTCAAACCAAGCTCGGGGAGATTGTTTTAAACCATACAGTGACTTTCTGAGTCTACATACCTTGCCCACTGTTTGGTTCTTGTCAAAGCCTGGGGTATCTGCTTGTACATCCCCTTTAGCAGATCCTCATAAAGAAACACATTTTGAAACAATCTTGATTGAGTTAAAGATTTACTTTTCATTTAAAAATATTTAATTACTTTCAATCATTAAATTTATTTATTTTACTTTTTGTATAATACAAAAAGTTGAAATAATTTAAATCATAAAACAATAATTTTATTTTTTGGTTACTTTGTTCAATCATAAAAATGTTTTTAAGCTTTTATAAAATAAATGAAAATTTTCTCTTTAAATTATACATGTCAATTTAAGTTTATCTGTGTCGTTATAAGTTTTATCCTTTAAAAGCACAGATACATTTAATTAAAAGAAAAAAAATAATACATATAAAATAATAATTAATCACTTAACTCTTTTTTGTGATTCTTGTAGCCACTTAATTTTTTATTTCATCCTTTATTAAGTATCTATAAAGGTAAAAGATAACATTATGTTAATTTCATTTTTTCTCAATATACTTATGTTGTTTTCACTAAATTCCCATTTTCATACAAAAATATTCGACGTCTCGTTTTTTCATAAATTTATGAATCCATTAAAATAAAGCATATCTTTTTCCTCTTTTCTATGCATCATCCAACTTCCACTTCCAAAAAATAATATTCGGATTACTTTTTCAAATGTATTGTGTTCTTCTAATCTAAGAGTCTGTTTGGGGCAGCTGCAGCTTCTTAGCTTTTCAGCTGCAACTTAGCTGTCCTAGGAAGCTGCTATGAGGAAGCTGCTGCGGGGAAGCTGATTGATTGCTTGTTACAGCTGTTTGAAAACAACTTTATGATAGTTGTTTCTGGACAAATAACCATTCTGCCTCTGTCTTGTAAAGCTGTTTCTAAATACATAGGAATTGAGTGGTATATATGTAAATCTTTATTTATACATATAACACCTAAACTTTAAAATGGTTTGAGTCCCAAAAGTCATGTAAATTTGAATTCATAAAAAAATAGAAAATAATCAAATCTGATGAGTTATTAAGTTTGATTAATATTTTATTGAGAAATATGATAATTAATAATTATATATTTTTAATAAAATATTATTAAAATGATTATTAAGTAGAAGTTTAACATTTACTAGAAAATAACTAATTAGTTATTAATCATATTAATAACAATTACATATAAATTTATTGAATGAATTTAAAACTAAATTATTTATTAATTAATAATTAAATAATAGTTATAATTTTTTAAATTAAAATCAATAGATAATGTTTTATTTTAACTCCTAATAATTAAGCAATAAAATTAATAAAATTAACTTATATAAATAAAATTTATAATTAAAGCCTCCCCACATCACTCATCTCTCTCCATGAAACCCTCGCATGTCGCTCCCGCTCTCTCCAAAACCATCGTTTTCATGTTGAAACCTCGCGCTGCAGTTGGGGTGGAAGGGTAAAAAGCTGAAGGGTGAAGCTGGGCCGCGGGAGAGGTGTCGCTTTCTGCATTCGGGGTAAATTGCGGCAGGCTGTGGCGGCACCGCAGCCTCAAACAACTGAAAAGGGCGGCGAGGTACCGCGCCGCAGCTCTGCCGTGGCGCCAAACGAACCCTAAATCTTGAAAATATGTTTGTTGATTAGATATGCATAACTCTATGTTTAATTATTAATAGAAAAAAGTACTAAATTTTACCTCAATTTTATGTATTCCTCCTCTTTGCCAACTCATAGTTCCTCTCCCCCGTCCTTTTGATTAAAATGTTTTTCTGTTTTTAATTATTGTCATAAATTAATATAATTTAATATTTATACTTTATAACTTTATATTTAATTGACTATAAATGAAATACTAAATAAACACTAAGCTTTCTTTACAAACTTTTATTAGGTTCCACCAAACCAAATATCTTTCTCTTTAATTTCTCATTTTTTATAATAAAACCTAATATTATGATTTAATACATTTTCATATAATTAATTATTAAAAAAACAAAATAAAACCCTTCATTACCTCACCATTGCTCGATTCGGCCTTCCCTTCTCACAAATGAGGTTAGGTGTCGCTCTCTTAGCACACACACCCTGCTTCTTCCTTCGTGCACAAAGGCTCACCCTGCTTAATTCCTCCTCCCTTGGTTGTTCAATTAGGGTTTGACCTTTTCTTGCTTGTGTCTCCCGCATTAGCTTTGACACAGACAACTCGCACGGACGACTCCCGCAAACAAGCAATCTCGCTCTCAACTTGGCTCTGCCTTACAAACACAACTCCTTCCTACATGCAAGAAACCTCATGCGATCATCACTCAAATAGATTTAAGCCCTCGCTCCTTCCCTTCCTTTGACTCTTACGCTTACTCTCTTTTCTCCCTTCTTTGATTCAAACAAAACCAAGTTATTCTTCTTCAAAAGAAGAAACTATATAGACATTTTCATTCTGATTCAAGCCAACTTACCAATTTGAAATTCCTCTTTTTTATCATATTTATCACATCAAGTGACTTTGGTTTTCGATGTCAGTTGATGGCAAGCGATAGTGGTCGGGTTACCACGAACATTAGTGTCAGTTTTAAGAAAATGATGATCATTCGGTACCAGTGGTTGGACGATAATATTCAGGCAAGAGGATAATGGTTGGATGATGATTGGGCAATAAATGTCATTAGTAGTGATCGTTGGCATCAATTGGCAAAGGGATAACTTTAGGATTCATCCAATTTGTGTCTTATCTCCCACTTAAGGTCCCTTTGAAGCGTAGAATAAGATCTTATTTATAAAATTGGGTTTATCATTTTGGATATTCTTAGTAAAATTCCAATTACTCCATCAAATGGCTTAAAATTACCCCTTATCACTTCACATTTTTTTTGAACATTTGAGTGCTCTAATGACATTTGAAATTGGGTAATTTTGGGGCTCATCGGCTTCATCTTTTTGAGATGTATGTTTCAGCTATAATTTTTTTTTTTAAAATGGAGTTTAGATTCTCATAAAGTTTATTTCAGATGTTTTTAATTAAACTTCTTGCATAAAAAATTGTGCTTAATTAGATTGACCTTTTGGAGATATATTTGTTTACCCCTTTTTTCATACATAATCTTTAAGGATCAAAATAATTTGAGCATGAAATAAGTTTAGAAAAATTGTGAGGCATGATCACTCTTTGAATTTTAATGTGTCATCCATTAGAATTATGGTATAATTAAGTTCTCTTTAATTGTAATTTTACTCTTCATTTTGCTAGTTGTATAGTGTGGGCTCCGAAAATTCAATGTTTACTGTCGGCATATTTTTTAGGTTGTGTGTGTTGTATTTTGAAAATGGATCGCCTACACAAGTTATCGGCGAATTTTAGATTTTAAACTTAATTTAAATGTATATATATAATTATGGAAAGTAGCATTTTGATTTTTTTTAAAAATAATTTTTAAGTTTGAAAAATTTTAAGATATGAAATCAAACGGATCACACACCCCAAATAGTTTATATAAACGAGCGCATGATATACATGACCGTGTATTTATTCCGAGGAATAGACACCGTTGTTGACGATAGGGCTCGATTAAATAAACTAGAAGATTTGTGACTTCCGTTTGGCTCGTAAACCAATTTTATAAGCTAATGAGTTCACAGCTTAATATAAAGGAATTAAGCAGGGTTTATATTACTTGGGTTCTTAAAGTTCCCTATAAGGGTAAGCCTCTATAGTTAATTAAATCTTAAATGACGAGAATCATTTAAAAAAATTCTCGATAATGATCAGTGGTTTTGCTCTCAAGAATTTTAAAGTTTAAGGTTTCAAATTCAATTTTAAAGTTTAAAGTTTTAAAGGATTGAATTTTAGAATTTCAATAGGGAATGAATTAAATTTGAAGCAATTATTTTTAAGAGTCCAAAGGAAGAGAAGTAGAGGATGTCACGGACCCGAAGTGAACTTCGGTGACTTCCCAACTATCCTATAGTTTTACTTCAATTTGAGAGTATTATTTAATGTTTCAATCGTGTCAATTTTAGTTAATCAGGACTTATATTAGTATGACATAATCATACAAATGGCCTCGAAGATGTGAGGGTTTATGTCGTACCAAACGACTACCTCAGAGTCCTAAGACCGGTTATGACTTAATTTGCATAACATGATTATGCAAATGCCTAACGAAAGTTGAGGATTTATGCTTTGCTATTGCTAATTACGCTTGAAATCCTATGACTTGGTTATTTAATTCAAAAAATGTTTTCTTTGATGAAGATGGCACGTCTTGTCCAATCATGTCTCTAAGCTTCTTGTTTTTGCAGAGGTTTGATTTTAGAAAGTGACAATCAAGAGATTTGAGAAGTGTTTTGGTTTTGAAAAGTTGAAAATTGAGATGACTTAGTATTAAAACAAATCTTAAAGTTGATTAAGCAGAACCGATTAAGATCCCACGGTTCCGTCATCCCGACACTGCTATTTTCATCGGATTCACTTAGTCCAAATGAATTTGCTAAACTCACTTGAATGAGTTCCACACTTTCATTTAGACCATGGAAATCTCGTTAGCAATACGTGGGTTACATCATCCGAGGGATTCCCGATCATCCAATGAGACGTTTTAATTTTAGTTGTAATTGCAGTTTTATTTTTTGTTGGTGATTAAATTTTGAGTTGTTTAAACATGCTGGGTTGAATCATTTTCGTGCATTTGTAAGTACGGGAAAGTAAGACATTTAATAAATCATCTTGGATGTAAATTGCAATAAACTTAAATGCATACACGGTGGGCACTCCCATCATTTTCACCTGTGCTTAAAACACATGTTAAGACATTTATATATTTACAACAAGTACCTAGGTAAAGCTAAGGGAATGTTCTCGTTGTCTACCAAAATCCTAATCTTATTGCTAGTCAATTCCTATGACGTCTAGGTTTTTATGTTTTGTTAATGATGATTTTCTTCATCAAAGAACAATGAAGTCTCACTGTTCTTTTAAATCATCCCATCATGTTAGGGAAGTGCTCGGAATTGAATTCTGAATATCTTCTTAAACATTTTAGGGATTACTTTAAGTTCAGTCAGTTTCATTGTGGTGATGAATCACTCACTCAGGTTACTCTTGCTCAGTGAATCAGGATGTTCGATAATCCTTATGAGTAAGATGACATTTCATTTAATGCTTCATTTAAGAGCTATAATAATGAACGTTTTTTTGGGGCAAAATTAGTTCATTAAATAACTTAACCATTTTTAGTTTAAAGTTTGAGTTTTGAATTAATGGTTTAAAGTGATTTAATTTAGTTGTGAAGTTTTGATTGATCTTTTTAGATGTTTTAAATTGTTTTAAATCATTTTAAGTTGGAAAAATATTTCAGTTGTTTAATTCAGTTAAGTTTGAAGTGGTCTTAACTTTTTAGATCAATTTTAAATATTTTTAAACTAATTTAATTTTAATTATAATGTTTTAATTATAAATTGTTCCAGATTAACCTTAATGTTTCAAGTTTGTTTTATTTTAATTTTCAAATTAGTTTTGACGTCTTAAAGTGTTCCAATTTTGAACTTATTTTAATTTAAGTTTTAGACAATTTCAAATTAATTTTTAATATCTTTAGTTTAATCATAAGACTTTCAAAGTTATTTTCTTTAAAATATTAATCCCAATCATCATTTTTTTTAAATTCCATTAATTGATGTTTAAATAATATCTGATCAAATTATTGATTAGAGATTCAATTTAAAGAATTAGAACTCTCTTATGTTACATCCCTAATCTAAATAATTCAAGCTTTAATTAATCTTCCAAGTCTTATGTGATTTAATTAATGTTTCTTCTTTAACGTTTGAAGGTGTTTTAATGAGTTTCTACCACTTAAATTCCCTATGTTTCAATCATCCAAAATAAAGTTAGGATCGAAGATTTATCCTCCCCCTTTGGTTTAGCCTAAATTTTAATTAATTTTAAAGCCTTTTAAATTACCTTAATGCCCTCTTAAGCTTATTCATCTCATAACTCATTAAATTAAGCTCAAATGAACTTGAAATTTTTATGTCACCTTACTCACATATCAATTAAAACATTAGAGAAAATTATATTTTTCTGATTTTAATTTAATTTATATAATTATTTTAATGAAAAATAAAGATTTTTAGTGAAAGTTTCATAACATGACCAAGAAGAAGTTTCCATCCTTAGGAAAATTATGGGAAGTTCCCACTGACTAGAGGACCATTAGGACAAATTTTAATGATTTTTTGAATTTAATTTTATTTATTATAATTATTTTAAGTTTTGGAGTATTAATAAATTATAAAATAAAATTAAAGTAGAAAAATAGATTTTATTTTTTTCTTAAAGCTCTTTTGATCCGAGGAATTTCGGAGAAACAAATTTTATATTTTTCTGATTTTTCTTTGAAGTTTTAGAATTAATTTAGTGAGAAGATTGAAAAATCTATTTTTAATATTAAAAATTGTTTTAAGCCTTTTATAATTCAATATCTTTGTTTTGGGACTTAGGAAAAAATATTTGGTTGACTCCTAAGTAACTAAGAGATCAAATATGACATTTTTATGAATTTTAATATTCTTATGATTTTTTAATTATTAAAATATTAAAAATTAGGTTAAAAATGAAGTTTTTAGAAAAATTCCAATTTTAATTTCCTTAGACTCCTCTGATCATAAGGAGTCCCCAAAATCAATTTGGTGAGCTTTTGAAATGTATTTTGAGTTTTATGAATTTTTTCAATTTTAAATTTGACTATGTAACTTAAAAAATCCATTTAATGGGTTAAACCATTTCCAATTAATTTCAAAACTTTTATGGGGTTCCTACTATCCTATGGGACAGTGGAGGGTTGATTTTAAGTTATTTTGATTTTTAATTTACCCTAATTAATTCAAAGTTGATTTTAGGTCAAGTGAGCAATTAGGGTTATTTATAATGTTTTAGTTCATGAAACAATTTTCTTAAGTTCCTCTGGTCATAAGGAACCTACCCTAATTCTTCTGGAATTTTCCAAACAATATGCTAATTATTGAAATTAAAATACCAAAACAGACATAAAAATTTAGAAAATAGATAACTTGCCATAGACATAGCTCTCGACGCTTGGAAAATTCGAGTGAATGTTTCGAAGATCGGAGAGCTACTAAGCACTGATGGTCTACGCTACGTGGTGAGATTGTATGTGTGAGTGGAGTATTTAAATACTCAGATTAATATTAAAATCATTAAAAATTAAATACTCAATAAAATAACTTAATTCTTTTTCCACATTGTTCTTCTCTGTTTACTGAGCAAAAGGGTATTTTTCTTTTAATTTTGTGATTTTTCTATGCAAATATATGGATTTTTAAAGTTCTAGGTATTTAATTAATTCAGAAAATCCAGATTTTCCTACTTAAGTGATGCAGCACCACCTTAACATGTGACGGGTCGAAGCTCCACGCGGCGGGGTTTGATTCGGCACCGCCATCCGACTCGGCAGCCACGCGGCTCGCGGTTCCTTTCCATCTCTCCGTCCAGCGCGATCCTGGCCGTCCATCCGTTACACGCGCGATCCAACGGTTGCTGGTCATCGTCTCCTTCTGGTGTGAGCCGAGAACCGTCCACCTCCTAGCCTTAATTTCTCGCTCGATACTTAATCAAATCAAGTGCGGTTTCTTCCTACACGCTCGTCTAGCCTAGAGGAGTCTATCCATATGGATGACATGCATTGAAATTAAGAAGAACAAAATGGAGAATTCATGGAAGTTCGGGGAGAAGGGAGCCCAATACCTTTGCTCTGAGAAGTGAAGCTTTGATCAAAGGTGCTCAACACGTTCATTGGAGTCCCAGGAGGCTACGGATTGAGTCTCTTGCTCTGGTGAAATGTCTGGCTATGAAAGTGCTAAAACCCGATTTAGTGTTTTCGCCTCTGGAGCAATTGGGTGGCTGAGAGAGGGTACTTTCACTGGGGAACTTCTTCTTTACCTCTGGTGAAGGTGTGGAAGAAGTTAATTTGGTTTCTGTGGAGTTTCTGAGGTTGTCCTGTTTTTTAGCCTGAGATTGAACTCTGAAATTGAGCTCAATCAGTGGGAATTAGGGCAGAAAAGCAGTGGAGCTGAGCTTCTCTTGACTGAGAGAAGCTCTGGGAGTAATTGGGAGGGGTTTTAATGAGAAAAGTTTCAACACCCTTCTCATGGCCGAGAAGAGGTGCTTATATGGCTAGGGCCATATGGCTAAGCTTGGGTTTAATTGAGGGGTGGATTCCACTGCTTAGGTGGAGGGCAGAGAGGCTCCAAGGTTAATTTTGGCTGAGGTGGCCAATTGGGGAAGTTTGGTTGTGCTTAGCCTAGTGGTGGCTCTCAATTTTGACCCCTTCCGGCGATAGGCCGACCGGCAAGGACAGGGGAGCTGGCCCTCAGGTCAGGTGAGTCAGGTGGCAGGGTTTAATTGTGATAAACCAACTATGAGGGGATTTGGGATGAGGCAAAAGGAGATTTATCCACTTAAGGAAAGAGATCCCTTAAAATGGGGGACCCTTGGTCCATGGCTCACTTAGCTTGGGCTAGGTGATCTAGGGTGGTTCCTAGAGTTCAAATGGTGGCTGTGGAAAGGTTGGTTTAGCACATTTGGTTCAAATTGGTTAGGTTAGGTCATAGGTTCAAATTGGCTCACTTGGATTTAGGTTGGGCTAACTTGGGTTTGGGTTAGATTTGGGTCCAAGTGTCTTGAGCAACATTGTGCAAATGATTGCCATGAAGAGCTTTCATGAAGACATGGAGAGGTTTTGAGTTTAATTGATAGGTCAATTTGATGGGTTTTGGGATTTTGGTCAATTTGGGCAAGGTTGGGTCTACTTGAGTTCAAGTTGGTTTAAGGTGGGGTTTAGACCCAATTGAAAGTTTTAAATGGTATAGGGGAATGTATTGAAGAGTTCTCAAAATCAATTGAGAGGAAATTTTAGGATTAGGCCATTCAATTTGGTAGATTTAGGGCATGTGTTCAATTTAAGTTGAAATGGAGTATTTTTATTTTCAAATGGATTTAGGCTAAGCTTGGGCTCAAATTGGGATAATTGAATGTTGCATGGGTTTCATAGGAGTGCCATGGAAGGTTTAGGATTGAAATTTGGGGGGAAATAGTTGGCATTAGGCTAATTGAGAGATTTTGGATTAAATAGGCAAATTTGGGGATTTTGGGTTTCAAATGGAATTGAACTCAAATGTGAATCAATTTGAACTTGGATTTGGTTTAGATTGGTATTAGGGATGTTGAATTGAAGTTTAGAATTGAAATTGGGCAAAATTAAGGTCAAATGGGTTGATTTGGTTTGACATTGGGTCCATTTGGGTTAAAAATGGGTCAAATTGGGGATTTTGATAGAATCAGGTCAAATTGGCAAAATTAGGTTATGATGTAGTTGAACAAAATGAAATTGGGAATATTTGAGATTTTTACGGAATTTTCTGGAAATTTTTGGATTTTTGGGCCAAAAGGGGTTTTTAGGGTATTAAGAGGTTATTTGGAGGGTATTGGGGTATTTTGGTGGATTTAAGAGGTGAGAATGGTTTTAAAATGATTTTAGGATTTTTGGGAATTTTGGGTAATTTTTGGGAAATTTTGGTGTGTGGTGGTTGTAGGGGCAATTTATGTAATTTTAGGTAGGTTTGAGGACCCAATGTCAAAACCTAGTAATTTTGGCAAAATGGAATTTGATTATGGTTGGGAAGTGTGGAAAAGTTTTTTTAGTGAGCCATGGACCAAGAAGGTGTTCATTTTGAACATCTCATATGTTGTTCCGAACCCTCTTAGCTAAGTAGTTAGGGGTTTGAACTTAGTGTTCGTTTGGATTGGCTTTTTTAGCTGCGGCGCAGCACAATGCCGCACATTCGAACGAAAGTTTTTCATTTGGCGCCCAGATTCGTGGCAGAGGAAAGCAAAGCGCGTGAAAAGCTGACCGGGGCATCCACCCCGCGGCCTGTGGGAAAAACAGCTTCGACTCTCTGATTAGCGAAAATGCCCTCAACCCATGGTTCCGCTTCCCGCGCCATTTCGCCATCTTCTTCGACGTCGAGCCATCAGTTTCGTTGACGTTGAGTTGGGACGAGTACAAGAAGCACGACCCCGCAGCCATCTCCCTCGTCGACCATCTTCTTTGTTGAGCATGAATACAGGAAGATGGGTCGAGGCTTGAATTCGAAGCTTCCAAGCTTCAAGCTTCGTATTTGCAATTTTGATCTTCCTTACAGCTGAAATTTTTTTTTTGGAATTTGTAAAAAATTTGGAATTGAAGAAGCAGATAAATTTTGAATTTGGAGTTGTTGGTAGCATGAAATAGTTTTTTTCATACATATTAATTTTTTAACTGTTTTAACAAATAGGGGCAGTTTGGTCATTTTTCCGTAAATAGGCTGCAGTGGCGAATTATTTTCATGCAATTGGCTTAACAGACGAACCAATTTACTCCAGTACAATGCTTCTATAGCGATTGCAGTAGAATCTGTAAAGGTGAGAAGCTCGCAATCGTGCCAAAGCGAGTCCTTAGCGACATGAGTGCTCCAATGAACCAGGAGTCAAGATTGGGTAGGAATGGTTGAGGGTTTATGATGAGTGTAGGAGTGCAGTGTGTGCCAGCCGAACCTCACCAAGACCAGGCCACCCAGGGCTGTCCTAAGGCTTGACCATCCTATAGGAATCCATCTTTGTCTTCCTACACATTGGTCCCAACCTTCCGAGTGACTTGGAGGTTGATGACCATCTTTGTAGGATTCCAAAGAGAGTCAAGATTTGGTTTGAATTTCTAAATGGTGGGTTCCACTTCAGTCCTAGGATGAGTCGAGGAGAAGTTTTATGGCTAGATCCTAAGTACTAAGAGGAAAGAAAAACCTCACCAAAAATAAGGTCAACAAATGAACCCGATAGGTGTGGTGTTAGCCAAGCACACACTGACGTATGGCGTTGACCGTAGAGATCAACAAAACCAACACTGACGTCTAAGTGACACACTTAGAACAAAGCGTAGAAAATTTCCGCAAGGAGTATCAGGTAAATCTCCAAGATTGAAGATTCCAGAATTTTCGCTGGGGAAAAGATGGTGAATTTCAAATCACAAGATTTCAAGAGACCGGATTTTAGATTCACTGCATTTTTATTTCAAGTTTTAATTTTGAGTTTGAATTTTGATTTGATCAGAGTTTTGATTTAAATTTGATTTGAGATTGATTTCAAGATTGATTTCGTAGAAATTCTGGATTATGGAATGAGGATTAGAACCTAGGTTCCAACCTCGAGAATTAGAATGAGAACTGGAATTTAGACTCCAGCCTCAGGATGACAACCGTCAAGAAAGTTACGCCAGGAAGAAAAGACTACCAGCTCGGAAGACCACCAGGGAAGTTACATCCGAACAAGGTACAGTCGAGAAAAAGGCAACCGTCAAGAAAGTGACGCCAGGAAGTAAAAACTACCAGCTCGGAAGACCAACAGGGAAGTTATATCCGAACAAGGTACAGTCGAGAAAAAGGCAACCGTCAAGAAAGTGACGCCAGGAAGTAAAAACTATCAGCTCGGAAGACCACTAGGGAAGTTACATCCGAACAAGGTACAGTTGAGAAAAAGGCAACTGTCAAGGAAGTTACGCCAGAAAGAAAAGACTACCGGCTTGGAAGACCACCAGGGAAGTTACATCCAAACAAGGTATATGAGAAAAAGGTTGCCTTTTGTCTTACGATTTATTACGGGTGCAGAAGTGAAACTTCATTCCCAACCCGAGCGAAACAGCAAAACTAGAACAACTCAGAATACTGCTGGGGGAAATTAGATCTGAGTTGAAACTAGTCAAGAAAGATTCGTTTGTTGTCTTAGGATTTATTACGGGAGTAGAAGTGAGACTTCATTCCCAACCTAAGCAAAACAAGAAAACTAGAACAACTCAGAATACTGCTGGGGGAAATTAGATCTGAGCCGAAACTAGTCAGGAAAGATTCGCTTGTTGTCTTAGGATTTATTACAGGAGTAGAAGTGAGACTTCATTCCCAACCTAAGCGAAACAAGAAAACCAGAACAACTCATAATACCGCTGGGGGAAATTAGATCTGAGGTGAAACTAGTCAGGAAAGATTCGCTTGTTGTCTTAGGATTTATTACAGGAGTAGAAGTGAGACTTCATTCCCAACCTAAGCGAAACAAGAAAACCAGAACAACTCAGAATACCGCTGGTGGAAATTAGATCTGAGTTGAAACTAGTCAAGAAAGATTCGATTGTTGTCTTAGGATTTATTACGGTAGTAGAAGTGAGACTTCATTCCCAACCTAAGCGAAACAAGAAAACCAGAACAACTCAGAATACCGCTGGGGAAAATTAGATATGAGCTGAAACTAATCAGGAAAGATTCGTTTGTGTGAGGAGGGACCCAGTCCCTTGCCATTAGAACCAAATCGAATAAAATTCGTGGCTCCGTGTCAATAGAGCCAGTCGATCCTCTAACACACAGAGGAAAGAGTTGCAAGGAACTGGTAAGAGTACCAAGCCGAAACGACTCGACCTAGCAATAAGTCGAGGAAAAGATTTGAATTTCAGAAAAGCTTCAAACAAATTTCGATTTGAAGGAGAATTGAAAGATGCAGATCGACGGATTCAGATCGGAATTCAATTCGAGTCTTAGATTCATTTTGTTTGTTTTAGTGATTCGATTTCATTTTTGTTTAATTAGAGCTCATGTCAATTTGGAGTTCGTTTTTTAACATTCAGATTTTTTTTAAAGAATTTTCGTTCATCTTCTTTTCTTTCATTTTCATTTTCTTTTCTCTCCTTTTTTAATGTTTTCTTATTATCTTATTTAGTTATCAATTTATCTTCAAATCGTTCTTCGTTCGAAGTTCATTCAACTTAATGACGTTCTTAGTCAAATTTGCACAAAAGAAATGAAGACAAAACACGACATAGTCGTTTCCATTCCAATTTGCTGAAAATACATCATATAGCTTGATCCAAAACATGATAATATTTTTCTTGAAAATAAAGCTTCTTATAGAATCCATATAAATCCAAAACAGACTGTTGAATCTTTGTTGATTTTTTCAAAAATGTTTGCCAAAATCCATGTCTGAATAGAGAGACACATGGGCAATAACATCACCTTTCAAGCCATCCTTGGCAGGAATGCCGTTCGGGTGTGCATTTGAGGTGTGCTATTTTCCATGTAGCTCACAACTCGTAAGGCTGAAGGCTCTCTAACTCTGGATCTGGTCGGAAGCGGAAAGACATTTTGTTGTCATCCATCCTCCTGAAGGTGACGGAAATTCGCTGAAATGGTACTCCTGGAATGCAGTGCTTCGCTACGTTCGCTCCATTTCCTTTTAGCACCAGAACGGAACCTACCGGTAAAGGTATCTCCACTGGCCCTCGGAATTCTCCGGGGCCTGCTATCCGGAGGTCTGATCCGAACATGATGTTACACTGATTTATGAAGGACACCGTACAGAAGGGTCTGACGAAGTCATGATGATCTATGTGCGGCGGTATGCAGTCACCTTCTTTATATATGTTGATGATGCAGCTGTTGGGTATGCAATCTGCAGGCAATACCCGCCATGTCACCATCCTCTTAACCATCCTCTTAATGATTCTCGGCATTGAATCCACATCGCAGTGACGGAAAATCCCTGGTGGATTTTCTTTCCCGTCTTCGGCAAAGTTGTAACAGCATCCGCACTGAATCGTAACTCTTCCTTTTCCTTTCATCCACCTCCGGGGTTCTGAGTAGGTCTTTTCTCTTAAGCGACCAGCTCGGCCCAATTTCTGAAGATCGATGACGCAATCCACAATCTGCTGCTGCTCGTCGTCTGAAAACACATCTGTATGTAGCTCAAGACCCTCCAGGATGTTGATTCTCTTGCCTCGAATCCTTTCAAAATACTCAAATGTCTTCTTCTCAACTTTCTGAAGTTTCTCCAGCTCGTCCTATGGAATTATCTGAAATCCTCGAGGTCTGGTAACGTACTGTGGGATGTATGGCTCAACCCCAGCACGCCCTCCTATGTGCCTCACCTCCTCGGGGATAGTCTCTGTCAAGACATCCTCCGGGGTTGCCTTCGCAACAATTTTCTTCGGAGCTGGTGTGTCTACTCGATGTCGTGGCGCAGATTCCGTCTCTGATTTCTTCGCAATTTCCTTTATCCTTTCTGTCGTCCTCGGGGCTTATCTTTTTTTTTTCTGGTTCCTGACGAACCGGTTTCTTTGAAGTGCTTGCACTAACGGTAGAAACTGTTTCCTTATGCTGGTCCGCTGCTAGCTTGCTCAGCATCCTATGAATGCGGTGGTTCTTGTTTCTTCGCTGAGTAGGAGTGAGAGTAGCTCTCCTTACTTCCTGAACCTCTGTGGGCACGACACTGACAAGCCTGCCCTCTGCCGTAGTAACCATAGATTTGACTTTCTTATCAGCTCCAGTCATCTGAGCGACGTTCACTCTCCGTTTCTTGTCGGTAGCCTGCTGACCCGGGCCACCAAACTTCACCACTGTTTGGCTGCGGAACTCATCCCGGTCGACAGGGGTCCAATCGGCCTCCTCGTACTGTAAACCGGCCGGTGTGAAATCAGAGTCGATCTCGATTACGACCCCATCCTTCATTCTTTCTTCGTCGAGTGCTAGACTCACGCCATTCTTGAAGTTCAAAAACAACCACCCGTTCGACATTTCCCTGCGAAAACAAGGAAAGGATCAGAGGTTGTATCAAGAACGAGAACAATAAGAAAATTTACTTGTTAATGAAAAAATTCTTATTCGTTTCTTTTGAATTTTAGCAAAAATAGGAAAAGATAAGGAAAGATCAGGAACGACTTTATCAGAAACGACTTTCGATTTGAAATGGAAGTTCGAAATTTTATTATTTAGAAGATTTCCTTTTCACATATTTTCTTTTTAGCACATGTGTTTTCTTTTCTTTTTTTTTATCATTTTTCTTATCATCCATTTTTTATCAATTTTAGGTTTGGACCCAGTCACAAGTGATTACTCTGCCCGTGCTTCTAGGGATGAGATTTCATTTTTAAAGTTCATCCTTCGAAACATCAGGTTGCGTAATACTTCTTCAAATATCGTCCATTGATTGGAAGCATAGATCGTTCTCCACGGCAATTCACAAGCTGGTAGGAACCTCCTGAGTAGACTATCTCGACCACGAACGACCCCTCCCAAGTCGGTTCAAATTTACCACCTATCTTGCGGTGTGCACGAATAGGTCTCCTAAGAACTAGAACCAAGTCACCGACTTTGAACGTTCTTGGGCGGACCAGCTTATCGTGGGCCTGGATCATCTTGGCTTGATACAATTCCAGATTCTGCTGCGCTGAAAGTCGTTTCCCTTCTAAGCTTTCCAATTATTCTAGCCGTAGTTTGGCGTTTTCTTCAGTAGTAATCTTATCTGCGACTGTAATTCTGAGAGACGAAGCTGAACCTCCAAGGGCAAGACGACCTCGTACCTGTACACTAGAGCGTAAGGCGTAGACTGAGTAGGAGTTCTAAAAGTTGTTCTGTAGGCCCATAAGGCTTCTAACAACTTCTCGTGCCAATTTCTTTTGTTGTCGTTCAAAGTTTTCTTTAAGATCTGGACGAGAGTTTTATTAAAAGCCTCGGCCAAGCCGTTTGCTCTTGGGTAGTAGATCGTCGAATAGCGTCAATCGATCCCGTGCCTTCTGACAAAATTGTTGATCTTTTTACTTCTGAACGCGGACCCGTTATCTGAGATAATTCTGCGCGGTACCCCAAAACGGTAGACATCTTGATTCTTGAAGAATTGTAACACGTGATGTGCTTTCACTTCTCTGAGCGGTACTGCTTTTGCTCACTTGGAAAAGTAATCTGTAGCTGCAAGAATGAAGCGATGTCCTCTTGAGGAAGGCGGTTCTATCGAACCCACAATATTTGTGCCCTAACACTCAAACGTCCATGACGCGATTGTCGGATATAACACATTTGGAGGTTGGTGTACCACTCCGTGCACTTGGCACTGGTGACAACTTTTAGCAACTTTCATGCAGTCGGTCATCATTGAGGGCCAGTAATACCCCAATCTCTTAATCTTCATTTTCATCTTCGGACCCGACTCACTCAGGCACCTTAGCCACATCTGATCGAAAGACCTTCTGTATAGGGTATTGTTTATTGAAGCGTAAGACAGTTCTTTTCTTGATCTAATGGGCTACTGACTTTTCGTCCGGTAGGTTTCCTGTTGGCCGGTATTCTACGAGTTGTTGACGCCAATCTTCTGCATTTTCTGCCACTGCTGCAATTGTTTCTTCTTCTTTTTCTGACTTGTGCAATGTATTCACGTCGAGCTGTGATAGGACCTGTCGCCCCTGAACTGACATCTCAATTGATTCATCCTGTAAGCGAGCAAATTCTTTTGCGAGGCGAGCTAACGCGTCTGCAAGAGCGCTTTCTCTTCTTGGAATCTTGTAGATTGTTACATTCAGAATCTGCTTTAACAACTTCATTGCATACTGGAAGTACTGCTCGAGTCTTTGTTTCAGAATCTTGTACTGTCCTGCAACCTGTTGAATGATCAACTATGAATCACCGTAGATATTGATGTATGTTATCCCCATTTGAATGACTAATTCCAGTCCGGTTATAAGAGCTTCGTATTCTGCTTCGTTATTCGTACATTATTCTGTTAAATGGTAGGAGTATCTTAACATCCCCCGCTCCGGTGTTATAAATATTACTTCGATTCCTGCCTTACCGGGCACTATCGTTCGCAATTCTTTGTCTCTTTGTGCTGATGACGCTCCGTCGAAGTACAATTCCCAACATCGATCATCGGGGTCTTCTAAGCTCATTATCTGCTCGTCTGGCAAGTCATCGTTGAGAGGCGATTCTGCCGGCAAAGGGTGCGCTGCGAGGATGTCTGCTAGCATCTGTCCCTTTACGGCACGAAGAGGACGAAAGTTATATCAAATTACAATAGTATCGACCACCTGACAAGTCTGCCGGAAAGTGTCGGGCGGGTCATCAAATATTGCAACGGATTAAACTTCGAAATAAGGTTGACCTTATGCGAAAACATGTAATGTCTGAGCTTCTGGGCTGCAAAGATCAGGGCCAAACAATACTTCTTAATATGAGGATACTTTACCTCCGTCGGAATTAGACGACGACTTAAGTAGTAGAGAGCGTTTTCCTTACCCTCATCATTGACCTGGGCTAGCAGGGCTTCGAGGGAGTCTTCTAAAGCCGCGGTATAAAGTATTGAAGGTCGACCCGAGACTGAGGCTGCTAAGACAGGAGGTGTCATTAAATACTGTTTAATGTCCTCAAAGTACCGTTGACATTTTTCTTCTAAAACGAATTTGACGTCCTTTTTAACTAATGCCGAGAAGGGCTGACACCTACCTGACAAATTAGAAATAAAGCGTCGAAGATATGCCAACTTCCCTTGAAAAGATCGTAATTGTTTCAAAGTTTTGGGAGGCGGCATTTCTAAGATAGCTTTAATCTTCTCCGGATCGATTTCAATTCCGCGATGTCGGACAACAAATCCTAAGAATTTCTCAGAGGCGACGCCGAAGGCGCATTTCAGGGGATTCATCTTAAGGTTAAATTGTCTTAATCGCTCGAAAACAATTCCTGAATCATACAAGTGATCTTTCAGTTTGCTCTTGATGACCACATCATTCACGTAGCACTCGACTTGGTTGTGAATGAGATCATCAAAATCCTCTTCATTGCTCTTTGGTAGGTCGCTCCTGTGTTATTCAACTAGAAAGGCATTACCGTGTAGCAGTATACTCCGATTGACGTTCTGAAGGCTGTTAGCTTTTCATCTTCCGGTGCCATCTTTATCTGATTGTATCCCGACGATCCGTCCATGAAAGAGAAGATTTCATGTGTCGAAGCAATGTCGATCATCAACTCTGGAATTGGTAGCGAGAATTCATCCTTTGGGCATGCTTTGTTCAAATCTCTGAAATCCACGCAGATTCTGATATGACCATTCTTCTTTCTGACTGGTATCACATTAACTAACCAAGTTGGATACTGCTATTCACAGACAAATTGTAAGTGCTAGGGCGTCCCCTGGAAGCGACGCGCTGTATGACCTGAATACAGTGGAAAGTGTGCAAAGGCCGCTACACCGGCGCCCGGTGTAGTGTCGAGTAAGCGAGGGTTCCCACATTACGGACGGATGCGGGTAGAAGTTAGTCCATGATACTAGTATTAGGATAGGGTCCTGGAATATAGGTACTTTCAATGGTAAACTAATGGAATTGGTTGATATTATAATCCATAGAAATATGAATATCCTATGTATTCAAGAAACTAAATGGGTTGGAGAAAAAGCTAGGGAGATTGATAACTTAGGTTTTAAACTTTGGTATTCGGTAAGAGTCGTACTTAGAAATGGTGTAGGTGTAATTATATATAAGAGTTTGAAAGATAATGTTGTCAAAATTAATAGAGTTGGAGATAGAATTATAGCAGACTTAAGATTATTATTGATACTAAGATTTTTAATATTATAAGTGCTTTATGCTCTCTCAAGTTGGTTTAGATATAGAGCTCTAAAGATAAATCGTCGGAATGATTTAGAAGACTTAATACACTCGATATCCTCGAAGAAAAAATTTTTATCGGAGGAGATTTAAATGGACATGTCGGTAGAGTGGTAGAAGATTTCAAAAATATTCATGAGTGGCTACGGTTATGGAGCGATTAATGAAGAAGGTAGAGCCATTTTTAGATTTTGCTTTAAGCGTATGATATGATTATTACTAATACTTTATTCGAAAAAGAGATGAAGCATCTCATTACTTATAAGAATTGGATCTAATAAAACACAAATTGATTATTTTCTTATGAGAAGAAGAGATCGTCGAGATTGTAAGGATTGTAGCGTTATTCCAAGTGAGCGATTAAGTACGAACATCGATTATTAGTTCTAGATTTTAAGATGAATAGTTGTAAAATAAAGAATCTTAGGATTCAACGTCGTAGAATAAGATGGGGCACTCTAAAAGACACAAATAAAATTATTTTTATGAGTAAAATTCAAGATTTAAATATTTGGGATGTTCATGAAGACGCGAATGTTATGTGAGAAAAATTAACTAATACTTATTAAACAGTGACTAAAGATGTATTCGAGAATCGAAAAGAAAAGTTTCTATAAATAAAAATAGTTGGTGGTGGAATAATAATGTAAGAAAAGATAAAATATAAGAAGTTATGTTATAAAAATTGGTTTAAATGTAAAAGCGTAGAGAGCGGGAAAAATATAAAACGGCCGCATGGAAGTGTAAAAGAATAATCTGTGATGCTAAAAATTCGCTTTTAGTGATCTTTATAACATGTTAGATACTTAAGGAAGGTGAAAAATATATGTATAAACTAGCCAATCAAAGAGAAAATAAAAGTAAAGATTTAACTCAAGTAAAGTGTATTAAAGATGAAAATCAAAAAGTCTTTTCTTAGAAAAAGATATTCAACATAGGTGGGTGAGTTATTTTGATAAAGCTTTTTAATGATGATGCTTGAAAGTACTGATCGACCTTAGTGATCTTATTATCGTTAATAATAATAAAACTTTTCATTTTTACCGTCGCATTAGTAAAAAGAAGTTGATGAGGCTTTAAAGAAAACCAGGGGGAAATTCTGTAGGACTCGATGATATCCCAATTGAAGTGTGGAAATGTTTAGGTGATTTGGGGGTTTCCTGGCTTACTAAACTTTTTAATATTATTTTAAAAACTAAAAAGATGTCTGAGGAGTGGAGAAAGAGCATTTTGATCCCCATTTTTAAGAATAAAGGAGATGCACAAGATTGTGCAAATTATAGAGGAATTAAATTGATGTGTCATACTTTAAAATTATGGGAGAGGGTAATTGAACATAGGTTAAGACGTATTACGAAGATTTCTCATAATCAATTTGGATTTATGCCGGGCAGGTCTACCATGGAAGCTATACATTTATGGAGAGGTTTGATGGAGAAGTACAGAGATAATAAGGAGGATCTACATTTGTTTTTTATTGATTTAGAAAAAGCTTACGATAAGGTTCCTAGAGATGTTCTTTGGAGAGTCCTTGAGAAGAAATGTGTTGATATGACTTATATTCGAGTCATTAAAGATATATATGCTAGAAGTCGTTACATGTGTTCGAACCGAAGGAGGATTGACCAAGTATTTTACTATTTCGTTGGTTTACATCGAAGGATCGGCTTTAAGCCCATATCTTTTTGCTTTATTTATGGATGGTCTTACCGGGCATTTACAAGAGGATGTACCTTGGTGTATGCTTTTTGCTGATGATATCCTCCTTGTGGATAAGACAAGAGAAAAATCCAGGAAAAACTTGAATTATGGAGGTCTACATTGGAATCTAAAGGTCTTCGTTTGAGTAGAACTAAAACGTAATACATGGAATGTAATTTTAGTAATAGTAGGTCCAGTGGCAATGAGTAGTAACTTTGGGTGATCAAATTATTAAAAGGTGTGAACGATTTAGATATCTCGGGTCCATTGTTCAAAGCAATGGTGATATAGATGGGGATGTTAATAGTAGAATTCAGGTTGGTTGGTTGAAGTGGAGGAATGCGTCATGCCTATTGTGTGATAGAAAAGTACCGCTTAGAGTGAAAGGAAAATTTTATAAGATGGTGGTGAGACCTTCAATGCTCTATGGTGCTGAATGTTGGCCTTTAAAAGAGAAACATAATGTTAAGTTAAGTGTTGCCGAGATGAGAATGATTAGGTGGATGAGTGGCTTTACACTTAGAGACAAAATGCGAAATGAATATATCCGTAAAAGGGTTGGAGTTGCACCAGTGACGGATAAAATTAGAGAGCGTCGCCTTAGATGGTTTGGTCACATTAAACGTCGACCACCCGATGATCCAATTAGGAGAGTAGATGTTTTAAATACAATTTATGTTAAGAAAGGCAGAGGCGTGACCTAGGAAAACTTGGGCTTATTGCATAAAAAATGATCTTAATTTATTAGAATTAAACGAAAATTTAACACTAAGTAGGACGCAATGGAGAAAAAGGATTCATGTAGCCGACCCCACTTAGTGGGATTAAGGCTTTGTTGTTGTTGTTGTTCTTAACTTCAGTTATAACTTGTTCAATTTCTAGACACATTCTTCTCGGGCTTGTCTGACTGGAACGACAGTGTGATCCACCCCTAGCTTGTGAACTGCAACTTATGGGGTTAATCCTGACATTTCATCATAACTCCAAACAAAACAGTTCTTGAATTCCATTAGTAGCTTAATTATTTCTTCGGAGTCTTCTTTATCGAGTAAGGTGCTAACAAAGGTCGGCCTAGGTTCTTCGCTAGTACCTAATTTAACTTCCATTAACTTGTCTATTGTAGATTTAATTTCTTCTTCAAATTCTGGCAGTGCGTATCCGATTGGTAGATCCTCGAGATCATCTGAAGCTTCCAGGCAGTCTTCATTAGGCTTGCAAGTGACAACCAAGAAAAATTCTGTATCATCAGTTGGTGCTACTGTACCGAATCCGAGACCAGGTTTTGAATTGGGAGGTCGACTGATATTATTTCATAATTTTTAAAAGCGCTGTGATTGATCCTTTGACCATTGCTTAGGTAAGATACCACACTGAATTAAATTTTGAACACAGGGAGAGTACCACTCGAAAGTCAATTCCATTAATTCGGATGAAGTAACATCTTCAAATTTTACATCATTTTCAACATTGGAAGCAAAAGAAGCACCACGACAAAACTTAATCGGCTTAGCACTGCCACCATGCACTTTCTTGACCACCATATCCTTGACCTTACTAGGATAGATCGGGGTTAGGGTCATAGTATGTACATAGTGGTTAATCTTGTCGTACATCGATTTGTATTCTTCGTTCTTTTTGTCTTCGAAAGAGATCTTGTACTGGGGTTTCTTTTGATTTATCTTCATTGTTTTCTTCTCGATTTCATCTTCTTCAGAACTGTTCTCCCAATCAACATTGATGATCAGTTTCTTTTGTTTAACTATTCCACCGTTTCTTCCTCGACCTCGTTCCCGGCCTCGACCTCGGGTGCGAGTTCTGGAGAAACCTTCACCATCTCGCCGTAAGGGAGTGGTAACTGTTGAACTAAAATTTGAGGTTCTTCGTTGTCTTGAACTTCTTTTGCTTCGTTCGGTATGACATTTCTGAAAAAGATTGTCTTCTTTGGAGTTGCGTAGTAGGTTACATCTTGGTGAATCCCAATTTCATGCACGGAGAACGGTTACAAGTCACCTTTGATGCACTGTTTTTCCCCTCATTCATAATACTTTATGCACTGGTGTAGAGACGACGGTACCATCCGGTTTTCATGGATCCACGGCCGACCCAGCAGAGCGTTGAACGATGTCTCAGAATCAATTATATGAAACTTTGCGGTTGTCCTTGCCAAATCACCGATCCTCTTTGATAGTGTTATCGATCCAAGAGCTCTTTCTCATTTCTGATTGAAGCCTCTCAGTAACATTCTGTCTGCTTCGAGATCACGGGCATCAATTTCCAAGTATGCTAACGTCTGAAGATTCATTATATTGATCGATGCACCCAGATCAACTAACACCCTGGAGAGCGTAAACTTTCCGATAGTGACTGAAATGTATAAAGGTCGGTTGTGATCAGCTGTCCCAAGTAGCAGGTCATTGTCCGTGAAAGTAACAACGTACTATCTTTTTAACGTGCAAATCTCATCTAAAGAATTACCGGCCATTTGAGCTAAGCAAATTTCTAGATCAAGTAAGGACTTGACCAGAGTTTCTCTCATCTCCTTTAACAGGATCAGAGCGTTGTAGATGCTCAGTTTGGCTGGTAGCTTCCTAAGATGGGCTAGCACATTATAATCCACTTTGTTACCGGGCTCTTCAATTTCTTCCCGAATGGGCAATTCCTCTGCTGGGGTTGGCTCTTCTTGAGCAACCACCTGTTTTCCTTTATCTTTTGGTCCCACTCTTGGGGGAAGAACTTTTCCGCTATTTAGATTGACCTCTGTTATTTCTTCCAAATCTAGTGCTGAATCTGCCGGTGTCTCCTCTTGAATTGGAACGACTGGCTCTTCTGGAGTTGCTTCGGAATCTGATAGCTCTAATTTTATTGTGATCGAAGCTCCTCAGAATTCACAAATGGACTCGTCGCTTCTTGAGCTTTCGTAGCCACTCTTGTGACATCTTCTCTTTCGTCGTGGTCGTTGAGGTTTTGTATGATTTGAGAATCGTTATTCGTATCGAAATCGAGACCCGGATTAGGTTGGTTGTCGTTAGTTACGTAATTGTTAGAAACAGTCAAAACGTAGCCAACACCATAACTCTTATCATTATAGTACCTCACAGGGGCAAACTAATAATCATACAGAGTCAGAGGTCCGAGGGATTTCTCCCCTGAATCAGAAACAACCATCCTATGACAAGCAACCCCTACTCTACTCTTCAGAGCCTCAGTCTTCTTTTCCACGATCTTCTCCTGCTTCTAGGGTGGTTCTTCAATCGCAAGCGATAGTGCCGGCTTGGCAGGTTTCGAACTCTGAATTGAAGCGCGCACCGAAGCGGTTTGAATGTGATTCAAAATTTTCTTCGAGTACTTCCAAACAGTACTCCATCCATCGTCGGTTGTGTACGGGTCAATCGGAACAATATGATTCACTTAAATAACATTAACGGAACCTCCTTTTTGGGGCTCCTTCATGTATTCCTTCGCGATCGTTATGTTCCCTCGACTGAGGTTATACTCGAGCCAGCTCTTAAAGGTGAAGCAGTCTTCTATCTTGTATCCGAGCATCCTATGGTAGGGGCAGTAGTTCAGATGATCCTTCTTGTCAACTTCTTCCGGCCTCCTGGGCTCTGGCAGCTGAAAATCGGGCGTCTTGATCAAACTGCAAAACATCTTGGCCACTGCTTCAGTCTTGAAAGGATACTCCTTATTCAAAAGCTCCTTCAGGGCCTGTGGTGGACGAGGCGGCCGTTGATCTTGCTACTGTGACGACTGATAACTCGGTCGAGGCTGTTGATAGTTCTGCTGAGGTTGTTAGTAAGTTCGTTGCGGTGGTTGATGACTTGGCTGTGGCCGCTCTGACTGTATCTGCACTGGCTGTTTACCTTTATCCACTGACGCTACGATTCCTGATTTCTTCTTAAAAGCTTTCATTGGCTTCTGTTTGTTAGTTTTATCGACGAAACTCAGTTGTTTTGCCTCCTCTTGCAAGCTCCCGGCCTTGCTAAGCAACTTCTCGGAAGTCTTAATTGTGAATCCTTTGAGGAGAAGTGCTATCGGGCCGTGGATACTCTGCATGCTGTTCCTAGAGTTGTGGTTCACACTTAATGCTTAGGTTCCTCCACCGAAGTATGTAGTCGACCAAAGTTTCGTTCGATTTCTGTTACTACACCACTAGATCACCAATAGTGATGTGGTGCCGAGCCCCAGCGAACCGTTTAACGAAAATGTTCTTCAATTCTGAAAAGGTCTTGACCGAACCGTTAGGCAACTCTGCATACCAATCGAAGGCGATTCCTGGCAAGCTGCTGACGAACTGACGAAATAGCAAAGCGTCGCTCCACCGGCATTGCAGCAACTAGCACGAAAATGTGCAACATGTTGCCGGGGGTTTCCCGTACCGTCGAAAGTCTTAAACCCCTTCGGATATTGGACTGCATCAAATTCTTCAGGGTAGGGTCTACCCGTCTGAATAGATGCTCCACTCTTAGACTGGGCTAAGGCTTTTCGCACCTGCTGTTCCACCATGTTCTTAATATCCTTTTCGGGAATCATGCTCTGGGCTGAATCCTTCTTTGGCTGCTTATCTCCGTTGACAGATGTAATTTCTTTTCTTCCATCCGCAATATGAATAATCTCTGGGGGTGTTTCCTTTTGAGGCTGAGGCTAATTCTGGAGTGTGGCGAGGGAAGCCGCCATCTCCTCCATTTTCTTTTCCATTCGGTAGATCGTGTCATCCTTTTCTCGAAGACGTGCCTTCATTACTTCTGGGTCATCTCCCTCTGAAGTTGATGGAGCTCCCTGCAAAGCTGACGATGCTCGGGTCTCAATTACAATGATCTCAGTAAATTCTTCATCAATGAATTCTAATGGTTCCTCTTCATTTCTCAGTCCTTCTCTTCTTTCGTTTGCCAACCTTCAAATGTCAGTTCTTAGCTTTCCTATGGCGGCCTCAAGCGGTCTCTTCCAAACGGTCTCGCGGTTGTTCGACGACGACTGTTGAACTTCATCTTCAGGAGTTTCCTTCAGAGCTGCACCACTTCCCTCAGATTCGGGTTCTCTGACGAGACTTCTCTTTCCAGAGCGTTCTGTTGGTATCGGTTCAACAATAATAGGTTGTCACACCATTCTTCTTGAAGTTGGAGGCCTAGGACCAGATGGTCTGTCGGCTGTACGTTGGTAGGTGGTGTGTTCCCTAATATGGTTACCCTATACAATAACTGGTGAACTCTCGCTAGCTCGTGCCTTCTTCCTTGTCCTTTCTAGGGCAGTGACGGGGTTTACTTTCGGTCCGAGGCGGGATTTAACTAGTACTTGCCTCATCCTTCTTAGAATCTCCGACACGGGGCATCCCTCTTTCTTTGCTAACTTCTCCACTACTGCTCGCAATCGGGTAAACAGCGTAGTCTTGATCTTCTTCCTCTTACAATCACTGTAGTATGCAGGTAAGGGTAACGCAGCGGCGATCCTTCGAGCATCTTCCTCATCAGATGCAGCAGAGAGTGGGTGGAACCTACTCCCCTCCAACAACGGTGAGATCTCAGGCAGTTCTTCTTCCTCAGGAATTTCTTCAAGAAAGGCAGCTTCAGCGGCCTTGGTCTTTCTGATCTTGGCGATCTTTCTGTTCTTATTCCTTCTTTGTGTCCGGGTTAAGGGTGCAAATCTCGAACTGGACCCTATCTCGAAGACAGACGGTATTGCAGCAAAGTCCGAACCCTCCACGGTAACAGGCTCATCACTGACTTGGACTTCCTTTTCAGTTTGGCGGGAGCCGGGGTAGGCGAATTTTAGATTTTAAATTTAATTTAAATGTATATATATAATTATGGAAAGTAGCATTTTGATTTTTTTTAAAAATAATTTTTAAGTTTGAAAAATTTTAAGATATGAAATCAAATCAATCTCACATCCGAAATAGTTTATATAAACGAGCGCCGCGTCACAAACTGTATATTTATTCCATGGAATAGACACACTGCTTGGCGATAAAGCTCGATTAAATAAACTAGAAGATTTGTGACTTCCGTTTGGTCTGCAAACCAATTTTATAAGCCGACAAGTTCCCCTGCTTAATATAAAGGAATTAAGCAGAGTTTATATTACCTGAGTTCTTAAAGTTCGCTATAAGGCGAACCCCTATAGTTAATTACATCTTAAATGACTAGAATCATTTAAGAAAACTCTCGATAATGATCAGTGATTTTGCTCTCAAGAATTTCAAAGTTTAAGGTTTCAAATGATTGAATTTTGGAATTTCAATAGGGAATGAATCAAATTTGGAACAGTTATTTTTAAGAGTCAAAAGGAAGAGAAGTAGAGGATGTCATGGACCCGAAGTGAACTTCGGTAACTTCCCAACTATCTTATGGTTTAAACTGATTTGAGAGTATTATTTAATGTTTCAATCCTGCCAATTTTAGTTAATCAGGACTTATATTTATATGATATAATCATACAAATGGCCTCGAAGATGTGAGGGTTTATGTCGTACCAAACGACTACATCGGAGTCCTAAGACTGATTAGGTCTTAATTTGCATAACATGATTATGCAAATGCCTAATGAAAAGTTGAGGATTTATGTTCCACTAAGTAAATTATCTCGAAATCATATGACTTGGTTATTTAATTCTAAAAAAGGTTTTGCTGAAGTAGACTTGAGTTTTGCTGATGAAGATGACCGATCTTGCCATCTGTGCTCCAAGCTCCTTGTTGTTGCAGATGTTTGATTTTAGAAAGTGACAATCAAGAGATGAGAGAAGTGTTTTGGTTTAGAAAATTTGAAAATTGAGATGACTTATTATTAAAACAAATCTTAAAGTTGATTAAGCAGAACCGATTAAGATCCCACGGTTCCGTCATCCCGGCATCGCTATTTTCATTTGATTCACTTAGTCCAAATGAATTTGCTAAACTCAACTGAATGAGTTCCACACTTTCATTTAGACAGTGAGAAATCTCATTAACATGTGGGTTACATCATCTAAGGGGTTCCCGATCATCCAATGAGACGTTTTAATTTTAGTTGTAATTACAGTTTTATTTTTTGTTGGTGATTAAATTTTGAGTTGTTTAAACATGCTGGGTTCAATCATTTTCATGCATTTGTAAGTACAGGAAAGTAAGACATTTAATAAATCGCTGAATGTAAATTGCATTAAACTTAAATGCATACCTGGTGGGCACTCCCATCATTTTCACTTGTGCTTAAAACACATGTTAAGACATTTATATATTTACAACAAGTACCTAGGTAAAGCTAAGTGAAGGTTCTGGTTGTCTACCAAAATCCTAATCTTATTGCTAGTCAATTCCTATGACGTCTAGGTTTTTATGTTTTGTTAATGATGATTTTCTTCATCAAGGAACAATGAAGTCTCACTGTTCTTTTAAAACATCCCATCATGTTAGGGAAGTGCTCGAAATTGAATTCTGAATATATTCTTAAACATTTTAGGGATTACTTTAAGTTTAGTCAGTTTCATTGTGGCGATGAATCACTCACCTAGGTTTCTCTTGCTCAGTGAATCAGGATGTTCAATAATCCTTGTGAGTAAGATGACATTTCATTTAATGCTTCATTTAAGAGTTATAATAATGAAATCTTTTTATGGGCAAAATTAGTTTATTAAAGAACTTAATCATTTTTAGTTTAAAGTTTGAGTTTTGAATTAATGGTTTAAAGTGATTTAATTTAGTAGTGAAGTTTTGATTGATCTTTTTAGATGTTTTAAATTGTTTTAAATCATTTTAAGTTGGAAAAATATTTCAGTTGTTTAATTCAGTTAAGTTTGAAGTGGTCTTAACTATTTAGATTAATTTTAAATATTTTTAAACTAATTTAATTTTAATTATAACATTTTAATTATAAATTGTTCCAGATTAACCTTAATGTTTCAAGTTTGTTTTATTTTAAATTTCAAATTAGTTTTGATGTCATAAAGTGTTCTCATTTTGAACTTATTTTAATTTAAGTTTGAGACAATTTTAAATTAATTTTTAGTATCTTTAGTTTAATCATAAGATTTTCAAAGTTGTTATTTTCTTTAAAATATTAATCCCAATCATCATTTTTTTTAAATTCCATTAATTGATGTTTAAATAATGTCTGATCAAATTATTGATTAGGGATTCAAGTTAAAGAATTAGAACTCATGTTACATCCCTAATCTAAATAATTCAAGGTTTAATTAATCTTCCAAGTCTTATGTGATTTAATTAATGTTTCTTCTTTAATGCTTTAAGGTGTTTTAATGAGTTTCTACCGCTTAAATTCCCTATGTTTCAATCATCCAAAATAAAGTTATGATCAAAGATTTATCCTCCCCCTTTGGTTTAGCTTAAATTTTAATTAAGGTTAAAGCCTTTTAAATTACCTTAATGCCATCTTAAACTTATTCATCTCATAACTCGTCAAATTAAACTCAAATGAACTTGAAATTTTTATGTCACGTTACTCGCATGTCGATTAAGACATTAGAGAGAAAATGTGATTTTTCTGATTTTAATTTAATTTATTTAATTATTTTAATGAAAAATAATGATTTTTAGTGAAAATTTCATAACATGAATAAGAAGAAGTTTCCATCCTTAGGAAAATTATGGGAAATTCCCACTGACTAAAGGACTATCAGTACCAATTTTGGTGATTTTTTTAATTTTGTTTTATTTATTATAATTATTTTAAGTTTTGGAGTATTAATAAATTATAAAATAACATTAAAGTAGAAAAATAGGTTTTATATTTTTCATAATGTTCTCTGATCCCAAGGAGCTCAAAGAAAGAAATTTTAAATTTTTCTAATTTTTCTTTGAATTTTTAGAATTAATTTAGTGAGAAGATTGAAAAATCCATTTTTAATATTAAAAATTGCCTTAAGCCTTTTAAAATTCAATATCTTTGTTTTGGGACTTAGAAAAAATATTTGGTTGACTCCTAAGTAACTAGGAGACCAAATTTGACATTTTAATGAATTTTAATATTTTTATGATTTTTATAATTTTTTAATTATTAAATATTAAAAATTAGGTTAAAATTGAAATTTTTAGAAAAATTCCAATTTTAATTTCCTTAGTCTCCTCTGATCATGAGGAGTCCCCAAAATCAATTTGGTGAGTTTTTGAAATGTATTTTGAGTTTTATGAATTTTTTCAATTTTAAATTTGGCTATGTTATTTAGAAAATCCATTTAATGGGTTGAACTATTTCCAATTAATTTCAAAATTTTTATGGGGGTTCCTACTATCTTATGGAACAGTGGAGGGTTGATTTTAAGTTATTTTAATTTTTAATTTACCCTAATTAATTCAAAGTTGATTTTAGATCAAGTGAGCAATTAGGGTTATTTATATTGTTTTAGTTCATGAAATAATTTTCTTAAGTTCCTCTGGTCATAAGGAATCTGCCCTAATTCTTCTAGAATTTTCCAAACAATATGCTAATTATTGGAATTAAAATACCAAAACAAACATGGAAATTTGGAAATTAGATAACTTGCCATAGACATAGCTCCTGGCCTTGGAAAATTCAATGAATGTTTCAAAGATCAGAGGTTACAAAAGCCCTATGGTCTCATGCCATAATGAATTGTGTGTGTGAGTGGAGAAATGAAATACTCATATTAGTATTAAAATCATTAAAAATTTAATACTTAACAAAATAACTTAATTCTTTTTCCACATTATTCTCCTCTGTTCACTGAGCAAGAGGGTATTTTTCTTTTAATGTTGTAATTTTTCTATGCAAAGATATGAATTTTTAAAGTTCTGGGTATTTAATTAATTCAGAAAATTCAGATTTTCCTACTTAAGTGATGCGGTGCCACCTCAACATGCGACGGGTTGAAGCTCCACGCGGCGGGGTTTGATTCGGTGCCGCCATCTGACTCGGCAGCCACGCGGCCCGCGGTTCTATTCCATCTTTCCGTCCAACGCGATCCTGGCCGTCCATCCGTTACACGCGCGATCCAACGGCTGCTGGTCATCGTCTCCGTCTGGTGTGAGCCGAGAACTGTCCACCTCCTAGCCCTAATTCTTCGCTCGATACTTAACCAAATCAAGTGCGGTTTCTTCCTTCACGCTCGTCTAGCCTAGAGGATTCTATCCATACGGATAACACGCATTGAAATCAAGCAGAACAAAATGGAGAAACCATGGAAGTTCGGGGAGAAGGAGAGCCCAATACCTTTGCTCTGAGAAGTGAAGCTTCGATCAGAGGTGCTCAACACGTTCGTTGGAGTCCCAGGAGGCTACAGATTGAGTCTCTTGCTCTGGTGAAATGTCTGGCTATGAAAGTGCTGAAACCCGATTTAGTGTTTTCGCCTCTGGAGCAATTGGGTGGCTGGGAGAGGGGGCTTTCACTGGGGAACTTCTTCTTTACCTCTGGTGAAGGTGTGGAAGAAGTTAATTTGGTTTCTGTGGAGTTTCTGAGGTTGTCTAGTTTTTTGGCCTGAGATTGAACTCTGAAATTGAGCTCAATCAGTGGGAATTAGGGCAGAAAAGTAGTGGAGCTGAGCTTCTCTTGGCTGGGAGGAGCTCTGGGAGCAATTGGGAGGGATTTTGATGAGAAAAGTTTCAACACCCTTCTCATGGCCGAGAAGAGGTTCTTATATGGCTAGGGCCATATGGCTGAGCTTGGGTTTAATTGAGGGGTGGATTCCACTGCTTAGGTAGAGGGCAGAGAGGCTCCAAGGTTAATTTTGGCTGAGGTGGCCAATTGGGGAAGTTTGGGTGTGCTTAGCCTAGTGGCGGCTCTCGGTTTTTACCCCCTCCGGTGACTAGGCCGGCCGGCAAGGACAGGGGAGCTGGCCCTCAGGTCAGGTGAGTCAGGTGGCAGGGTTTAATTGTGATAAACTAGCTATGGGGGGATTTTGGATGAGGAAAAAGGAGATTTATCCACTTAAGGAAAGAGATCTTTTAAAATGGGGAACCCTTGGTCCATGGCTCACTTAGCTTGGGCTAGGTGGATTTAGGGTGGTTCCTAGAGTTCAAATAGTGGCCGTGGAAAGGTTGGTTTAGCCACATTTGGTTCAAATTGGTTAGGTTAGGCCATAGGTTCAAATTGGCTCACTTGGGTTTAGGTTAGGCTAACTTGGGTTTGGGTTAGATTTGGGTCCAAGTGTATTGAGCAACATTGTGCAAATGATTTCCATGAAGAGCTTTCATGAAGACATGGAGAGGTTTTGAGTTTAATTGATAGGTCAATTTGATGGGTTTTGGGATTTTGGTCAATTTGGGCAAGGTTGGGTCAACTTTGGTCCAAGTTGGTTTAAGAGGGGGTTTAGACCCAATTGAAAGTTTCAAATAGTCTAGGGGAATGTATTGAAGAGTTCCCATCAATTGGGAGGAAATTTTAGGATTAGGCCAATTAATTTGGTAGATTTAAGGCATGTGTTCAATTTAAGTTAAAATGAGGTATTTTGGTTTTGAAATGGATTTAGGCTAAACTTGGGCTCAAATTGGGATAATTGAATGTTGCATGGGTTTCATAGGAGTGCCATGGAAGGTTTAAGATTGAAATTTGGGGGGAAATAGTTGGCATTAGGCTAATTGGGAGATTTTGGATTAAATTGGCAAATTTGGGGATTTTGGGTTTCAAATGGAATAGAACTCAAATGTGAATCAATTTGGACTTGAATTTGGTTTAGATTGGTATTAGAGATGTTGAATTGAAGTTTAGAATTGAAATTGGGCAAAATTAAGGTCAAATGGGTTGATTTGGTTTGACATTGGGTCTATTTGGGTTAAAAATGGGTTCAATTGGGGATTTTGATAGAATCAGGTCAAATTGGCAAAATTAGGTTATGGTGTAGTTGAACAAAATGAAATTAGAAATATTTGAGATTTTCTGGAATTTTTGGAATTTTTTGATTTTTGGGCCAAAAGAGGTATTTAGGGTATTAAGAGGTTTTTTGGAGGGTATTGGGGTATTTTGGTCGATTTAAGAGGTGAGAATGGTTTTAAAATGATTTTTAGGATTTTTGGGAATTTTGGGTAATTTTTGGGAAATTTTGGAGTGTGGTGGTTGTAGGGGCAATTTAGGTAATTTTAGGTAGATTTGAGGATCCAATGTTAAAACCAAGAAATTTTGGCAAAATGAAATTTGATTATGGTTGGAAAGTGTGGAAAAGCTTTTTTAGTGAGCCGTGGACCAAGAAGGTGTTCATTTTGAACATCTCATATGTTGTTCCTAACCCTCTTAGCCAAGGAGCAGGGGTTTGGACTTAGCCACATGAGTGCTCCAATGAACCAGGAGTCAAGATTGGGTAGGGATGGTTCAGGGTTTAGGATGGGTGTAGGAGTGCAGTGTGTGCCAGCCTGACCTCTCCATGACCAGGCCACCCCGGGCTGTCCTAAGGCTTGACCATCCTATAGGAATCCATTTTTTGTCTTCCTACACATTGGTCCCAACCTTCCAAGTGACTTGGAGGTTAATGACCATCTATGTAGGATTCCAAAGAGAGTCAAGATTTTGTTTGAATTTCTAAATGGTGGGTTCCACTTCTAGTCTTTTAGGATAGTCAAGGAGAAGTTCTATGGCTAGATCCTAAGCACTAAGAGGAAAGAAAAGACCTCACCAAAAATGAGGTCAACACTTGCTCCCCAAACACTCTTTACATGTTATATTAGTTTTGTTTGTTGAGAGAGCTTTGGAGGGTCGAATTTTCAAAAGACAATTGGATTGTAGATAAGACACTACCTAAAGATTTCACCCTCATTTTGCGAGGATTTTTTGATATGGGGTTCGAGGTTTCCCATAGAAGCAAGCTCCTATGGTTAATTAACCCTCATGAGAATGGGAGAGCACTTTCGATTAAGAATAGTCATTAAAGATAAAAAAAATAGTTGTAGACATATAATATTTTTAATTATAAAACCCATCACTTGAAGCTAAAGCAGATGGTGGAGGAATGAAAATGAAAACCCCGACCAAGATCCCATAGTTCCATCATTGCGTGTCGTCTTTGACTCTGATCTATTTAGTTAGAGGAGGTAATCGACCAAATTGACAGAATGATTCTTGTCATCAGCTATGAATTGCATCATCCAAGATATTTTTATAGATTTGGGGTAGATATTTGTTTAAAGGGACAAATTTAAGTCGACCTTTGCTTACAAAAGGCTTTACACCAATCAATTATACCCTTATGGTTCATAACTCAAATAGTAGAAAATCATTTGGGAACATATGAAGCTACTGTACATAATCAGTAATATAATTGTGTCATTTGTAATGAACTAACGTCGAGGAGAACTTTGGTCATAACCACTATTTTGTGGTGTCATTTGATAGCAAAATCACGTGTACAGAGGATTCAGGTCACGTCCTTACTGGCATGAAATTATTTTCATTGTGAATATATTGATACATTTGATATAAAATTCACTTTTTATGAGCTGAAGTCAATCATAAGTTTGTAACTCTCCACGAACTATTGCGGAGGATGGATGAAATTTGCTTTTAGCTTTTAGGCGATATAATTTGGCTTTACATATTAGTTGATTATTTTGAAAAGCTTGATTTTAAAGATTGACCCCTCCGGTTGATATCTTATCAACACGGTCTTCACCGGGAATTTGAATATTTAAAACTTTTATATTTGAATGGGGGACATTTAGTTTTACAAGTTTAGACTTTTAGAATATAAAGTCCTGTCGACTCCTATCCTTATAAGTAGGAGGATCGGACTATGTGGTTTGGACTTGTAGATTTTCATCTTTAGAATTTGAACATTTTTTTCAAAGTTATTATACTCTTCAACTTCAGTCCTTCTTAGAAGGAGGATTGGACTAGTGGGGTGATTTGGACATTTAAACTCTTATTTCAAGATTTGGACATTTATTAGAGCTTTACTAGACTCGTCAACTCTAGTCTTTACAAAGAGGAGGATCAGATCAGTTTTACAATCATATCCTATAGACAAGGCGACCAGATTAGCTCGTGCAGCATTCTCGAACATAATATTTAAGTATTCAATATGTTTGGCCGGAGGATGTGGGCCTTTAACTTCCATATGCTTAAGCTATTTTAGTTAGAGCATTTAGTGCTTTAAGGCAATTCATATAACTTTAAAACATAACTTGAATCAAATAACTCACATACAAATTTTTATTTTAAGCTTTATAAAGTACTATCTTTTGTTCACTTGCAAATATGTTATGAATATGATGGGGCGGGGCTTTCAAATCAAACTTATCTCCTAAATTCGAGAAATTTGAATTTCAGTTTAAGTTTTGCCTTGTGAATTTTGGAACTTTGATATTAGATTAGGCTAAGCTCCGAATGTATTAAGTTATGTATGAAAGTATAATTATTTATTTCTTCGGTCAATTCAAATAATTGAAGCCTAAGAGTTCGGATTGAAGATTTCAATTTTTTTTGGTTGATTTTAACCCTGAGCTATTAATTTTGAAAGCTCAACTTTTTGGGTAATTTAACAACTAAGACTTAAACTTAAAAATTCACATTGACTTTGATTTTAAATTTTAAAATTTCAAGATTGAAAAGTCCAAAAATTGATATTATCTTTAAAAATCCTAAGAGCCTAAAATTTGTAAGTCCAAATTTTAAAATATTTTAAAATCTAGAGAGTTTAAATCTCAAAAACACAAGGCTTTAAATACTTTTAAAATCATAAGAGCCAACATTTCAAATGCTCAAATTTTCAAAATTTTTAAAATCTCAAATGATTCACATTTTATTTTATTTAATAAGCCAAAAAATTCTAATATTTTCTTATATCCACGTCCGTTTCTTTTACATGAATGTGAAGGATTCATATGGGATTCACTTCACCAAGAAATTGAAAAAAATTTGAGTACGTAAAGCGTACACAGCGCTGCGCACACGCTTTACAAGTTACATGGAAGTTACATGAGGGTATTTCCGGGTTTTTTCCCTTGTAATCTCCCTGTAATCTCTCTGTAACCTCCCTGTAACCTCTTTATTTTTGTTAGTTACAGTTTGGTTATATTGCTCGGCTCGACCGAACTCCTTCAGTCGAACTCCAAACACATGCACTCCTTCTTTTCTTCTTTGTCAAAGCTCGACTAGAAGCCAATCGCAGCAATGGTGCTCCTCCATCGCCAGACAACGACAACGATGACTCCTAACGCGTCGTTCTCATGTAAGTATGCGACTTAAATAGGCAAATATCACTTCTTTAACTTCCCGATTTTTATGCTTCTTCTCTCCCTTGTTATTCATTTACGCGGCCCATCATTTTCTCTTCATCTATTTGGTTGCTCGACTGATCATTTCTTATCCTTCTCTATTCAGTTTCTCGACCGCTCGCTTTCTCTTCTTGATTTTTCACTTCATACCTCCGACTTTTCGTTTCTCCTTCCCCTGGGTAACAAAAACGAAAAAGTTACCCTTATATCACAAGGTCTTGGAACTTGTTTAGTTGAGAATTTTTTAGCTTGAGTGCATAGTCATTTTCTGTGTAGATTATCTCTTGAATTTAATTTTAAGCCATCAATCTATTAAGAAACTCTCTTGGATATAGATCACTTGAACTCATCAAATTGAATGAGTTTGGGAACTAGACACCTCATCAGACAAACAAGATGGGGGCTTCCTTACTACGACCGTTTTCATGGCTTGTTGAGTAATAAGGGCTTGCTCCTTCGCTATGACCGTTTTTGTCGCTTCCTGAGTAATAAGGTGCTGAATGTTGGCCTTTAATAGAGAAGCATAATGTTGAGTTAAGTGTTGCTGAGATGAGAATGATTAGGTGGATGAGTGACTTTACACTTAGAGACAAAATGCGAAATGAATATATCTGTAATAGGGTTGGGGTTGCTCCAGTGACAGATAAAATTAGAGAGAGTTGCCTTAGATGGTTTGGTCACATTAAACGTCGACCACCTGATGATTCGATTAGGAGAGTCGATGTTGTAGATTCAACTTATGTTAAGAAAAGCAGAGGTAGACCTAGGAAAACTTGGGCTTATTGCATAAAAAATGATCTTAATTTATTAGAATTAAATGAAAATTTGACACTAAATAGGACGCAATGGAGAAAAAAGATTCATGTAGCCGACCCCACTTAGTGGGACTAAGGCTTTGTTGTTGTTGTTGAGTGAAGTGAGCTGTCAGCAACTTGGTCATATTTGGGCTTGTTAAGTCCGACCTGTTTTGACCCACTTGTGCCATAGACTTGAGCTTTGGTATAAATTGTATCTTTCCAACATAACCTGTTAAAACTAGTAAATCTCGGTCTTTTCAGTTGAACCTTCAAGATCTTAATTAACCAAAGAGACAAATCATATCACCATATTTTGCTTGATAGCAAAATTCTTAAGCAAATAATTTGGGGATCTCGAGGTTAAAACATGATGTCAACCCAAGAATAAATAAGATCTCGATGTTAGGCATGATGTCAACTCTTTTCTTTAAGGATTCTAGTCATAAATTTGTTGTCAATCTTAAAAGAGGATCCCATTATTCGATTAAACACATTTGGGATCCTCGGTATCAAGCACGATGTCAATCCAATAAACTAAAAAAATGCTCCTTCTTGGGAGGAATTTTATGATAAGTTAGAAATGCATTCTTGTATTACAAGAGAGTTTCTAAAAATATCTTCTATAATTTCTTTCGGCTTAACTTGTAAAGGAGAGTGAGGAGCAATTGAAATTGACTCCTATTAGTTTGTATTTGATGACCCATCTTCCCGCGGGGATTTAAGATAGCATTCTTTTGATTCTCTTAACTTAATCGGGAGTAGGGATTCAAGATGGCATTTGATGACCCATCTTCCAGCGGGGATTCATGATAGCATTTGTTTGATTCTCTTAACTTAATAGGGAGTGAGGAATAACCCAAGTCATATCCGACTAACATAAATTTGGTAACCCCTCCACCTGCGAGGAGCAAGCGAGGCTCATCTACTGGTTTTTTATTAGTCATTCAACCTTAAGATTTGAATCACTTAACTTATTAGACTGGATAAGCTTCAATAAGACAGCTTTTGTCATTAGATGGACAAAACAGGTGCTTATTCACTACGATCATTTCTATGAATTATTGAGTGAGGAAAGTTGTCAGCGACTGAGCCATGTTTGGGCTTGTTGAGTCCAACCTTCAGGACCTGCTTGTGTCCCGGACTTAAGCTACAAACAAACTTTTGCGTCTCCAACTTAACAAGTTGAAGATCACAGGCTCAAAATTTTCATTCTTGACTTTCAGAATTGTGACAAGTCTAAGAGATGAATCTCTGACTTTGAGATTATCTTGTCTGTAATTTACTTGAATATAGGTTCATTTTTTTTCAAATTGACCGAGTATAGCTTTCTCACCAATATGGTACAAAATTTAATTGGGGATCTCCTATCGGACACGATGTCAACCCAAATGACAAAATATTGAATAAATTTAAGAATCTCGACTTAAAGCATGATGTCAACCCAAATAATATAAGAAAAACTTATTTGTAAATATTAGCCTAGTGCTCAATATCAATCCAAATGTAATAAGTGCCCCCCCTCCCCCCGCCCCCAAGTCTTGGTAACAAGGGAAAGACTAATGCTACCTGAATATATTTGAGGATCTCGAGCATATTTTGGAGATCTCGGTACAGTTTTGGATGTCAATCTAAATGAAAGAAGTGGCACCTTTTCTTGATAACAAGGGAAAACCTAATGCTAGCTAAATATATTCGAGGACCTTGGCTTAGAGCTCGATTTCAACTCAAATAAAGATATGCAGTCCTTTTGTCTTAACAAAGAAAATTATATGCCATCTTTGAGCTTAATCCAAAGCTTGGGCTAGCTTTTTTGTTGTATACTTCATATTTCATCATACTTAATGTTTGTTCAAACATGTTGAAGAAAGTTGCGCCTGACTGGGCTGATGTCTTCATAAGCAAGGATTACCTTCGTTTGCTTTTAATCTTCATTCTTAGAGAATGTGAGAAAATTTGATGAAAATAGATCACTAGACTTTCTTAAGTTAGATAGACTTATGCTTTTGTTGTCATTGCACTGCCGAATGGGGCTCTTCACTACAACCTTAGCTTGTAGTGAAGAGAAAAGCAAGTAGCTCGACCACCTCTTGGTTTGATGTGTCTGGCCTCTGTCTGAGTTCTAGACTTTAGCAGTAAATAGTCTTGTGCTTTATCATCGTCAGAATGACAAATGAAACTCTTCACTACAACATCGGCTGGTAGTAAAGAGAAAATCCAATAACTCTGCCACCTCTTGTTTTGATGAGTTTGGCCTCTATTCGATTTCTAGACTTGTGCAGAGGAGAAATTATACTTCGCCAACTTAACTTCTAAAACTTGCAGATTTTCACAGATTTCTTTTGCCTGGTATTTTAAATCTTAGTGAGTTTTGGAGATGAACCTCTGACTTTTAGAATCATCTTATTTATCTTATTTGGAATTTATTCTTTTGTTATTGTCAAACTTAACACAACTTTGCTCAGGGATCTCGACATACAGCGCGATGTCATCCGAGTTACTTGAGGATATCAACTATGAGTTTGATATCAACTCAAATGGAGAAAGATCCTGGTATTAAACATGATATCGACCCTTTTGGCTCGGGGATATCGGCTTAGAACTTGATATATATTAAAAGAATAAGCCCCCTATCTTGCAAAAGAAGTTCTAGGGATGCTTGGGTCTTTTTAGGAATCTCGGCTTAGAACACAATGTCGATCCACATAAACTAAAAAAATGCCCCCTGACTTGCAAGGGAAAACTTCATGATAACTTGGAAATGCATACTTGTTTCATAAGAGAATTTCCAATGAAGCATTGCACTCTTGTTGGAATAGAACATAGAAACTTTTATAACAGCTTTAACTAGGGAGTTGTATAATGCTTCTTCAAATATCAATCACTGATTGATGATATTAATCATTGACCATTTTAGTTGATAAAGTGGAAGGCTCCTCCTTATATACATTCTCGATGACAGAAAGACCTCTCAAGTTAGGTTCAATTTTTTCGTCAACTTTAAGTTTGATGATCCCTTTGGTAAAACTGTCATGTAAGCTTGAATTCAATAATCCAACAATTACTGAAGATAAAAGATACATCCCTATTTAATTGCTTTGGATATATTGGAGTGTGAGGAATGACCAGTTCATATCCTATTGGCACTAGTTTGATGACCCATCCGTGCGCAAGGGTGATGCTGACTAATGATGGGATCTCTTGGAAAGCTTTCTAAGGTGTCAATCATCTTGAGGTTTTTCAATAAACTTTCTTCAAAAGTCATCTTTGAATGATCTTGTTAATGATAGATCTCTGAGAGCTTAAATTAGATGTCATGTCAGTTAATTCTTTGATCATTTCACCTTTATTAATTTTGATCTATCATCTCAGAAGGAAGATAACAACTTCCTGGTTGGAGCCCGATTGGTCTCAACCGCCATAAGCTTTTAACATCTTTTCTTCATGAATTATCGACAACTTTGAAAATCTTGTGTGTTTTAGCAGAAAATTTTATACTTCTTTGATCATTTCACCTTTATTAATTTTGATCTATCATCTCAGAAGGAAGATAACAGCTTCCTGGTTGGAGCCTGATTGGTCTCAACCGCCATAAGCTTTTAACATCTTTTCTTCATGAAGTTATTTTATCGACAACTTTGAAAATCTTGTGTGTTTTAGCAGAAAATTTTAGACTACTTACTTTTAGCAGAAATGGCTTAATATTGTTAAGTCCAAAAGGATTACTCAATGCCACCAGTAGAGCTATTCATTTTAACCCACTTTAGACTTGAATTGGCTAGATGTATGAATACTGACTTCTGGGACTGGAGTTTATTGAGTGATCAATTGCTCGGGCAATAATTATTGAGCGCTCGACAATTATTGACTCTTTTCAGTGATAATATTGCCAGAACTGGGCTGTTTGATTTGGGCTTTAAAGGCCCCCATTTCACTTGGAAAAGGGGAAAGATTTAGGAGAGGCTTGACTAGGTCTTAGCTAACACTCATTGGTACAATCAGTTCTTACTCACTTTCATCACACATCTCAGTTTGGCAGGCTCTGACCATTGACCCCTACTCATCACAATCACTACTCCTCTGAATCTTCCACATACCCCACCTTTTAGATATCTTAATATATGGTCTCATCATCAAGATTTCAACAACACTTTGATGAAGGCTTGGACTGGTGTGATACATCAAGACCCTATTATCAAACTCCAGATGTTACACAGCAAAGTGGGGAGAGCTCTCAAATCTTGGAGTTGGTTTTCTTTCGGTGATGTTTTCCAAACGGTAAGAGATGCTGAAAAGGAGGTGGATAAGCTAGAGAAAGAGGCCCTGCAGGGTTCTAATGTTGAGAAGAAACTGTTAACTGCACAAGAGTACCTTCTTACTGCTATTGAGAGACAAGACCTTCTATTGAAACAGAAGGCTGCTATTAATATTTTCATGAAGGGTGACAGGAATACTAAGTACTATCATAATTATATCAATTACAAGCGGAAATGTAATACTATTCATACTATTTAGACCTCTGAGGGACACTGGCTTACCAACTCCACTGATATTGCTATGAATGCAGTGGCTCATTTTCAGAAGCTCTTAACTCAGTCTGATACTCCCAGAAGCTCTATTGACAGCAGCCTCTTTGCTGATGATACCACACCGCACAAGCAATTCTTATGACTTCCATCCCCACTAATGAGGAAATATGGCAAGCTATTCGATCCATCGATTGACTCCAAAGTTGTCGGCCTCGATGGCTTCACAGCTGATTTTTATAAACAGTCATGGCAGATTATCAAAGGGGATGTTACTGATGTCATCCCTAGCTTCTTCAATGGTAATAGTCTCTCCACTTTTTTCAGTGCTTCCAACATTGTTTTAATCCCCAAAACTTCTGTGCATAACAAATGGGATCACTTCAGACCCATCAATCTAACTTTTGTTGTCAGCAAAATTATCAGCAAAATACTGGCTCACAGACTTCAACCCCATTTGGGGCCAGCTGGTTAGCCTCCACCAATCTGCCTTCATTAAAAGTAGATCCATAACTGATAATGTTTTGTTAGCACAAGAGCTTCTTCTGGATTTAGATAAGCATTGCAGAGGGGGGAACCTTATCTATAACCTTGATATCCATAAGGCTTATGACACTATCTCATGGGATTTCATTTTAAAGGTTTTGGCTGCTAAAGGCTTTAATCCCACCTTCTGCCAATTGATTTCCAGATGGCTGCAGAATAATGATCAATCCATTCTCCTAAATGGACAATCTTGGGGTTCTTTTCATGCTACCAGAGGGTTAAAACAAGGAGACCCATTATCTCCTATTCTTTTCATACTAGCTATGGACTATCTTTCCAAAATTTTACATACTAATTTATAACAATGTCAGTACCATCACAGGGCCAGAATTTCTGTCACTCATCTCATTTATGCTGATGATATCCTGCTCTTCTCCAATGCCACCAAACATGCTGTCAAACAAGTGTTTCAATGTTTACAACATTTTCAGGACACTTCGAAAATGCAATTCAACGCTGCCAAATGCCAACTACTGTTTCCTAAGAATCTTGAACCTCACAAAAAACACTGGATCCTACAATTTACACGCTTTACTGCTACACAACTTCCACTTAAATACTTGGGAGCCACTCTACTTACTGGAAGAACCAAGCAGTCGCAATTTGATGATATATTGCACAAAATCCAAAGCAAAGTGGATTGCTGGACCAACACTTTTCTGTCTAATGGTGGCAGAATCACCTTGCTTAAAAGCATTCTAACTACCTTCCCTAATTACATTCTACAGATGACTTCAATGAAGAAAAGTACACAACTGCAGTTAGAAAGAATGTTTAACAGGTTTCTTTGGGCAGGGCAAAGACAACAACTTCATTGGGCTTCTTGGCAGAAGCTGGCCAAACCTACCTTGGCTAGGGGTATGGGCTTCAAAGGTTTACAACATCTACTTCAAGTGAATCTATGCAAACTTTGGATTCAATTCAGAACCCATAATTCCTTATGGGCACATTTCATGAGGAGCAAGTACCGTCGAGATCAGCAACCTACCCTTGTCTCCAGGAAGATGGGGGATTCTAAATTATGGGTTAAAATAATTGCCATTAGGGAGCTTGCGGAAAAGCAGTTCCTATGGGGACTGGGACAAGGACAACTAAACTTTTGGTTGAATCAATGGTGTCCCTCATATTGGCTGATGGTTGCTACCGATAGAATCACTAATTTCATTGTGGCTGATTTCTGGGAAGGTGAACATTGGTACCTATCCAAATTGTCTGCTATACTCCCACAACATTCAGTGATTAATATCTCCACTATTCCTTTTAATAGAAACAAGCCTGATAGCATCTTGTGGCACTCTCCCAAAGCTATTAGCCTAACCAAGGCTCTCTACAACAAATTATTTTTTTGGCCTAATGTTTATTGGGGTCGAGTCATTTGGAACTCCTTTTTAACTCCCTCAATGTCCTTTTTCTGCTGGAGGGTTTGTCAAAATCTTTTACCTACTGATGACATTCTTAAACTCAAAGGATTGAGGGGTCCTTCTAAGTGCTACCTATGTCAAGCTACGGAAGAGTCTGTTGTGCATCTTTTCTTTCAGTGTTCTTACTCTCAAGCAGTTTGGAGAACTCTTTGGCAACATTTTCACATCAAGGATGATCATCTTCAATGGGACAACCTTTTTTTCTGCTGGGAGAGTTGACACCTCCAAAGATATGGTAGCATACCCTTCATTGTCTCTTGGTTTCTCTGGATGGCCAGGAACCAAGCTAAACATCATGGCCACTGTCCCACTTCCCAGAAGGTTAGCAGAAATTGCATCACTTTTATTTCAAAATTGATTCATCACAAGAAGTTCCCCAACATCCTCCATTGCTCACTTATGGACAGACAACCCCTTGTTTACATGGTACATTGGAAACCACCTACCCCTAATGTTATCAAAATAAATACTGATGGGAGTTTTTCTGAGCATGGGGCTGGTATTGGTGGATTATTCCGAAGCTCTTCTGGACATTGTCTGCTACATTTTGCTTCCCCATCATTGCTAGCGATCCTTTGGAGGTTGAATTAATTGATGTTCACTGGGCTTTACAAATTGTAATTAAATGCTCTTGGCACAACATTTGGGTGGAAGTTGACTTCACAGCCCTTCTCACACTGTTAAACTCCACTGATTCACTGCCCTGACATCATACCTTCTGGAGACAACACATTATTTCTCTCAATTCCTAGTTGCAGACCAAGTACTCTTTTATTTATAGGGAGGGGAACAAGCCTGCTAATTGGTTCGCTAGAGTTGCTACGAACTCACCCACTGTGAACATTTCATCCACTGCCCCTGCAACACTCACTTTCCTGCTCAAAGGAGATCTTCTGGACATCTCCCAACTTAGAGTTGTCACCTGACTACCTGGAAATTTTTGAAGGCTTAATGAGATGAATGTACTCCAGTTATGGAGGCTTACCTACTTTGATGCTGTCAGCTAGTATACTTTACAGTTTCATTTTGGATGTTACGGGTTTCATATGTATTTATACCTTTTTTGCGCGCGTTGTAATGCGGAGCGAGGAACCCCTACGGCCATATATCTTTCTTTTCTTTTTAGTGGGGATCCTCTATCCCTCCCAAGTTGTAACTCCCCTTTTTAATATTAACGCGTAAGGAGCCACGAACAGCTCTTTTTCCCCACCAAATATATATATATATCTCCTTTAAAATAATTTTCTTCTTCGACAGACAGGCCTTCTCATGTAGCTTCAACCAAATTAATTACAGTCCTAGCGACAGTAGTGGGAGTCTCCAAACCATTGAGCTGGACAGTGCAATAATGAGATTCTTTTAGAGAACCAGAATACTGAGATTCATCATTTTGACTGCTTCTTTAGAATCTATTTTTGACAGATTTTACCAACGACGGATCTCTAGGAGTGCTAACCAGATGTCACATCTTTTTCTTTCTCAATTTTTTTTTGTTAGTGGAGTTTCATTCTCTATGTTTGTTTACCTTTCTGTCGAGATCTTTTGATGGCGAATCCCTAGATATGAGGTTCGGATGCACACCCTGATGTTCAACGAGCAAAAATTTTCATGTCTTATACTAGGCTATTATAGCATATGATTGTCTCTTAACAAGCTTTCAATTAGCCTTGATTACTCCTTAGCCTTCTTTAAGACTATGTGCACTTCAACAAACAAGGTTTCAAGTCTTTTCTTCTCCTCAGTAGGAGTCTAAAATTGTTGATGATGAAAGGATTGCCTTGTTTTGCCATTAGAACTATTCCTTTTGATCCATTTAAATTATAAAATTCATTATGGATAAAAACACTCAATTCTAGTTGTTGGGCTAGCTGAGAAACCGGTTGCTCGAACTGTAATTATTGGGCTATTCACTCTATATTTGTTTTCTTCCTTTGTCTCTTAGTCTGCTTACTTCAAGTTTAGAAAACTTCGACATCATGTCTATTGGGACCTTTCCGTAGTGGATAGTTATACTTAAGAATTCAATATCACATAGTTCACCTTGTAGAATTTGTCTCTCTAATGGGACATTTGAGCAGTAGATTTTTGGACTGAGATTCATGAGTCATACCCTGATGCTCACTAGATAGAGATAACATTTATGTTGGGACCTTTTGGTGGTAGATTCCTGTATTAAATCCATGGGTCATACCCCATTGCTCACCAGACATATTTTATTTTATGTTAGGACCTTTCGGTTATAAATTTTTTGATTGAAATTTAATGTTATGCCTCGATGCTCACCAACTCAATATGTCTTTTTGTTGGGATCTTTTGGCAATAGACACAAGGGTCATGTCCCAATGTTCACCTGATAATTATCATTCTATTGAGAACTTTTGGCAACGGACACTTAGACTAAAATCTAAGGGTCGCGCTTCAATGCTCACCAAATAGAGTTTACTCAAGTTTCAAGTGATAGCATTATTTATTTATATTTTATCAATTTTAAAAATTCTATTATAACAATTATATGACTAGCCAAAGATGGAAAGAGAAACATTCCCCAACGAAGTCGTTAGAGATTTGTGGGTTCTGAAAATTCAATGATCGCTCCCAGACACTCTCTACATTTTATATTAGTTTTGTTTGTTGAGAAAGCTTTGGAGGTTCAAATTTTGAGAAGAGAGATTATATTGTAGATAAGACACTACTGAATATTTTGCCCTCATTTTGCAATGACCTTTTGATATGGGTTTCGAGGTTTCTCATAGGTGCAAGCTTCTATGGTTAATTTCCCCTCTAACATTTTCGATTAAGGCTAATCATTAAAGATTCAACATATAATAGCAACAAACATATAATATTTTAAATTTTAAAATCCATAACTTGAAATTTAGCGGATTGTTTGAAAATAAAGGCGAAACCCAATCAAGATCCCATAGTTTCGTCACCCCGGGCTGTCGTGGTCCCTGATCTACTTAGTTAGAGAAGATAGTCGACCCAACATGACAGAAGGATTCTTGTCAGCAGTCATGGGTTGCATCGTCCAAGATATCATTGTAGAACTGAGGTGGATATTTGTTTAAAGGGATAAATTTAAGTCGATCTTAGCTAACATAAGGCTTTATGTCAATCAATGGTGCTCTTATGATTCACAACTCAAAGGGTAAAAAATCATTAGGGAACATATGAGCTGCAACTACCGCAATATAATTGTGACATTTGACTACAATCACTTGGTCAGAGTGCTCTGGTTGTAACCACTATTTTGTGGTATCATTTGGCGGCAGAACCATCCGGATAGAGGGGTCGGGTCACGTCCTTATTGGCATACAATTACTTTGATTATGAATATATTGATATATTTGGTATAACATTCATTTTTTAAGTGCTAAAGTCAACCAGGAGTGTGTCACCCTCGACAAATTGTTAAGTAGGATGGATGGAATTTGCTTTTTGCTTTTAGGTGATTAAATTTTGTTTTACATATTAGTTGGTTATTTTAAAAAGCTTGATTTTGAAGATTGACTTTGGTTGAAATCTTAGATCAACCCATCATCAGATATTTGAATATTTAAAATTTGTATATTTGAAGAGGTGACATCTAATTTCTGTATTTTAAGACTTTTAGAGTATAAGTCTTGTTGACTCCTATCCTTCTAAATAGGAGCATTGTATTAGGTGATTTGGACTTACAGATTGGAACATTTATCTTAAAATTATCAGACTCGTCAACTTCAGTTCTTGTGAGGAGGAGAATCGGATTAGTAGGGTGATTTTGGCATGTAAATTCTTATTTCAAGATCTGGACACTTATCAGAGCTTATTAGACTTGTCAACTTCAGTTCTTAAATAGAGGAGGATCGTACTAGTTAAGTGAGCCTTATGATCCTATCCTATAGATAAGGTGGCCCAATTAACCCACGAAGCATTCCGTGCCCTCTGCCCTCGCCACTCCCTGTCGAGCGAAGCAAAATATGCGATTGCCCTCTGCCCTCGCCACTCCCTGTCGAAGGAAGCCGAAGGAGTGTCGCCTCTTCCACCGTCTCTCCTTCACTTAAGCGTCTCGCCTCCTCCACCATCTCTCCTCCACCGTCTCTCCTTGATTTGTGCCCGTCGTTGCCCTCGTCTCTCTCGCATCAGCTGCCTGATCTCTTCCCTCTCTAAGCCAAGGTTTGTCGTATGGCCTCTGCAACTCTCTTCGCTTCCCCAAAGCCTTCAACTCTTCCTCCCAAGCGCGAAGAAGCTAATGGAGAGACGCGATCTATCTAGCGGCCGTGCCCCTAGGGCTTCTCGCGGTCCAGCACAAGTGCTTGTGCGAACTGCTTACTCTCTTGGATCTTGGGATTCACATCACTTCATGGTCATCGTTAAACCCTGCTGTCCTCATTAGCAGTTTTTTTTATTCCGTTCTTGCTTTGATTTATCAGATTTCCTCCTTTTTATCTGCTTTGTGAGTTATGCTTGAGCATAATGTATCAAGTAGAGGAGCTCTCCTCACAAATTATTTGTGTTTTTCGTCATTCATTAGTGAATGTCATCTATGGGTTTCTAAAATTATAATTGATGCTTATGCAAAATAGATTTCTCTTAGCCAAATTGAAGCCAAAACAGATTATCCAAAACAGGGGCAAATTGGTCATTTTTTCAGAATCAGTTGTTTTCCAAACACACAAACCAAACAGTCAGACAACTTATCCGGATCAGCTGCTTATCAGCAGATTATCAGGATAAGCAGCTTATCTGGATAAGCTGCAGCTGCCCCAAACAGACCCTTGACCATCGAGACATAAAGCTTATAAGTTCACATTGACTTTGATTTTAAATTTTAAAATTTCAAGTTTGAAAAGTTCAAAAATTGATATTATCTTTAAATGTCTTGCGAGCCTAAAATTTAAAGTATAAGTTTTAAAATATTTTAAAGCCTAGAAATCTTAAATTTCAAAAGCACGAGGCTTTAAATACTTTTAAAATCCTAAGAGCCTACGTTAAAAAAGCTAAAAATGTTTAAAATTTCAAATTATTCATATTTTATTTTATATGACCCAAAAATTCTAAAATTTTCTTATTTACAAGTCCAAATTCACTCAAAAATCCTGCAACCTCCTATTATCAACCCCCATTAGGGCCACCAAAGGATGCCAATTTTTTCAGCTATCTTAAGAGACAATTTGGTTAGTGTCGTGAGACACTGCGGTCGATGACCAAAAGTGTGAACTTAACTAGCGACCTTAAGAGACGCAACGGGTCTTCAATGCATTTGTAGAAAATGTTAGGTTGTAAATAAACATTTCGCCATTTAAAAAGGAAAATTATGCAGACGAGTTCCCAATTTCCTCGCTTAATGGGTGCCATGTTCTCCTCAAATGGAGGTTTTCAAAAATCTCCCATCTTTTTATCCTTTCGAGCCCCGTTGATGGAACAACAGACAGGAAGAGCTTAACCATATCCATATCAACATGTTAACTAATTTGCATATACACCCAAATAGGTGGAACCTGCGCAATATTGTAAATAAATGCGCTCATAAGTCTTGTGGCAAGATCCTCAGTTTTGTAGGCAGAAAGCTTTCTTCTTGAGCTTAGAACTTTTCCAAAACCGGAAACAAGTGTTGAAGTTGATAGACCTTCCTTTTGACAAACAAGCTCTCCACAAATATCTTTAACAATCAAGTCAAGCACAAGATGTCCCCCTGCTGGTTTAACTGTAAAACTCATCATACCTTGTACAACTGGTTAAAAAAAAATTTTGCTAGCCCAAACATAGTTTCACCGCCAATGTGTGTGCCAGTAACCCGTTCAAACTTTTTTTTTCCCATCACTGCTTTATCATACTAACTCCAAAGCTAATATTGACGAGAAGGTATGGAAACAAGTTCTTTTGGTCAACACCTACAAAAGTCCATTTCCCATGCATGAATATGAAGGATTCATATGGGATTTTCTTTAACAAGAAATTAGCTTCAGTTACAACAACATTCATTTCGTCCAGTCTATCAAGAGAAACACCTAACTTTTCTCTGAAGATATCAGCAAACTTAAAGGAACCACCGCCTGTAGCCTTGATGTCCACATTCATGCTTGTTGATCCTGCTGCAAATCCTCTCTTGTAGAGCAGCCTCTTTGAGCAGATAAAATCCAGGCACTCATCCAAACAACTTGTTTGAAACTTCATGAATTTGAGCTGTCCCCCACTGCCATTCCATGGTTCTTAACCTTCGCGTTGTCCTTGAAATAAACCAATTTGATCGAACTTCCTCCTAAGTCGACAGTGAGAAGGGCACCATCTGAAGATTGGTTGGGAAGTGCAATCGGAGGATTCCGCTCCTCGAGATCTCCGCCTTTCTCCACGCCTTTGAGATTCAACAAACCCTTGTAGTTCATGTTATCGAGGTTCAACTGACCGATTATGACTCCCGACCAATTAGTTTCCATGGATATAATCAGCAACAAACTACCACTAATTATACAAAATTACAAATAGGTTAGTGGCGTCACTATCAAACACTTTAGTTTGTTTTCGACATGGAAATAATCTGCAAGGGCAGGATCAATCGTGGGAAGCAATCACGCAAGAAGGTACAACATCAGTGCAAGGTTCTCCGGCAGGGCAGTGCACAAGGAGAAGAAAGATGGGAATTTAAAGTTTCTATATACCGCAAACTCGTCATCGCCTTCCCAATTAGTACTAATCACGATTGTAGGGCACGATGCCACATGAATAGAGGTGTTTGGGCGGCATCTGCATCTAGGATGTGAAGCGGCAATCTCTTCCTTCCTTCTCTGGTTAGCCCTAAATACTATTGTATCGCAATCAGAGGGTTTCTGCCACTAAGTTCACAAGGCGAAGAAGAGGAGATGACGGGTTACCGTGCAACGAAGAAGTCAAGCGAAGGAGAGGAACAATGGAGTTTCAGAGATTTTTGTATGTTGCGATCTCATCGTTCCTTGGAGATAAAGACGGGAGTTAGAAGAGCTTCGCTACGATCCCATTATTGTTGTTCCTCGCTAGTTATGATGACACCAAATGAGTTGGGGAAAGAAACTGAGACTTCTGTATGAATGAGCGGGAAGAGGTATGGGCGGGATTAGTTAGCGTTTTAATCTAAGTAATTATTTTTCTCTTTCTTATTTTATTTTATGCGCCAACATATAGCCTAATTTTTGTCATACCAAAAAATATTCTCTAAACAAATTTATTCACACGCTCACTTAATTATTTATAGTTTTTCTTTTTTTTTCCTCTTGTAAATTTTAGGATGTGAAGTCATAATTTTGAAAACATTAGGTGGTGGGATCACTTCGGACTTCTCCTAATAGTTGTAGTAAGTAGATTTTCATCAATTATAATTTTACATAACTTAAGGTTGGCATATCATTCAGGACGAAAATGTTGGAGAAGTTTTTTTATATTCTTCATAATAGCTCAAAATTGCTTCTAAAGGTTTTAATTAAAGTTCCTAACCTTAAAAATTTACACAAGGGCTCAAAAATGGCTAAAAAAAGGCATATCCATTCCCAAAAGTGGGCTTGAGCATTTATTGGTCGTGCGGTATGCATGTGAGGTGAGCAGTTGCTACTGTGTTGTTGGTTGTTTAAATAAAAATTAATAACATAAATAACACAAATTAAGTTAAAAACTCAACCTACTCCCTGCTCTAACAGGCTCATAAATGTTTGCATAATTTCTCCTGTTTGAGTTGTAAAAGCCATGACAGACTCTCGTAACTCCTCCCTTGTCATTTCTCCCTTTCAGTCACAGAAAATCCGTGGAGTAAACAATTTTCATTCTTGTCTGCAAATCCCCCTTCCCCTGTATTCCTCTTGAGGCCAAAGGATCCTTTGTCTACATTTTTCCTCCTTTGCTTCATCCTCTTCCTCCGATTTGAAAATCATACGACAGAGCCGAAGCCGTTCTTGCATTTGTCATTCTAGTCCCTTCATTTTACACGTAACAAACAGATGAATCTCCATTACTCCGTTCAATCCTTGCACAGTAGCCACACGATCTTGACCTAACCATCATTGATCTTCTCTCCTGTGCATAGAAGGTTTACAACCCCGACACAAAGCCGTCGCCTCCTCCTTTCGTCACACACAAATCTCTCAATCCCGCAGCCTTGTCTTTGTCTTATCTGTTTGAATAGAGCCGATTGATCCTCCATTGCTTCTGCTTTCTTCTTCCAATGACAGGATCATACCATTCAGAGTATTCTGAAACTCCAGTAGTGAAATTCTTTGCTCTACCTCTCTTCGCTTCGTCTTCTTCCTCCAATTCGAAAGACGCTTGCAGAACCGAGACTGTCCCCACTTCTTCAAGATTGAACCAAACAACGAAAGTCCTCACGTCCTTTACTGTCTTCCTCTTGATCCCTTTCCACTCTTTCTTTTATTTGAGCCTGAGCTTGACCTCATCTTCCTATGTCGCAGCATCGAAGCCTTTGCCGCATTGCCCAAGCTGCACTACCTACCTTTCCTTTCTTTGTACCCGAGCCACTTTGGAAGTGTTTCGCCTCCTCCTCTCTGCCCCAACCCTTACTATTAGCGTTTTATTTACATTTATGTTGTATAAAAAAAAGAAAAGAAAAAGAATCAGAAAAGAAAATATCTATGTTTTATTCTGTTATCCCGTCGTCAATCGTCGATTATTGCTGCTATCATGGACTAGTGCCTTAAAAGGTATAAAAATTGGGCAATTTTTTAAAATGTTCATTCGAGGAAGCACGAGTTTCTATGCTTAGGATTTAAGTAACGTATGGGGAAATCACGATCTCATTTGAAAAATTTTATAAAATCAACGTTTTAAAATACACGTTTGGGAAATGCGAGTACATTTTCTTGAGAATTAAGTATCGTTCGGGAAAAGTAAAGTATTTTCGGGAAAATGCTTGCTTGCAATTTGACATATTTTACAGGTAAATTGAAAGCCGGTTGTGCCTTTTAAGATCTCGGGTTAAATACATATTTTTGTTCCTCGACTATAGTGTTTACAATACTGATCATTAAGTCTTTTAAGACAGTTGAATAAGCTGGTATTCTCCTATTGCCCCCTAATAGCGATTGATACCGGGAGGCTGATAAATTTTCTGGTGCTTTGAACTTGTAAATAACTTGAGATCTTAAACTTTCAATCTTATAAATTAATTAAAAAAAATACAAATCATTTGAATTTTAAAATATTTGGAAACTTGAAGCTTTAAAATGTATGCTCTTAGGATTTTAAAAATAATTTATACTTTGGGCTTTTGAAATATAGGCTACTAGGTGGCTACAGTTTTGGACTGATTAATGGAGAAAGTAGAGTCCTATTAGATTTTGTTTTTGCGTATAATTTTGTTAGTGCTAATACTTTATTCAAGAGAAGAGATGAGCATATTATTACTTATAAAGTAGATCTAATAAAACACAAATTAATTATTTTTTTATGAGAATAAGAGATCATCGATAATGTAAAGCTTGTAAGGTCATTTTAAGTGAGGATATTAGTTCTAGATTTTAAGATGTAGAGTTGTAAAATAAATAATACTAGGAATTATTATCGTAAAATTAGATTGTGGTACCTAAAAGACACATAAAATTATTTTTAGAGTAAAATTCAAGATCTCAAAATTTGGGAATTTCATTATGAAGCAAATTTTATGTGGGATAAAGTAATAAATAATATTAAACAAGTGACAAAACATGTATTTGGAGAATCAAAAGAAAAATTTTTTTTAAATAAAAATAGTTGGTGGTAGAATAATATTGTGCAAGAAAAGATAAAATATAAAAAAATTATGTTATAAAAATTAGTTTAAATGTAAAAGCTTAGAGAATTGAGAAAATTATCAAATGACTTGTAGGGAGTCTAAGAGAACAATTTATGAGGTTAAAAATTCTGATTTTAGTGATTTTTATAATAGATTAGATACTAAAGAGGGTAAAAAAATATATATATAAACTAGTCAAAGAAAGAGAAAACAAAAGTAAAGATTTAACTCAAGTGTATTGAAGATGAAAATAAAAAAGTATTTTTCTTAGAAAAAGATATTCAGCATAGGTGGGTAAGTTATTCTGATAAACTTTTTAGTGATGTTTCTAAAAATACGATCGACTTTAGTGATCTTAATATCTTTAATAATAATTAAATATTTCATTTTTACCGTCGCGTTAGTAAAAAGGAAGTTGAGGGTGCCTTAAAGAAAACTAAGGGTGGAAACTTTGTAGGACCTAATGTTATCTTAATTGAAGAGTGGAAATATATAGGAGATTTGAGAGTTTCTTGAGTTACTAAACTCTTCAATATTATTTAAAAACTAAAAAGACATCTGATGAGTGGAGGAAGAGTGTTTTGGTCCCCTTTTTAAGAATCAAGGGGATGCAGAAGAATGTGCAAATTATAGAGGAATTAAGTTGATGTTTCATGCTTTAAATTTATGAGAGGGTAATTGAACATAGGTTAAGACGTATTACAAAGATTTCTCATAATCAATTTGGATTATGCTTGAGGATCTACTATGGAAGCTATACTTTTAATGAAAGGTTTGATGGAGAAGTTCAGAGATAATAAGGTGGATCTACATATGATTTTTATTGATTTAGAAAAAGCTTACGGTAAGGTTCCAAGAGATATCATTTGGAGAGTTCTTGAAAAGAAAGATATTGATGTGACTTATATTCAAGTCATTAAAGATATGTATACTAGAACTGTTACTTGTGTACGAACAGGAGGATTGACCAAATATTTTGCTATTTTTGTTGGATTACATCAGGGATCAGCTTTAAGCCCATATCTTTTTGCTTTAGTTATGGATGGTCTTACTTGACATTTACAGGAGGATGTACATTGGTGTCTGCTTTTTGCTGATGATATCCTTCTCATGGATAAAATGAGAGAGAAAGCTCACAAAAAACTTGATTTATGGAGGTCTACATTAGAGTCTAAAGGCCTTCTTTTGAATAGAACTAAAACTAAAACACTTGGAATGTAACTTTAGTAGTAATAGCTCTAGTGACAAAAATGTAACTATACAACAACAACAACAACAACAAAGCCTTAATCCTACTAAGTGGGGTCGGCTACATGAATCATTTTTCTCCATTGCGTCATATTTAGTGTCAAATTTTCATTTAATGCTAATAAAATAAGATCATTTTTTATGCAATAAGCACAAGTCTTTGTCGGTCCACCTCTGTCTTTCTTAACATAAGTTGAATCTAAAACATCTACTCTCCTAATCTGATTCAAGTGGTTGATGTTTAATGTGACCAAACCATCTAATGCGACTCTCTCCAATTTTATCCGTCACCGGAGCTACACTAACCCTATCACGGATATATTCATTTCGCATTTTGTCTCTAAGTGTAAAGCCACTCATCCACCTAATCATTCTCATCTCGACAACACTTAACTTAGCATTATGCTTCTCTTTTAAAGGCCAACATTCAACACCATAGAGCATTGCATGTCTCACCACCATCTTTTAAACTTTTCCTTTCAGTCTAAGCAGTACTTTTCTATCACACAAATATGAAACTATGGGTGATCAAATTATTAAAAGGTGTGAACGCTTTAGATATCTCGAGTCTATTGTTCAATGTGATGGTGATATTGATGGAGATGTTATTAGTAGAATTTAAGTTGGTTCGTTGAAGTGGAGGAATGCTTCGGGCCTATTGTGTGATAGAAAAGTGTTGCTTTGACTGAAAGGAAAATTTTATAAGATGGTAGTGAGAGCTGCAATGCTCTATAGCGCTGAATGTTGGCCTTTAAAAGAGAAGCATAAAATTGAGTTAGGTTTTGTCAAGATGAGAATGATTAGGTGGATGAGTGACTTTACACTTAGAGACAAAATGCGAAATGAATATATCCGTGATAGGGTTGATATAGCTCCAGTGATGGACAAAATTAGATAGAGTCATCTTAAATAGTTTGGTTACGTATAATGTTGACCATCCAATGATCCGATTACGAGAATAAATGTCTCATATTCGACTTATTTTAGGAAAGGTGGAGGTAAACCTAGGAAAATTTGGGCATGTTGTATAAAAGGGATCTTAATTTCTTAGAATTAATGAAAATATGACACTAAATAGGCTCAATAGAGAAAAATGATTCATGTTGCTGAACCCTCGTAGTGGGATAAAGGTATTGTTGTTGTTGTTGTTGCAATATAAGCTACTAGGGCTTAAAAATATTAAAATTTAGTTTTATAAATTTAAGCTCATAAGATTTCAAAATATTTTAAAAATCAATTCAAAGTGAATTTTTCAAATTTGGGCCCCTAGGGATGGCAAATACTTCAAATATTGGGCTTTTGAAACTTTAAAATCTTACCCGTGGATTCAAAATATGGTTTTCTTGCGAATAAAAGGGAGTCCTGTAAGTGTTCCAAAATTCATTGAATTACATTAAACAAAGGCATCAAGGTATATGCACATTAGCAAAATACACCCACATGGGCTTCAGGTAAAATATTAAATGTTTTAACAAATAACTTAGGAATGCTACACGGGCTAAGGCCAAATTTATATTCAAATGGTTAATATTTTGAGAAGTTAATCGGATCTCCCTGCTAAAGGGCAGGGTTATGTCACACCCTCCTAGTTTGACCCTCCTCACAAAGACTGAATTTGACGAGTTTAGTAATTTCAAAATTAATATCTCAATCTTAAGATAAGAATTTACAGGTCCAGGTCATCTAGCTCAAACTTCTTTCTCATAATGACAGGACTTGACCGGACTTATATCCTAAAAAGTCTAAACCAACATACTCAAATGCCCTTCAAATATAAAATCTTTAAATGTTTAAATCCATGATAATGATCATGTTGATTAAAAATCTCAATCGGAGCGGTTAATTTTAAACCAACATTCAATTTAAGCTTTCTAGCTAATACTCAATTTAAAATTAATCACTTAGATGTTTTAAGCAAACTCTATCCGCCCGCCGCAGTAGTTTGTCGGGGGTGACAAATTTCTGAGTGGTTTCAGTTCACAAAGAGCGAATGTCACATCACTAACGTGACTCGGGTCCATTGTCCACGTAATATTGTCGCCAAATGACACCACAAAGTAGTGGTCACGACAAAAGTTTTATGACCAATGGTTGCCATCAAATGATACCATTATATCGCAGCCGTGGCCGCAACACGTATGTTTCCCAATATTTTTCTACTATTTAAGTTGTGAATCTCAAGAGTATAATTGATTGACACAAATCTTTCTGTGAGGTAAGGTTGCTTAAATTTTTTTTTAGACAAACATTTACCCCAAATCTACAAGGATTCTTTGGACGACACAACCCATGGTTGCTGATAGGAATCTTTCAGTCAGGTTGGTTCGATTACCTCTTCTGACCAAGTAGATCAGGGATCATGAGAACCCTAAAAGACAAAACCATGGGATCATGATTGGGTTCGTCATCATTTCCCACACCAACTATATGCTTCAAGTGATAGATTTTATAATTTAAAATATGTCTACTGCTATTATATGCTGATTATTTAGTGTTAAATTGTTAGACTTAATCAAATTTGCTCTCCTATTTTTGGGAGGGTCTAACCATAGAGGCTTGCTCTTATGAGAAACCTCGGACTCCATTTCAAAAACTTCTCGCAAAATGATAGCTAAATCTCTTGGTAGTGCTTTATCTACCATTCTATCTGCCTTCTGAAAATTTGACCGTCAAAGTCCTCTAAAAAAAAGAAAATGCAGTGATTTCCGGGAGTCGAAGTTTTTGGAACCCACATGTGTTTTACATTTTTTTTTATGTTTCATTTTTTTCGAAGAATTTTTCTTCTTGTCAAATCATAAAAATAGCTGAGCTATATAATTCATTCACTATAACAATTTATTTTAAAAACAAGACAACTTTACTTTTTTTATGTGAAAGTAGCAAAAGTTTTAGAGCAAGATATAACATTCAATTTTTTGAAAATGTATGCATCTAAATAAATATTTATTTTTTTTTCTTGAAAGAGCAACTAAAGGCTCCTTACGCGTTTCATCAAATAAAAAGAATTACAAAAATTGAAAAGAGGTCATATCTAACACCACACACAACAACTCACACAAAAAACAAAGAAACCTAAAGGTCTTCTTTCCAAACAAAGGAAAAATACAACTCACACCACAAAATTACAACAAAACAAGAATATATATATATATATATATATATATATATATATATATATATATATATATATATATATATATATATATATATATATATATGGAAGAAAACAACACTCACACAAAACACAACACAACAAAAACATTAAAAGTAATCAGCAAAAGCAATCCAAAATAGTTCCATAGGAACATAATTAGAAATCCAAACACTTCCAATCTTCCAACCCTTCTTGGCCACCCAATGAGCAATTTTATTACCATTCCTCTTAGTATGAGACCACTTAATGACAAAGCTATGAGATAAATCCAAAATCTTCTTCATTTGTAGAATAATACTCCAATGAGGTTCCATCTGTAAACAACAACACTTATACAAAATCAGAGAATCAATTTGAAGTTCAATAAAATTCCAACCGACTTATTTAGCTACCTGCAGGCCAAAGACCATAGTATCAACCACAGAAACTAGGGGAGAAACATAAATAGAACAAGCCGCAAACCAATATAAAATAGAACCCATAAAATATCTACACACACCACCCACACTAGCAGAATTAGGCTTCCAACATCCATCAATATTAATTTTAACATAAGAGCAAGCTAGCTTTAAGCCATTTAACAGGAGGAGTATAAACATAATTAACATGAGTATCAAATCCCAGAATTTGAAGGACCAGATTCAAATTTATATTATATTTTTTATTATTCCTAATAAGAAATGTTAAACTTTTAAACAAATAACCAAAGATCATATGCAAAGTAGCAATCACATTAGGAGCCTTGTTATTGAATCTACTATCATTGCGAGTAATCCAAATAAACCAAGTAATAACAGCAGGAACATAAATAAAAAAATCATGCCCCAGTTTCCTCCAATCATTGAATAAATCAACCAAAGTAACATGATTAATAAAAAAATATCTAAGTCCCAAGATATCAATACTCTTATGTCAAATGTCAATAGTAAAAGGGCAAGCCAAAAAAAGATGACATAAGGTTTCATCATTGACATTACATAAGCTGCAACAAGAAGGTAAACATAATTCTTTCATCTTCAAGATGTCATCAATAGACACAATATTATGAAAAATCATCCAAACAAAGAAAGAAATAGAAGGCTTTAACCAAGGATTCCAAATCCAATCAAGACACATACCATTCGAGTAAGTAAAAGTGTTAGCAAAGCTTTTAGCACAAGAATCACCCAACCGACCTTTAATCATAGGCATATCAATCACATTAGCAAAAATAGGAATAGAAGCAATAAGATTAGCATCACTAGGATGAACCAACTGATGAAGCTTCCTTAAACACCAACGATTATCATACTAAAGATCACTAACCTTGATATTAATATGAAAAGGACACCCATAAAAATCAGCAAGAGTACCCTTACCTAATCAGTCATCATACCAGAAGGAACAATTCCCTCTCCAAATGGCTCAGAACAATAAATCTTCAGTGCTCATAGCAGCTTTCAACATCTCCCGCCAAATATAAGTATCAGCTTTTTTATAATTAATAGACAAAGGATGAGCATTGCCACAGTATTTAGAATGCATAAAAGAAGCCCATAAGGAATTATTTTGACGAAATATGTACCACAGTTTTATGAAATTAATTTTAATAGAATCAGATAAACATCTAAAGCCCAAACCACCTTTATCAGTAGGTTTACACACCTTGTTCCAAGACTTCTAGTGAATTTTAGAATGATTAAAACCACTCCAAAGGAATTTATTAAAGATATTTTCAATTTTTTTATAGTATTCATAGGCATATTCATAATCTGTAAAGTATAAAGAGGTAAAGAAGTGAGAACACTTTTAAGGATAGTAACACGACCTCCAAAGGAGAGGAAACGATGCTCCCAAGAGAAAATCCTGTTCTTAATTTTATCAATCAAATTCTGGTAAAATTAAGAACAGGATTTTCTTTTGGGAGAATCGTTTCCTCTCCTATAGAGGTCGTGTTACTATCCTTAAAATAAATATAATAAATATAATATCATGCACTTAAAAAGTTCTTGATATATTTGGAATAAAATTAATGTTTAAATTAATCTATTAAGCATTAAAGACTTGATGACTGAGATTTGGTTTGTGAGAATATTAGCTCATTTGTAGTTCAACTTTGGTTGTGCCTAGTATGATGACTATTTATTGTACCATAGTAGTCTTTGGAATGATGTACGTGTTTTAGAGTTGCCATGGGTGCACATGAACATGGACTTTGAAGTGGGGTTCCCCAAGCCACAAAAATGTAATGACTTTTATATGGCAGTGGTAGATCGATTCTAGAAGCTCCTAGTGCAGAAGATGAAACTCCTCCTGCCTATAGAGAATGAAGCAGAATGTGATTGTGGAACATAGAACCACACTCAAGATGAATGTGAAGGCTAGATTCCTTGATCTATCATGATCGTGGAATGGGATGGGATGGGTGGAGATTTTGTTCTGATTACATTGTAGTGGGACTTTTCCTGCCTGTCGTTGTTGCCAAGTTCTTGTAGGTCATTTTTCTAATATTATTTTAACTATAATAATTTTTATTTTGCATGAAAACTGTTTATATGTTATTATTTTCTTGTTTTAGTACTTTTGCTTTGATTTTGTGTATTTGGAGATTTTTTTTTATTTGTTTATCTAAGTAATGTTGTATCATCTTCCTTTTACAAGTGGTGCGCTTGTTGCTTATTCAGGAACAGTGGTGGATCTCCCTCGTCAAACGCCTCTTATACCCTTCCAAATGTTGTTGACTTTGCAAACTCTCACTCCCTTGTTGTTCCACAACCACCTCCCTATTAGACCGCCCTCTTAAACACCTTCGAGTAACCATAGAACAAAATCAGTTAGAATGTTATTATGACAATATGTTTTGCAAGATCTCCAAAAAGATCTAAAACGTATAACTTCAATTCCTAGTAATTTGCAAGTTTTCAATGTCGTTAACTTCAAAACATGCTCAGACCTTTTACACAAAAACTTCTACATCGGACAATTAGCAATTGTAGATTTTTGTTGAGTTTATGTTTGTATTAGAATGATCAAACATTATATAGCTAGGGGTTTTGTTTTTGGTATTAATTTATTCTAATTTTTTTTTCTTTGTGTGTGCATATATTTATGTATATATGGTTGCATATATATATATATATATATATATATAGATATATATGTTTTTTTTTAGAAAAAGCGTTATGGCCTATATTGATATAAAAGCAGTTACAAGAGTTTGAAGAGAGGGTCCATGGAGCCCTACCCCTACGATACAATGCTTAACAAAAATAACCAAAAGAACAGAACATAAAAGTTCACTAAACTAAGTCAAGAGCGAGAGCGTGATACTCTCGCTCTGTTTCTTGGTGACCATAAAGTAATATCTTTAATGCTACTCCATTGCCCTGAGTCACCAAGGTATCATCTACTAGAAGTGTATCCCCAGGCTTCTTCTTCCATCGAGAATGATAAACCTGCCAATCTTCACCGTTGTCTTCTTCCTCTACTGCTTCTTCTGGTTCTCCCTCTTTCAATGACTGATCCAACGGAATCGTATCGGTGGTTTCGGCAATTGGTTGGGGATTTCTTTTTTCTACAAAGCTTGGGTGTATCCGTTGAGAGCGGACCCGGCAAGAAGTCCCTCGGATGGCTTGCTCCCCCACGGAGGAAGTGCCACACATCCCGCTTGTTCGATAACTATCGTAGTCACCGGAGTGACAATTTGTGTAACCTGGCCGAGGAGTCTCCCGACGACCCAACTCAGCTCGAGATTAAACCGTTATCGCGATCGGCCGCTACCTTATTCTCCCGAGCCCGGGTAGCGTCGACTCTATGTCGGGAAGTCCCAACAAAGAACGAAGATCCGAAGACATTTTCCTCGAGAGAGGATGCGGCCATATGCAAGTGTCCCTAATGTGCCCGAACATTTTGCAATGCTGGCAAAAGAGAGGCCTATTCTCCACCACAGCCTCCTGACAAAACCCTTCCGCACCATCAGTGATCGAAAAACGATCCACAACTGGAAGAGTGAAATCCCTCTCCACCTGAACCCTGACACCACCTGGCGAGACCCTATCAAAAGTAAGTGAATCAACTCTGAGAGGAGTTTCGAGAGCTTGGCTTATGTTGTACAAGACACGTCGATTGTACAAATGAAAGGGGAGTCCTAGAAGATTGAACCACATAGGAACGATAGGAGATTCCTTAGATGGGTCAAAATCAGGAGTCCATTTGATAAGCTTCATATGAGTGCCAGCAACCAAAACTGATTGTTGAGAAGATTCTCGCATAATCTTCTTCCTTTCGTATGCGAATAAGTAAGTGTCTGTCATCCAAAACTTTCAATTTCCATGCTCCAATAAGTTTCAGATTCTCAAAAAATTTTCTAACTAAATCCATCTTGGGGTGACCAAATTGAAATTTCCCAATTAAAATAAACTTGATATCATCGGAGAGAACCTTCATTTCTAGGGTGGTGAAGAAAATAGCAGGTTTCCCATCTTTAACACCTATCGGCCTGATAAAATCACCATGTATTTTTCCAAAGACAGTATCATGAAATTCTTGTGGAAAAAAGAGATGATCGAGGTTTTTGTGAGAATTGTTGCCCACAGCACCAGCATAAGAAGCCTTAGTTGCCATGAAGACAGAAATGAGTCACAGATCTAGCAGCCCCCGACGCGAAGAGACTACCTCGAGACCACTTGAAACAGCTGCAGCAAAGGGGGACTGAGCTGAAACAATCGGCGTCGAGCAGAGAGATCCTCGCAGCTAGATGGAGCAGCGGTCGGCTTAGTCGGCGTCGAGCAGAGAGTTCCTCGCAGCTAGATGGAGCAGCGTCGCTTCGAGCAGGTCACGAACAAACCCTCTCCACCTGAGGGCAGTAGCAGCCGTAACGATCGAATTGGCAGGCTGCGAACCACAGTCGAAGTCTCGACGGGTCCTGCAGACGACGACTCCACGAGCAGCAGTCGAGCAATACGGCACGATCCAGCAGGCCGAGCGAGAGATTCTGTCGGAGACGATGAAGTCTCTTCGCCAGAAAGTGAAGCGAATCGAGCCGACAGGCAAGAGCCGCTCGAACCTTCAGGACAAAGCACGCCGTGAGCAGCAGGAGCAGCTCGAGACGAGAAGCGAGCTCTTCCACCGAGACGAAGAAGACGCACCGCAAGCCAGAGTCGACGATGGAGACGACGACGAACGACGCTAGGGTTCGCCGTAAGGCGAAACCCTATATATATATATGTATGTATGTGTATATATATATATGTATGTATATGTATTTATTTATATATATATATGTATGTATGTATGTATATATATATATATATATATATATATATATATATATATATTTTTCCTTATATATATCCCCGTGATGAAGGCAGCGGGAGCTCTAGGGTTTCGCCATGGCGAAGCCCTGTGATTTCTTCGACTTCGTCGATGATCTTCTTGCACGGCGAGTTCGAAGCGCTGATCTTCCGGCTGCGATTCAAGTGGATTGGAGGCAGTTCAGCTTGGCCTCTGCCTGCTCGACGCCGACTGCTGAAACGTCTTCACGGAGACTCGTTAGCTTCGTCGTCCTGCACGACGATTGCATCTTCCGTGCTGGTTCGCACGAGTCGGCTTCACGGGTACGTCGTCTCCCTCAACGTCGTCTCTTCGCAGCCCTCCGTTCACAGATTTGAACCTACGACTGCTGGAGTTGTCTTCGACGACTGTAACGCGAAGCATTCGCAGCCCTATTCGCAGTCTGTGTCTCGCCTAGGCGTAGCCGAGTGTGCCTGCTGCGACAGAAGTGTTTCTGCGTGGCTGGGATCCTCGGCTCTGTGCGAGAAGAAGGGCCACAGTGCAGCGGCCCGAAGCGTTGTCGCTCCTCGTGTCGTTCTTCGACTTGCAGAGATTTTGTCGACCGAAGGATCGCTCGATCGGGTCCGTCTTCATGGCGGCTAAGGTGTCTTATGCTGGAGCTGTGTACAGCGATTCCCACAAAAACTTGGAACATCTCTTTTTTTCACAAGAGTTTCATGACACTGCGGCTGGAAAAAGACAGGGTGCTTTTATCAGGCCGATAGGTGTTAAAGATGGGAAACATGCGGTTATCTTTAACATCCAGGAAATGAAGGTTCTCTCTGATGATATTAAGTTCATCTTAGTGGGGAAATTTTAATTTGGTCACCCTAAGATGGATTTAGTTAGAAAATGTTTTGAGAATCTAAAGCTCATTGGAGGATGGAAGTTGGGAGATTTGGATGACAGACACTTACTTATTAGAATTCAGAAGGAAGAAGATTATGCCAGAATCTTTGCTCAACAATCTCTCTTGGTTGCTGGCACCAATATGAAGCTTATCAAATGGACTCCTAATTTTGACCCATCTAAGGACCCTCCTATCGTTTCTATGTGGTTCAAACTTCCGTGACTTCCATTTCATTTGTACAATTCACGTGCTTTGTACAACATAAGTCAAGCTCTCGGCACTCCTCTCAGAGTTGATTCACCTACCTTTGATATGGTCTCGCCAGGTGGTGTCAGGGTTCAAGTGGAGAGGGATTTCACTCTTCCAGATGTGGATCGATTTTAGATCACAGATGGTGAGGATGGGTTTTGGCAGGAGGTTGTGGTGGTGAACAGACCTCTCTTTTGCCAGCATTGTAAAATGTTCGGACACGTTTGGGAGACTTGTTATAGGATCGCATCTTCCCTCTAGGAAAGGGCTTCTAGGCCTTCCGTCGTCGTCGGGATTTCCCAACAAAGAGTCGATGCTACCCCGGCTCAAGAGAATAGGGTAAGCATCCGACGCCGATATCGCTTACACTCGACCGACAAGCGTCGTCGGAGACTCCTCAACCGATTGTACAAATTGTCACTCCGGTGACTACAATGGTTACTGAACAAGCTGGAAGTGTGACCCTTCCTCCTGTGGCGCAAGCCGTCCAGGGGGCTACTTTAGCCGTCCACTCTAACAGATACATCCAAACATTCAGCAGAAAAAGAAGAAATCCCCAACCCAATGCCGAACCCACTGGTATGAATCGACAGGATCGACCATCTGAAGAGGAAGAAGCATAAGAAGAAGAAGCGAAAGAAGATGATGGAGAACATTGGCGGGTTTATCGGCCTCTGTGGAAAAAGAAGCCGGAGATACACTTCTAACTGATGATACATTGGTTACTCGAGGCAATGGAAAGAAGATTAAAGAGCTTACTTTATGGATCACCAAGGCACAGAGCGAGAGTATCACGTTCTCGTTCTTAGGATTTTTTTTGCTCTTTTTCTGATCTGATATTTTGGATCCTTTTGTTAGCTTTGTATCGTAGGGGTAGGGCTCCATCTATTGGGCCCTCTCCTCAAGCCTTCGTAACCGCTTTTATTTCAATAAAATAGGCCCTAGTGGCTTTCCAATATATATATATATATATATATATATATATATATATATATATATATATATATATATATATTTATGTGTGTGTGTGTGTGTGTGTGCGTGTGTATGTGTGTGTGTGGATTATATACTCTACTTCTCTGCCCTACAATTGCTCAGGATGCACTTGAAACTGAAGCTATTGCAGTTTATTGGGCTCTATTTATTGCTAAATAATGCCAACTGAATAGAGTTATTGTGGAATCGGATTCACAACTTCTACTTGATATCATTTGTGAAGAGCATAGTTGCCCATGGCATGTGATCAACTGGATTATGAAAATTCAACAACTATCTAATATTTTATATACTCGTTTTCTTTTCATACATAGAGAGGGGAATAGGCCAGCACACTGGTTAGCCAGAACTGGTTTAAACTATGATTTTTCTGTTGTTAGTTCAATTGTATCTAGTAACCTTTCCTTCTTGTTGGAAAGTGACTTGTTGGGTCTCCCCTTTTTGAGAGTTTTGTAATAGCTCTTATATGAATATATCCCTCCCCTTTTTTTTTTTTTTAAAAGCCCTAGGGCCTATTTTTTTGAAATAAAAGCGGTTACAGAGACTTGAGGAGAGGGCCCAATAAATGGAGCCCTACCCCATAGGAGCCCTACCCCATAGGAGCCCTACCCCAATAAATGGAGCCCAGTACCTCTGCCGACGAAACGACGCCTGCTCTGCACGACGACTTCTATTGCCGTCGGATATATATATGTATGTATGTATGTATATATGTATATATATGTCTATCTGTCTGTCTGTCTGTATTTGTACGCATGCCTATTGAAAGGTTGAATAAACGAAGCTTTCTTCACCACTTCTTTTTCTACACTTACCTGTCCATACTTATTCCTATAAACTCATAAAAATAAATCTCTGAAACACGTCCAGATTTGCATTTCCAGAGGAGGAAAACGATAGTCTGAAGAAAATTGCCAAGCTTGAAGTTCCAGCAGATTATTCACGGCTTGGACTCGTGGTAAGCCATTAAGAATCAGCTCTTTCATAATTCTTTTTGGCAGAATTCATCGCTATTAATTCCAATCCTGTTTATTATGAAAACTAACAGCCCAGAAGAGCAGATTTAGACATGAATCAACATGTAAACAACGTCACCTATATTGGCTGGGTCCTTGAGGTAACACAACACACTAAACCATGATTTACTCATCGAGTAAAGTGCCCGTGCCCAAATGATCTCCTTGGCTATTTAAATTAAGTCATTTTAACCCCAGAATCAATAAAAATGTGAAATCAGTCGCTCGATTTTATTTTAATGGGGTATATTAAAAAAATGGGGCCAATTCCTATGTGTTTACATATCTACCACCTAAACTTCAATTTTTATAGCAATAGAAGTGTGAAATTAATCACTTAATTTTATTTTAGTGGGGGTTAAATTAGCTTTCCCTTTAAAGAGTTTGGAGACTATTTCAACCCATTTTAAATAAGGGGAATTTACATACGCAGCACCCAAACTTTATGTATTTACCTATCGCGCACCTAAGCTTCAATTTTTTCGGGCGCAGTTCCTAACTTATCCTTTTCTCACAGCGGAAACAGTGAAATACACCATTTTATGTACAGGTAAGGTGCTTTATCCATAAAAATTGAAGTTTAGGTGCGTGATAAGTAAATACATAAGTTTTTGGGTGCTGCGCATGTAAAGATTCCATTAAATAAATGGGGCATTTACCTGCATACCACCCAATTCTTATGTATTTCCATATTTAATAACTTTATATTTTTATATTTATACCATACAAAATTTTGATATAACCTCAAAAATTCTTTTTTTTTTTTAACTTTTAAAATGTAAAATACCCCATTCCATGCACAAACATAGCTTATATGTAAAAATTGAAGTATTGCTGTTAGATATGTAAATACATGAGAATTGAGATGCATGTATGTAAATCTTCTATTAAAAAATGGGGCATCTACCTACATACCACCCAATTACTATTTATTTACATTTTTAACACCTAAACTTTACTTTTTACATTTATACCATCCAAAATGTTTCATATCACTCAAAATATACCACTATTTTGACTTTTGAAAAGTGAAATATACCTCTCCATGCATAAATGAGATAGCATATACGTAAAAAACATGATGTTTCGGTGTAAGATATGTAAATACATAGGAACTGAGTGGTATGTATGCAAATCTTAGTAAAAAAAAAAAAATTGGGGACTAAAACTCACATGTTTATAGACTCTTAAGATTAAAACGGCCCCTCTGGAAAAGTATGATGGGACTATTTTGACACTTTTCTCTTTATTCATCTTCATCTTTCTCGTAAAGTTATTCTTACCATCTTCCAATATATGCTCCCAGAGCATGCCCCAAGAAATCATCGACACACATGAACTACAAACCATCACCTTGGATTACCGACGCGAATGCCATCACGGCGACATGGTCGACTCACTTACGAGCTCAGACTCAGAAGGAATCCTACTTTCAAAGAGCACCAATGACCACTTCTCCAACCAGCAGCACAATCATGGGAGCGATCATCTTCAATTCTTGCACTTCTTGAGATTTTCAGCCACCGGTCTGGAAATAAACAGAGGGCGAACTATCTGGAGGAAACTCATCCGGTAATATAATATGTCAAATGTTCTATTCTGCAATTTATTTTGTTGCTTTTGTCCTCTACATTATGTCAAACAATTCTGGCAATGTCACTTTTTATATTTGGAATTCTGCTTGTTGCTTATCCTTTTCATGGATATTTGGTTTTGTTGGCCATTTATGTAATAAGATTTGAGATTTGAGAAATAAATGTAATAAATTGTTGTATTAAGTGCAGTGGAAATTAGTGTTATAATGGATTTGTGTTAATAAGATTAATGTTGAAAGTTTAGATGTTTAGATATGTACATACATATGAAATGAGCGGTATGTACGTAAATGCCCCAAAGAAAAGAAGATTTACAAGCATGCCGCTCAATACCCTATGTACTTACATATCTAACACCTGAGCTTCAATTTTTTACATCTATGAAATGGCCGGTATGTATGTAAATGCCCCAAAGAAAAGAAAATTTACATGCAAGCCACTCAATACCCTATGTACTTACATATCTAACACATGAACTTTAGATGTGCATGAAAAAGGTATGTTTGAAAAAATTATTTTAGTGGTGTTTTTTATGTGATATTATGGTTTGGTTGGTAGAAATGTAAAAATAGCCAAGTTTAGGGGTTAGATATGTCAATACATACGAATTGAGTGGCATATATGAAAAAATGGGTTGGTTAATATGCATAATTAGATTGTGAACCATAAGGATATATTTGATTGACATAAAGTTTTCTTAATTGAATATCCAGTGCTTAATACATAAGGTTTGAATATCCAGTGCTTAATGTGTAATCTTAATTGAAAGTGCTCTCCCATTATTGGAATGGTTAATTAACCATAGGAGCTTGTGCCTATGAAAAACCCTGAACTCCAGGTCAAAAAGTTCTCACAAAATGAGGGTGAATTCTCTATGTAGTATCTCATCTTCAATCTATATTCTCAAAATATGACCCGGAATATTGAATACGAAGCTCTGAACAACGACGAAAGTGCGAGGCATGAATTTTCGGAGCCCAAGGGCTAAATTATAAATCTACCTTAAATTTGCACGGAGAACCTATTTATGTGATATTGCATCTCTACGGCTCTCCATGACATAAATAGATTCTTCGTGCCCTTGATGTGCCTAATCTAAATACCAAAATGCCCTTGATGTGTCTGATCTAAACACTATTGTGTGACTAACATCAAATTTTTTATGCAAAAATGTTAAAATTTGCATGCAACAATCTTTTTTCATTCACGCTTACAACATTTAACACCAGCACATAAACTGACTGGAAAATAATAAAAATAGTTTCCAACTTTTACATGAAAATATAAAAGTATGCTAATCGTGCAAATACATAAGCGGTAGGTCATTCATTTAGCCTCACTAATGTCCTCCATACTTCATTAAGTTCTATTTAGTTGCTTTTCTGCGTTGCATCATTCTTTTGCCAGAGGAATGTTGGATGTTTCATACTTGCAGTGAACTGTTAAAGATATTATTATTATTATTATTTTAAATTGTTGATATTATTCACGTTATTTATTGCTTTGCTGCTACAAGTCAGGATAATTGACTAATTTAAGAATATTTGTATTTCAGTTCCACTTTTGTTTAAGGTTATAATAAGAACTGATGTCAGTAGTGGTTGTTAAACCAGAAAAATGGCAGAACAATCTACTCTGCGGCATTCTCATCAAATCTTCCTGTTCCTGTTCTTATATTGATGATATCTTCAGTGCTTCGGCTTCATTTGCTTCAGTATTTTTTACTTGAGAAATTTACATATGTAGCACACAATTCTTACATATTTGATATGATATCAAAGATTTGAGTGCTACACAGGTAAATATGAAAGTTTGGGTGTATGATGCAAATACATAAGAATTGTGTGCTATGTATGTAAATGCCCCTTTTTTACTTTTATTCTTTCTATACAAAAAAGAGATTGGAAATAATTTTTATTACAGATGATGGCTATTTTTAGTATTGAGTTGCTCTACTTCTCACATTTGGTTTATGTTTCATGATCACAGCAAATGGGTTATGATGAATTAAGACACCAGGGAACTTCAGCGAATAAGTGATGAAGTGAAGGAGGAATATCTTGTTTTTTCTCCGCAAACGCCCAGGTAATATTTGGTAGTTTTTTTCATTCCGTTTACTTTGGAATGCCAGGCAATTCATTTTCTTTTTTTTTTAATGTAAAGAATTGTTTTGAGATAAAAAACTTATTCATTTCATTAACACTTGGCTTTATATTGAGTCTTAAAATATTTACAAATAAATCCATAGATTTCTTCTATTTACAAATAGAACCCGATACAAATCTCAATACACCCCCCCCCAACCCCCCAACCCCCCTCTCAAGATGGGCAAAAGATATTGACTAAGCCCATCTTGTCACACTATCTAGAAAAATCTAATGAGCTAAATCCTTTAGTGAGGCAGTCAACCACTTGCTCTCTAGTAGCTACATGACTTAGCTCCAATAGATCGTTTTACAGCTTTTCCTTGATGAAGAACCTCTCAATCTCCACAATTTGGGTTATATGATGTTTCATCGGGCTGTTGGCGATGTTGATCGTTGACTTGTTGTCGTTCCACAACTTCATTTTAGCTTCATGGTCCACCTGGTGCTCTACTAACAGTGCTCTCAGCCACATCATCTCAGGCCATGGCCCTATACTCTACCTCTGCAGTTGACCTCGCTACTACTGACTGTTTCTTTCTCTTCTAAGAGACAAAGTTGCCCACTACAAAAATGTAGTATCCAGTTGTTGACTTCCTGTCATCCATACAACTCGTCTAGCCAGAGTCTCAATAGCCCTCAATGTTACATGTCCATTCTTTCTAAAGATCAACTCCTTTCTTGATGCACTCTTTAGGTCTTCAGAATCTGATATACTGCGCATCCATGTGCTCCTTCCTTGTATTATGCATGCAGCGACTCACTACACTTATTGCAAATGAAATGTCAGGACTAGTGTGACTAAGATGAGATGACCTAGGAAACCTTTAGTACCTCTCGTGATCAACTTGTTCTCCTGCCTTTGCGCTCAACTTTCCCTTCCAATCAATTGGTGGAACTGCAGGCTTGCATCCAAATATGTCTGCCTCTTTCAGCAAATATAGCACATTCTTTCTTTGAGATAGAACAATCCCCTCTACTTCACTAGCCACCTCAATTTTAAGTATCTAAGTTGTCCCAGTTCTTTCACCTCAAAGTCTTTGCCCAAACTTGCCTTCAAGTCAGCATTCTCTTCCTCATCATCCCTAGGAACAATCATATCATCCAAATACACAACAAGACTAATATTCTGATCACCATATTGTCGAAAGAATATTGTGTGATCAGTATTCATCTGCCGATAACCCATGCCTACCATTGCTTTTCAGAACCTGTCAAACCAAGTTCGAGGAGATTTTTCAAACCATACAGTGACTTTCTCAATCCACATACCTTGCCCACTGTTTGGTTCGTGTCGAAGCCTGGGGTATCTTCATGTACATCTCCTCTAGCAGATCCTCATGAAGAAACACATTTTGAAACAGACTTGATTGAGTTAAAGATTTACTTTTCATTTAAAAATATTTAATTACTTTCAATCATTTAATCCATTTATTTTACTATTTTTATAAGACAAAAAGGTGAAATAATTTAAATCATAAACAACCATTTTATTTTTTGCTTATTTTTGTTCAATCATAAGAATGATTTTAAGCTTTTATAAAATAAATGAAATGTTTCTTTTTAAATATTACATGTCAATTTAATTTATGTGTGTCAATATAACTTTTATACTTTAAAAGCACAAATACATTTAATTAAAAGAAAAAAAAATAATGCACATAAAATAATAATTAATCACTTAACTTGTTTTTATGATTTTTGTAGCCACTTAATTTTTGATTTCCTCCTCTAATAAGTATTTATAAAGGAAAAACATAACATTATGTCAATTTTATTTTTTCTCAATATACTTATGTTGTTTTGACTAAATTTCTATTTTCATACAATCATATTCAATGTTTCTTTGTTTCATAAATTTATAAATACATTAAAATAAAGCATATTTTTTTCCTCCTTTCTCTGCATCATCCAACGACCACTTCCAAAAAATAATTTTCGGATTATTTTTTAAAATGTATTGTGTTCTTCTAATCTATATCTCAAAAATATGTTTGTTGATTAGATATGCATAACTCTATGTTTAATTATTAATAAAAAAGTACTATTAAAAGTTTCCTCAGTTTTATATATACCTCCTCTTTGCTAGCTCCCTTTTGAATCAAATGTTGTTCTGTTTTTAATTGCTGTCATAAATTAATATAATTTAATATTTATACTTTATAACTTTAAATTTAATTGACTATAGATGAAATACTAAGCTTTAATCACAAACTTTTATTTTCTTCCACCAATTTGATATTTTTGTCTTTAATTTCTGATTTTAATTTAATAAAACATAATATTATGATTTAATACATCTTCATATAATTAATTATTAAAAAAAACATAATAAAACCCTTCATTACTTCGCCGTTGCTCGATTCGGCCTTCCCTTCTCACAAACGAGGGTAGGTGTTGCTCTCTTAAAGTAGAAGCACTCGCACCCCACTTCTTCGTTAACGCACAAAGGCTCACCCTACTCGATTCCTCCTCCCTTGGTTGTTCAGTTAGGGTTTGACCATTTCTTGCTCGTGTCTCTCGCATTAGCTTTGGCACGAACAACTCGCACAAGCAATCTCGAGCTCAACTTGGCTTTGTCACACAAACATAACTACTTCCTACATGCAAGAAATCTCATGCGATCATCACTCAAATAAATTTAAGCCCTTGTTCCTTTCCCTCCTTTGACTCTTGCGCTCTCTCTTTTTTCTCCCTTATTTGATTCAAAAAAGACCAAGTTATTCTTCTCAAAAGAAGAAACTGTGTAGACATTTTTATTCCCATTCAAACTAACTTACTGTGGTATTACGCTCATAATTATATTTTAATACTTGCTATATTTAGTCATAGAATATTTATGTGATTCCTTAATTTTAGGGCATTTATGTTATTCCGTAATTATATGAGGTACTTTATTTCTTTCCTTTTTCCTATTACTTGTACTCACCTATTTATAGGTGAATTATCTATGGAATCAATGAGAGGATTATTCAAAATTTCACATGGTATCAGAGCCATAAGGCGAAGCCTCTCCCGCTCGATCCTCTGCCTCGATCAAAGCCTTGTCCCGCTCGGCCGTCTGCGTCCCGCTCAAAGCGTCTCCCGTCTCGCTCGATCGTCCCACTTGGACGTCTGCTCGATTTCCCGCTCAATCGTCCCGCTCGTCCCACTGATCCGCTCGATCGTCGCGCTCATCCCGCTCGGACGTCTGCTTCCGCTAAATCGTCTGCTCCCTCTCGATCGTCCCGCTCGATCTCCCGCTCGCGATCGTCCACAACAAATCACCTACTCTTCTTCGGCAATCGAACAACCGCGAGCACAGCCCGTTCCAGCCGTGCTCATCGTCCGCGCAGCCTCTTCTCTGGTCATTCCGTTGGCCTCCTCTACCCTCCAATGACTAAGTACGACCATGCCTGCAAATAGTGATGTCACTTCTAGTCACCCCTCCGCAACTGGGTCTCCACTGCCCATCAATTCAGACAATAATTTTGTCCTCATCACTAGCCACAAACTCACCGGCCAGAATTATCTCCAATGGTCGTAGTCAGTCATGATGTTTGTATGCGGCAAAGGCAAAGATGACTACCTCACTGGTGATGCTCCAGCTCCAGCGACGACAGTCATACAAGACTTGGAAATCCGAGAATAATATGGTTATGGTCTGACTTGTTAACTCGATGGCCCTTGATATTGGCGAGAATTTTCTTCTCTATAGCACAGCTAAAGATATCTGAGATGCTGCCCGTGAGACATATTTTAGTTCGGATAATACAGTCGAACTCTTTGCTGTTGAGACTATTCTTCATGACTTTCGTCAAGGTGATCTCTCCGTCACTTAATACTTCAATACTCTCACTCGGTATTGACAGCAACTAGATCTATTTTGGGTGTACCATTGGAAGTGTCCCGAAGACACTATCATATTTCGTCAAATAGTGGAACAGAAGCACACCTTCAAATTTCTCCTCGGCCTCAAATCTGAGTTTGATCAGACTCGCTCGCAGATTTTGAGTTCGAAACGTCTCCCAACAATTCGTGAAGTTTTTTCCGATGTGCGCCGCGAAGATAGTCGCCAAAAGGTCATGTTAGGTGCTTCCTCGTCCACTTCAGTCCTCGACGGATCCGCCCTTGCTGCTCACATCCCACCCACAGACAACCGCCAACGCCAGGGCCGCCCTTGGTGTGATCACTGCCGCCGTCCTGGACATACTCGGGATACTTGTTGGCGGATTCATGGCAAACCCGCCAATGGGAAGCCCAAACGTGATCCTCGGGCAGCTACCACCATCACCACCGAAGCCTCTCCAGGAACGAACCCGTTCAACGAAGACCAGATTCATGCCCTCCAGAAGATGCTCGGTCAGCTGTCCCCAGTCCATCCTCCTAGTATGGCATCGGGTGCGACCGACCTTGTTGCCCAACAAGGTATTTCCTCATCTGCTTTCGTCTTGGATTCGACCTCTTCTCGCCCCATGGATTGTTGACTCAGGTGCCTCCGATCATATGACCGGGAATATCTCCTTATTAGTGGATTACCGACCGTGTAATCCGACCCTCACTGTTCGGATTGCTGATGGATCGGCCTCCAAAGTTGCTGGTCTTGGTTCTGTCCGCATCTCTCTAGATTTATTCCTCACTTTTGTGCTTCATGTTCCTACTTTGGATTGTAATCTGGTCTCTATTAGTAAGCTCACTCATGATTGTCATTGTGTTGCTAAATTCTTTCCATATGTTTGTGAATTTCAGGATTTAAAGTCGGGGAGGATGATTGGCAGTGCTGAGTTACGCAGTGGTCTCTATCTTCTTAACAAACCCTCTGTTGGTATTGTTTCACCTACTGCCTGTGCTCTAGTATCAAGTCTGTCTTGCTTAAATCCTCTTAGTACATCTGTCTTTCATTCCAGTGTTAATAATGATAGTGAAATCATGTTACTTCATTATCGTTTAGATCATCCCAATTTTATGTACCTTGGGAAACTGTTTCCTCATTTATTTATTAATAAAAGTCCTACCTCATTTAATTGTGAATTTTGTCAACTTGCCAAACACACTCGCACTTCATTCCCTCGTTTATCATACAGACCCACTCGTCCCTTTTCTCTGATTCATAGTGATGTCTGGGGTCTTTCTCGTGAAAAAAAATATTTCTGGGGCCCAATGGTTTGTGACCTTTATTGATGATCACACACGCGTGACTTGAATCTATCTTATGCGTGATAAATCCGAGGTATGACCAATATTTCGTGCCTTCTATCAAATGGTACTCACTCAATTTGACCCAAAAATTCAGGTTCTTAAAACAGATAATGCACGAGATTTTTTCAACACCTCCCTAGGAACTTTTCTTACTCATCATGACATCCTTCACCTTAGCACTTGTATTGATACTCCCCAACAAAATGGGGTTGCCGAGTGAAAAAATCGTCACTTGTTAGAGGTAGCCCGCTGTCCCATGTTTACCACATCGGTCCCTAAATGCTATTGGGGCGAGACAACATTAACTGCTGCCTATCTCATAAACCGGATACCCTCTCGTATCATGGGTTTCCTTAGTCCAATTGATGTCTTCCTTAGCTCCTTTCCGACTACCCGTGTCCTCCCTTCGGTTGTCCCTACCAAAATATTTGGTTGCTCCGTCTTTGTTCATATTCACAAACAACATGAGATCAATTGAAGGACTGAAAAATATGGAAGGAGCTGAAATGTGGTTCCACCGGTTTGGGTTGGGACCCCATTAAGCGAATAATCGATACTCTAGATGATTGGTGGGTCAAGAAATTAGTGGTAATAATTATACTCTCATTTGGTTTATTATCTTTTTTTTTTTTTTTTTTGGTTTAACTGATAAGCCCTCTAACTCCTCTCCCCCCCTCAACCGCCAACCCCACCCACCCTCACCCCCAGCCCCACAACGTTACAGGTAATGCCGACAGCCAAAAATTATAAGCAGTGCGGAATTGAGCCGAAGTTCGAAGATAAATTGGATATAATGTTTATGGGAGTTGTCGCAACGGGAAAGCATGCATTCAACCCAAGTGAGTTGGGGTTTGCAAGCATACCAGATGACTTACCACTTGAGTAGGTTACAACTGACGAAGAAGGGTTTGCTCGAACCAGAAAGAGATGGAGGAGTCCAGTTCCCTGTCAAAGAGGCACAGACTTGGTAAAAGGAGGAAAGATAAGGATATTTTCGTGAAAAGCTCAATAAATAAATTGATTGATGTTTTTGCAGCTTCGCCACCTACAGCTCCACCTGACAACACCATCATAGATTGTATTGTAGCTTTGGATGCTCTTCCAGAAGTAGTGGCTAATAGACGATTTTTTGCAAAATGTGCTAAAAAACTTGAGGATCAGACTCATAGGCAAATATTCATGGTGTTGCGACCCGAGCTGCGCATTGAATATTTACGTGTTTTGATTGACGAATGAGTTTGTTTTATATGTTGATGTCACTAGTTTTTATTTGTATATAGTTTTGGACGGTTTTATTTATTTTCCAGTACAATTATATGTAATTCATTTGTGTGTTTTGGTCTGAATAGATGAACTACCCAAAATGTCATGATACTCTGTGACTTTAACATGTACTTCACATTTGTGATGGCGGGATGGGAAGGGAGTGTGCATGACGGTTCTCTTTTTGCCTATGAAATTAGTAATATAACGCAATGTTTTCCTCACCTGCCTCCAGGTTTATTTTGGTTATGTAAATCTATTAGTTTTATGTATTATTTGTCATTAATAGTATCTTTCATAACAGGAAAATATTATTTGGTTGATGCTGGATATCCGATGCAAATGGGCTAGCTGAAGTCATATACATACACCAGACACCATATTCTTGATTTTGAGAGAGCAAGTGACATCTCTCATGGTAGAAAAGAAATATTCAACATACGTCACTTTTCCTACGCAGGGTTATTGAAAGAACATTTAGGGTTTGAAAGTCATCCTACGTGATATGTCGTCGTATCCATTTCCCAAACAGGTGCATATTGTGGTGGCCATTATGACACTTCACAACTTCATCCGACGATATCCCTCTCAATCAGATATGGACTTCAGCATGATTGACGATGATCAAATGCATGTCTCTCCAGAACCTTCAGAATTTTTGGTTGGTCATTACCAAAGGATGAGATAGAGCTGAATGAATTCGATACTCAAAACTATAAAGGTTTATTCGAGATTACTGCTTTGAGGGAGTATCACAAATGCAATCTGTGGTTGCTGACTGACCTAATCTTCTTTAATCATCAAACTATATATTTTTTTCGTATGTATTTCGTTATATTGTGAATTTGAATTTTATAATTTTGTTATGTATTTTGTTTGTTTCATTAATATTTTTGAATATATAGGACTGGCATATTTGAAATTTATTTTTCATTGGTTTTTTTTGTGGGTGTGTGAGGTCAGTGATGAATGATAAAAAAATATGATCTTATGAGTTTTTATGGATGGTCGGTTCGTTGTTGTTATTTAGTGCTGCATGTGAATTCCTAATGAAGGCAGTTACTGATCTCATCTCTTCTTTTTTGGTGCATCGGATTATGCGGATTTACATGGATGGCTTTTTTTTTTGTGATATGTAAATCTGGCATAGAACGATCGTATCATGTTGGTATTGCGTATGAAATCCTAAAGATGACAACCTAGGTCCTATCTTATTTTTGGTATATGAGGATTTATTGGATGATTTTTTTGTTGATAGGCACATGTATCCCAGGACGATCGTCCCTTGTGCGCTAAAGGCAACCAAGAACTCATTTTTTTAAAGGTCCACTGTCTCTTTGTAGTGAAAGACGCATGGGTTGTAGTTAGGTGTCTGAGACCGGACACTCACATTTTTTTTATTTATGCTTTTTTGTTCGATACGATTTTTATTTTATTCAATTCTCTTATAGGTATCTAAAAATTAATTTAATTTTCTGATCGAACAAATGATTTGTCTATTTTTTATCTCTGTAAGAACATGAACTCTATGATTTCAGGGACCTCCCGAGTTATGTTATGTTACTGTGGACTACAGGCTCCCTTACGTTACGTCAGCCTAAGCTATGAGAGGCAGTCTGTGGTTGTCAGAGGGGCGTTTCAGCATAGTGCGCACTGCCGACAGTGATCAGGGTATGATGGTTTCCCAGGAGGACATACGTCGTCGGGGTTTTAAAATAAATAATTTAATATTTTTAATTGTAGTTGTAATTATTTTTCTCTTTATTTTATTACTTTTGATATTCACGAGAAAGTGAGGACTCTATTTTATTTTTTAAAACTGATCTGTAATGGTTTGCTGCTTCTGTTTTATCAATTATTTTGCCCAAACAGTTCTGTTGCAAACAACATTACTAAACAGTGGTAGAATGATCATTTATCTAGAAACAGCTGCAAATAAGTTGTTCTGAATAAACTCCCCCAAATAACAAGCTAAATTATCCTAATAATCTGTAAATTAGCAAATTGTCATGATAATCTGCTTATAAGCAGATTATAAATAATTTGCAGTTGCCTCAAACAGACCCTAAGGCTAGTCATTAAAGATTCAACATACAATAGTTGCAGACATATAATATTTTTAATTATAAAATTCATCGCTGGAAGCTAAAGCAAATGATGGGGGAATGAAAATGAAAACCCGATCAAGATCTCCTGGTTCCGTCATCATGATCCGTCATTGTCTCTAATATACTTAGTCGGAGGAGGTACTCGACCCAACTTGACAGTAAGGTTCTTGTAAGCAACCATGAGTTGCATCATTCAATATATTTTTGCGGATTTGGAGTGAATATTTGTCTAAAGGGACAAATCTAAGTCGACCTTAACTAAAAAAAGGCTTTATGTCAATCAATTGTACCGTTATGATTCACAATTCAAATGATAGAAAATTACTGGGGAACATATGAGCTACAACCATGATCGTAATATAATGGTGTAATTTGGCAGCAACCACCCAGTCAGAGGGTTGTGGTCATAACCGTTATTTTGTTGTGCTATTTAGCAACAGAACCACGTAGACGGAGGACTCAGGTCACGTCCTAGCTGGCATGTAATTATTTTTATTATGAATATATTGATACATTCGATATAACATTTGCTCTTTGTGAGCTGAAGGGCATGTTTGGCGCGGCGTCTCTTGAACGGGGCAACGGGAGGCCGCGTTTTAGCATTGTTTGGCACGGCGTTTTGCTCGTGGTGGCTGCAAATCTGTGCGAAACAGCAACTGCCCCACAGCCTGCGTTATCCCTCTGATTTTTTATGCTCGTACCTCACAATTCAACCCCGCATTTTGTATTTCTCCCTTCATTATTTCTCCTGCCTTCTCTAGCTACCCACCGAGTGAAACATTCATCTGCCCTAACTGTCGTTTTAGACATCATCTCCTTCTGGTATAACTATTCGTAACCTACATTTTCCTTGAGAAATATTTCATTTATTGTGGATTTACACCGTGAAGCTTTTGTTTTGTTTATTTGATTTGATGCTTGCTTATGCTGGTCGATTTGGCTGGGGGTTTCTTGTATAGTGATTTTGTGTATCTCTGTTTGAGAATGTTCATGCAAACCAAAATACAGATATAATGCTTAGCCCATAAGTGTGTCAATGAAGTAGATTGGTTAAGAAATCCTACTGCTTGAAATGTAGCACTGATGCTTTAGGGCATATAGTAAGAAAATAGTGTAAGAAGGGGCAACAGACCTTCATTGTCATCATTTTTATTCTCACAAACATAAGACATGTAGTTCATTGTCTATGAGAATGTTGATGCAAACAACCCTTTATTTCAAAACTTCTGTTGAAGCATATCTCTCAACGACACACATAGACCCATAAATGAGGTAGTAAAATGAATAGCCTCTGAAAACAGTTTCATGTCATTCTATGGTTATATATTGATACTCCTCTGGGGTATATATAAGAAGATTGTATATCAAAGGGCGATAGGGCTTTGTTGTCACCATTGTTGTTCTCACTGTTATGAAACATATTTAGTTCTTATCTGTTTGTGCATGCTCATACAAACCGAAGTACAAAAATTTTATGCTTGCTGAAGTTTTTTTCCAATGACACACGCTCCCATAAATAAGACAGTAAAATAAATAGCATCTGAAAATAGTTTCATGTCATAAAATTTTGTATCAAATGACAACTGCACTTCATTGCCATCATTGTTATTCTTACTGCTATGAAATATATGTAGTTCTCATCTTTTTGAGCATGCTCATGCAAACCAGAATTGTAAATTGTTATGCTTTGAAAAGTTTTTTTTTATTGACTCGCACAGACCCATAATTAGGCAGTAAAATTGATAGCCTTTGAATAATTCATTTCATGTCATACTATGTTTAGATTTTGATTCTCCTCTGCTATATATAGTAAGAAAATTTTGTATCAAATGGCACCACCACTGTTATTCTCACAGCTATGAAATTTATGTAGTTCTTGTCTCTTTGCGCATGCTCGTGCAAACCTGAATTGCAAATTGTTATGCTTTGAAAAGCTTTTTTATAGAACTTCATTGTGTATGAAAACGTAACAGAACTTCATTGTCACAATTTATACTCACTGCTACGAAACATCTGTAGTTCTTGTTTGTTTGAGCATGCTCATGCAAACCAAATTGCAAAATACTATGTTTGGAGGATTTTTTTTTTTAAATGACACACTCGTAAATGAGGCAGTAAAATAGATAGCATCTGAAAATAATTTCACGACATACTATGCATAGATATTGATACCCTTTTGAGAAGATATAGCAAGAAAATTTTATATGAAAGGGCAAACAGAACTTCATTGTTATCATTATTATTCTCACTGCTATGAAACATCTGTAGTTTTTATCTGTTTGAGTATATGCTCATACAAACCGAATTGCAAAATGCTATGCTTGGAGAAGTTTTTTTTAATGGCACACACCCATTTAGTAAAATAGATAGCATCTGAAAAGTTTCATGACTTACTATGCATAGATGTTGATACCCCTTTGGAGCATATAGTAAGAAAATTGTGTATAAAAGGGCAACAAAACTTCATTGTCACATTTGTTGTTCTTACTACTATGAAACATCTGCAGTTCTTGTCTGTTTGAACATGCTCATGCAAACTGAATTGCAAAATGCTATTCTTGGAGAAGTTTTTTTTCAGAAGTCACACCCATAAATCAGACAGTAAAATATGTTGCCTCAAATAGTTTTATGACATACTTTGGATAGATATTGATACCCCTGTAGAAAATATAGTAAGAAGATTATGTGTGAAAGGGCAATAGAACTTCATTATCACTATTACTACTCTTACTGCTATGAAACATATGTACTTGTTGTCTGTTTGAGCATGCTCATGCAAACCACAACTGCAAATTGTTATGCTCTGAAAAGTTTTTTATCAATGACGCCATAAGTAAGGCAGTAAAATAAGTAGCCTCTAAAAACAGTTTCATGTCATTTTATGGTTACATATTGATACTCCTCTAGGGTATGTAGTAAGAAAATTGTGTATCAAAGGGCAACAAGACTTCATTGCCACCATTGTTTTTCTCACTCTTATGAAACATTTACAGTTCTTCTCTGTTTGAGCATGCTCATGCTAACGGAATTGCAAAATGTTATGCTTATTGAAGTTTTTTTTGCAATGACACGCACCCCCATAAATGACACAATAAAATAAATAGCCTCTAATAACAGTTCATATCATACTATGCATACATATTGATATTCCTTTGGTGCATATAGTAAAAAAATTGTCTATCAAATAACAACTGCACTTCATTGACACCATTGTTATTCTCAGTGTTATGAAATATATGTAGTTATTGTCTCTTTGAGTATGCTCAATGAAACTAGAACTGCAAATTATTATGCTTAGAAAAAAAATTTTTTTAATGACACATTCACCCATAAATGAGACAGTAAAATAAGTAGTCTCTGAATAATTTCTTTCATGTCACTATGCTTAGATACTATGACTCTTTTGGTGCATATACTAAGAAAATTGTTTATCAAAGGATAACAGAATTTCATTGTCATCATTGTTATTCTCACAGTCATGATTCAACTGTAGTTATTATCTGTTTGAAAATGCTTGTGCAAACCGAAGTGTAAAATGTTATGCTAAGTGAAACTTTTCTTCCATGACGCACATACCTATAGATGAGGCAGTAAAATACATAGCCTCTAAATAATTTATTTTATTTTAGCAACACAATAACTAATAAGACCAAAGAGACTGGTACACCAGCGTTGTGGGAAAAAGAAACAAAAATGTTATTTTATGACTTTTGCCTCAAGGAGATTGAACTGGAAAATAGACCTACAATCTATCTCAATAAGGAAGGGTAGTAACATATAATCCCAAACTTCAAGGACAGTACATACAGGGGTTTATGACACGATACAAATGAAAAATAAGTGGGATCAACTCAACAATGATTAGAAAATTTGGAAGGATTTGAAACGATGATCGACGAGCTTGGATTGGGATCCAGTGAAACGAACCATTGATGTGTCGGATGAGTAGTGGATAGAAAGACTTGCGGTGAACAATTTTTTATTTCGTCTAATTTGATTCATTTCATTTTTTAATAAAAATTGTAGCATTTAATATAATTTTACAGGTGGTGCCCGCAGCGAAGAAGTACAAAGTTTGTTGAATTGAACTTAAGTTTGAGAAGTTGGACTGGATGTTTGGAGGTGTTGTCGCAACAAGAAAATATGTTGTTTAAATGTAAATAAATAAATAACTCAAATTAAGTTAAAAACTCAACCTTCTCCCCATTCTAAGAGGCTCATAAATGTTCACGTAATTTCTCTTGTTTGAGTTGTAAAAGCCAAAACAGACTCTCGTAAATCTCGGTGTAGTGGCTTATCTATCATTCCACTGCCTTCAAAAAATCCAAAGCCTTCTCAAAAAAAAAAAGAAAAAGAAAAAAAAAAGAAAAAAGAAAATACAGAGAGTTCTGGGAGCCAAAATTTTTGGAGGTCACGTGTGTTTTACAATTTGTTTGTATGTTTCATTGCTTTCAAAGAATTTTTCTTGTTAAATGATAAAAACAGTTGAGTTATATAATTCATTCAATATAACAATTTATTTAAAAAACAAGTCAACTTTACTTTTTGTATGTGAAAGTGATAAGTTTTGGAGCAAGATATAACATTCAATTTTTGAAAATGTATGAATCAAAATAAATATAATACCATGCACTTACTAAGTTGTTAGTGTATTTGGAATGAAATTAATGCTTACATTAATCTATTGAGCATTGAAAACTTGATTACTAGTTTGTGAGAATATTAGCTCATGTGTATTTCAACTCTGGTTGTGCCAAGTATGATGACTATTTATTGTATCAGAATAGTCTTTGGAATGACATACGTGTTTTAGGGTTGCTTTTGGTGCACATGAACATGGACTCTAAAGTGGAGTTCCCCAAGCCACAAAAATGTTATGAGTTTTTTACGGCAATGGTAGATCGATTCCAGAAGCTTCTAGTGCAAAAATTGAAACTCCTGCCTGTGGAGAATGAAGCAGGATGTGATTGTGGAACATAGAACCACATTCACACTGAATGTGAAAGCTAGATTCCTTTGTCAACCGTGATCGTCGGATTGGATGGGATCGGTGACGATTTTGTTTTGATTACATTGTAGTGGGACCGTTTCTGCCTGTCGTTGTTGCCAGGTCCTTTTGGGTCATTTTCTAATATTATTTTAACTATAATAAGTTTTATTTTGCATGAGAATTGTTTATATGTTATTATTTTCTTGTTTTAGTACTTTTGCTTTGGTTTTGTGTATTTGGAGATTTAACTTTTTGATCTACTTCTCTAAGTAGCATTGTATCATCTTTTTTTTCCAAGCGGTGGCCTGTAGTTTGTTCAGGAACAGTGGTGGCTCTCCCTCGCCAAACGCCTCTTATACCCTTCTAAATGTTATTGACCTTGCAAACTCTCATTCTCTTGTTATTCCACAACCACCTCCCTCTTAGATGTTAACCTTGCAAGCTCTCATTCCCTTATTTTCCACAACTACCTCCTTATCAGACACCCCCACCCCCTCATAACCTTGTTGTTCCACAACCAACTCCCTATTAGACACCACTCCCACAACCACCCCACCCAAGTCCAACCCCGCCCCCCCCACCAATCAGTTAGAATGTTGTCCGCCTAATTAGGAACCATTGAACAGAATCAGTTAGAATGTTATTATGACAATATATTTTGCAAATGCTTCACAAAGACCTAAAACATGTAACTTCAATTCGTAGTAATTTGTAAGTTTTCAATGACGCTAACTTCAGAACATGCTCAAACCTTTTACACCAAACTTCTACATCGGACAATTAGCAATGGTAGATTTTTGTTGAGTTTATGTTTGTACTAGAATTAGGTAATATGACAATATACAGGTTAAATAGTCTAGATATCCAACAATATCGGTTTTCTAGAAAGATTCTATGCTAAATGAAGTTACTTAATTTCATTACAAGAAGGAAAGTAAGAGCCCACAAATTGCTCACTTAAAACCAATAGGCAATCGTTAAATGATCAAACATTAGATGGCTAGGTACCTTATTTTTGTTATTAACTCATTATAATTTTTTTTTCTTTCTGTGTAGTATTTTTTTTAAAAAAAAAAAAGAAAGAAATCGGTAATTGGCAAAGGCCCAAAAACCGATTTCTTTATGCCCTACAGCCCTATAATGGGGGTCTGATGCCATGTGCCTATATATTCGAGAACTCCGCGCCACGGGAGATTGAACCCGTGACCTGAGCGGGCTTACAGAGAACCCCGCCAACCAACAGGCCACGGCTTGCGGCACTTTCTTTTTCTGTAGTATATAATATATATATATATATATATATATATATATATATATATATATATATATATATATATATTAAAGAAATTGGTATTTAGGGCGAACGTATCATCCTCTCCCCTAAATACCGATCCCTCATATATGCTAATTCGTCCCAGTTTGGATTCGAATTTGGTGCAGAGGGGACTTACGCCGATATTGCCTTCCAACAGGCCACGGTTGCGCACAATGCAGTATATATATATATGTGTGTGTGCGTGTACGTGCGCGCGCCCCCTTATTGAAAGTTTGAACAATCCAAGCTTTCTTCGCCGCTTCTTTTTTTGCACTTACCAGTCCATACTTATTTCTATAAACTTATGAAAATAAATCTCTGAAACACCTCCAGATTTGCATTTCCAGAGGAGGAAAACGATAGTATGAAGAAAATTACCACACTTGAAGATCCAACACAGATTATTCACGGCTTCGACTAGTGGTAAGCCATTAAGAAGAATCAGCTTTTTCATAATTTTTTTTGGCAGAATTCATCCCTAGTAATTTCAAACCTGTTTATTATGAATACTAACAGCCCAGAAGATCAGATTTAGACATGAATCAACATGTAAACAACGTCACCTATATTTGCCGAGTCCTTGAGGTAAGACAGCACACTAAACCCTGATTTACTCATGGAGTAAAATGCCAAAATGATTTCCTTGACTGTTTTCATTGAGTCATTTTAATCCCAGAATCAATTAAAGTGTGAAATCAGTCGCTTGATTTTATTTTAATGGGGGTCTATTAAAAAAATGGGACCAATTCCTATGTATTTACATATCTACCTCCTAAACATCAATTTTTATATCTATAGAAGTGTGAAATTAATCACTTAGTTTTATGTTAGTGGGGCTTAAATTAGCCTTCCCTTTAAAGAGTTTGGAGACTATCTTAGACCATTTTAAGTAAGGGGAATTTACATACACAGCACCCAAACTTTATGTATTTACCTATCACGCACCTAAGCTTCAATTTTTACAGGTGCAGTACCTAACCTATTCTTTTCTCACAGCGAGAACAGTGAAATACACCTTTTCATGTACATGTAAGGTGCTTTATCCGTAGAAATTGAAGTATAGATGTGTGATAGGTAAATACATAAGGTTTGGGTGCTGCGCATGTAAATATTCCATTAAATAAATGGGGCATTTACCAACACACAATCCATTTCCTATGTATTTCCATATTTAATAACTATACTTTAGTTTTTATATTTATTCCATCCAAATCTTTCATATAACATCAAAAATTCTTCTTCCTTTTTTTTACTTTTAAAACGGAAATAGCCCTTTCCATGCACAGGCATGGTGACATATATGTAAAAATTGAACTTTAGCTGTTAGATGTGTAATTACATAAGAATTGAGTGGTATGTATGTAGATCTTCTATTAAAAAATGGGGCATTTGCATACATACCACCCAATTACTATTTATTTACATTTTTAAGAGCTAAACTTTACTTCTACATTTACACCATTCTAAATCTTTCATATCACATAAAAAATACCACTAGTTTGACGTTTAAAAAGTGAAATATACATTTCCATGCATAAAAAAGATCACATATACATAAAAAAACATGATGTTAGTTGTAAGATATGTAAATATATAGAAACTGAGTGGTATGTTTGCAAATGTGAAAAAATTTGACTCTTAAGATTAAAACAACCCCTCTGTAAAAACAGCACGGGACAATTTTTACACTTTTCTCTTTACTCATCTTCATCTTTCTCGTAAAGTTGTTCTTACCATCTTCCAATATATGCTCCCATAGCATGCCCCAAGCAATCATTGACCCGCATGAACTCCAAACCATCATCTTGGATTACCGACGTGATCGACTCACTTACCGTCTCAAACTCGGAAGAAATCCTACTTTCAAAGAGCACCAATGGCCACCCCTCCAACCAGCAGCACAGCCATGGGAGCGTTCATCTTCATTTCCTCCACTTCTTGCGCCTTTCAGGTACCGGTCTGGAAATAAACAGAGGGCGAACTATCTGGAGGAAACTCATCCGGTAATTTTATTGCTTTTGTCATTTTTAATTTTTTCAAACAACACTGGAATTCTGCTTGTTTGCTTGTCCTTTCCATGAATATTTTGTTTTGGTGGCCAATTATGTGATAAGATTTGAGATTTGAGAAATAAATGTGATTAATTGTTGTATTAAGTGCAGTGGAAATTAGCGTTCTAATGGATTTGTGTTAATAAGATTAATGCCGAAAAATGATGAGAATTTGTCAAATATAATGATGTTGAAAGAAATTTAGATGATTTTGATTTGTTAGAAATGTAAAAAAAGTAAAGTTTAGATGTTTAGATATGTACATACATATAAAATGGGTGGTATGTATGTAAATGCCCCAAAGAAAAGAAGATTTACAAGCATGCCACTGAATAACCTATGTACTTACATATCTGACACCTGAACTTCATTTTCTACATCTATATACATGCCACTCTACATATGCATGAAAAAGTATACTTAGTTCAGAATGTATAGCCATAACATATGATAGATATGCATTAACAATCTTGTTGTACCCTTTCCTATACTACCAAAATTTGAAGTTTTGCTTATCATAAAATCTTATTTTGTGCAAATTCAATGGGCCATTGTGGTCATACCATTTGTGTGGCACTAGTCCTACAAGTTTTATTTTATCTCAAAGTCTTAATTAGAGTAAAGACTTGACCTTTTTACTTGTTGATTTTGAATAAAATTGTCTTAGAATAAGGTTTTTCTAATAATTTGAAAGATAGATTACTCAATTGTTTTCTAGTGTTTAGAAATGATCAAACCACTTGGAAAAGAAGTTCTAATTGTCTCTAACAAAGTTTAAATATTTAGAGTGCAGGGACATTAATGATGCTTGAACAAATATGATTTGGTCATGCAAAGAAACTCCTAGTGGATTTGATCCATTAAAAGGATACAATTCACTATGGTGGATTTTGCTTGCTAGAGTTAAGAAAATGTCCAGATAGAATTGGCTCATTTGAGATACAGAATATTCTTTTCGAGTGAATTTATTTACTCGAGTAGGGAGAAAATGTTCAGGTAGATTTGGTTGACTTAGATACAAGTGATTCTAAGAAGATTTTGTGTACTTGAAACACTTAAGAGATACGTCCATTAAGATTTGTCTGCTTGGACGGATAGTTTGTTAAATGTATGTAGGTAAATCTATTGTTAGGGCGTCTGTCGTTTGTGGGGTGACGTACGGAGTGCGCACACAGTCAATCTGTTTTATATCCACTCTGAAATATGTGTGCGGAGTACGCACGCATTTCTGCGTGTGAAAGTTATTTGGAGAGTATTGGGAATTATGTCGGTGTTCTTGAGGTTAATACCCCTAATACCCTCACAAAACCTCCGAATAACATTAAAAAAATATGAAAGCAGAACCGCGGAAGTTATTGGTAGGTTATTGGGGGGGGTTATTGGGAGGTTATTGTAGTTAATACCCCAATAACCTCTCAATAACCCTCCAATAACAGCTTGTTGGGAGGTTATTCCGGGGAGGATGTGCGCACTCCGTACGTAAATATTTCCCCGTGGTGGGCACAAATATTTATTGATATGGATGTGGCGGTTTTCCTCCATCGTTCATGCCTATGTCTAGACCACCCAAGCGGAGAGGCTTGCATCCGTTTTGTCTCGCATTTCTTTGAAAGTGTTGAGCATGGTTTGGTAAGTAGGGAGAGCTTCCTCTATGATCATGTCGCCCACCAAGAAAACAAAGTAGAATCTCCTTGGATGTTCTCTGAATTGTCTAACTTCATCGTGGAAGCTTCCGACAAGAAATCTTGCAGCTGCCATGATTTTTGATGGGTTTCAGACAAACCAAGATGTTATAATTCACCCAATTCATGAAATAAGTTGACAATATATTACAAGTTAAAATAAATGGATTTACAAATTTTCAGGAGCATTTACATTCATACTAAGACTAACAGAGCTACTTAGGAATAGATATATGACTATGAAATAAGTTGACAATATATTACAAGTTAAAATAAATGGATTTACAAATTTTCAGGAGCATTTACATTCATACTAAGACTAACAGAGCTACTTAGGAATAGATATGAGAGGAGAATTCAGCTTCAATTCATTAAGACAAGTTCAAGTGTACGTTTGGTAGAATATATAGGAAGCTCGCAGAATTCTAGAATGAGAATATAGGTGGTCAGCCTTGATGTGCTGAGCCAATCAACACTTCGTCGTGAAAGGGTTGTGTGATGTCCCGTTCAACAAGAAAGCAAGCCTGATCAGTCTTAGATAGATCAAGAGTAGGGTTATCAACTCTTAAGGGTTGCCCAAAGCCGTGAGCAAAGGAATATAGTGTTTCGTAGTTGTAAAGATGAGTTTTTAGCCGGAGGAAGTTTATCCAAACAGGAATCACCGGAGACTCGGCTTTAGGATCAAAATCAACAGACCATTTGAGTATTTTCATGAAACGACCATCTACTTTAAGCACTTTGAGAGAAATGATGAGCGTGTAGTCCTTATCATTAGTGAGTTGGATTAGAATGTGCCTCCCATCTAACAGGGTGATTTTCCAGGCTCCAGACAGTTTGAAAGTGTCGAACAGCTGACGGATCAGCTCTAATCGAGGATGTCCATACTAAAATTTACCAACTAGAAAGAAACGACAGGAAGAGGCCAAAATCTGTTTCTCAGATTTGGAGAGGAATAACACAGGCTTCCCGTTTTTCCTTCCAAGCTTTCTAAGAAATGTATATTCACCACCTGTCTCAATAGCATCGTGGAAGGATTGCGGGAAAAAGCATGAAGGTTTGGCTGCAAGAGAGACGAAATCTCCCGTAACCGCAGCTACGTAGCTGCGCGACATCAGAAGCCGGAGACGAAGTCGATGACGAGGTCGAAGAGGAAGAGAAGGACCAGGGGGTGAAGAGAAAGACGCGGGGGTGGGGGGGGGTGGTTGGGTACGAGAGATATGGAAGGATCTCACCAGATTGAAGGAGAACCATTGCTTGCCCTACAATCGCCCGCGCATCGCCAAACCCTAGTAGAGCTCTCGTCCGTCATCGTTTCCTTATATATATAAAACGCACACACACACACACACACACACACAGATATATATATATATATATATATATATATATATATATATATATATATATATATATATATATATATATAAAGATGTCTATTGCGAGAGGCTTTGTTAGGGTTTCACCTCATAGCGAACTCTGGTGTCTACTTCGTTGAATCTCGCTTTGTCGTGCTCGAAGAAGAAGGGGTTCGCGCCTCGACTTCGTCCTTCGTCTTACTTCGTGCTTGGTCTGTTTCATCGTGCTTCGTTTGTTTCGTCATGCTGTTTCGTCCTTCATCATGCTCAAAGAAGGGTTCGCACCTCATCGATTTTGTTTGCTCGTTGAAGGACAATTCCCAACGTCTTCCACACTAAATCACCTATTCCCTTTCACCATCTGCGCTCGAAGGAGTTTCCTCTGCTCCATTCCTTGCTACCCTAATTGTCGGCTTCGGTGTTTGCTCTTTACTTGATTGCACTCTTCACCATTCCTAACGCCTTACCTCCTTCATGTGTTGATGGCTTCAAACAGAACTTATGTTGTTGCCATTGCGGGTGTTCATGCCTCATTTACTCCTAAATCTTGTTTGTTCCCGCCTTCCTTTGCGCTGGCGGAGGGTGGCGAGTTTTGTTACATCAAGAAACCTGGTAGGAAGAATGAGAAGTCAACCATCTTTATTAATGAAACAGAATGTAATCAGCTTGCTTCCTCATGTCGTCTGAATTTTGTCGAGAAATTCCTTTATGGTAATCTCAAAATGGAGCTTATTCATAAGAAATTTTAGCTTAACGTGAGCTTTGAAGCATCGGGACTTTCCCAGACGGAATAATCTCCCTATGATTACCTATTGCCCCAGGTTTATGATAATATAAGTGAAACCCCTTTTATCAAGAGCATTTCTTGAGTATCCCTCAAGATGTAATTAACCAGTAGGAATACGTTCCGGACCCGAAAATAGGTACATACACCTGACTCTCTAGTTATGAGTAGTCTACGTAGATACTTCTTTCGCAGATATTGGTCCAAGTTGTCCCCACCCTATCTTGTTTTGGCAGTCATATTTTACCTATCCTGCGAGGTTTACAGCACGTAAGCTTTCCATGTTTTTCATTTTGTCGTATATCTCTTCTTATTGGGTTCTTTTGCTCTTTGAATCATTGATATGATTCAAAAGGGTGATTTATTCGAATAAGGGAAGTATACGGCGATTGACAAACTGACGGCTCATTTTAAAATAAAAATGAGAAAAATGAATCAGAAACAATCCGATCTCATCCTCAACATGTATCTTGACCTATCACATGAAGTTTAACCTAAGTTCTTCATTTTTTCTTTTTAAATTTGTTTGTCTAAACTTCATAATAGGTTCTTCTTTTTCGGTCCTTCTTATCTAAATCGTTTCGACGATCCAAGAAAGCGGGTCATTTCGAACAAGAACTATATGACAAATATCAAGCTCGCGACCCTGTGTTAAAAAAAAAAAAACAAAACAAAAACCCCTACCACCACTACCATCACTTGTAGCACAGACCTCAGTAGAGACCCCCACTGCTACCACACCATTATTGCTAGTAACTGTGACTACCACACCTGCATCGATAGCAACTGCGACTACCACACTCGTACTACTAGCAGCTGCTACAGATGTGGCATCCAGTTTGAGCACCAGATGAAATGGTTTTTAACTCTATATTAGGGGAAATACGTAAAATTTTTTGTATACTGATATTAGTCCTTTATTTTTTTATTTAATAGATTACTAATGATATGTTGTTTCTAGTTTTTCACCCCTACAGACCTCATCCATTCCATTCAAGATACTATTTAGAGCAACTTCGACCATCCATACTTATCGTGGAAGGAGGTCCCTATCCCAGTTCGAGATATTTGGTTTGTTTGAGGAGTCCCACATTCGGCGCAACTTCGAACGCAAGGCGAGTGACTATCTTTATGATATGTTTGGAGACATATGAAAGAAGTGTCAACGATCCTTATGGCTCGATGAGGATGTGTTTGCCTCACTGCTTAGGTTTTGGGATTCTTTTGAATACTAAAAGTAGGAGCAGACCAAACAAAATCGCCGCATTGACTGTCAAGACACGAAGGCCTCCAAGCACAGTAATGAGGCAGGAGCATAAGAGGAGACTGGTAATACTTAATTTATGTATCAAATTTTATTGAATGTTATATATTTGCTAATTGTTTTTTTACTCCGTCGGTCTATAGCGTTGGGACGGGACCCTTTCGCTGTCGAGTTACACACGTGCACTCATAAGCGGCAGTCAGACCAGAGCTGGGTGGACAACAGATCTTAATGGACCCGGATATTTCAAAAGATTAATTAGCATACAATTCAAATAACTATTGGAGTTTTTCTAGCCACTTTCATTAATCTTAATTTTTTTGTAGGAGATCTTTCAGAGGATGAAGAAGAGCCGATCCTAGGAGTCGGGTGGTATTACGATCACAAATAGTGATCGGTCCTACTATGTGGAGGGAGGCTACTGGAGGGAAGACAAGGGTCTAGTTCTACAGCTTAGGGTCTCAAGCATCGACCTACGATGCTTATCCCTCTAGCTCACCTTGTGCATCAACCTCTACTACCCAGGAGAAGGAGCTTCGTAGGCAGGTCGTTGCACTTACTTCTGATATTGAGGCCAGAGTCACTACTGAAGTTGTTGCCTAAGACTCGAACCAGCTAGCCTAAATAAGTTTAGAGATGGTGTTGAAGATGAAGGAAGATTTAGATGTGATACTGCATCATGCACAATGGAGAAGAAAGAGGCTAGATGACGATGAGTCTGATGATGACAATGATGAATGGACCGATGAGTAGGGGCTTATTTTATTCTTTTTTGGTTATTTAATTCAATTTATTGGAACAAATATTATATTTTATGTACAAATATTTATTTTGGTTAGTTTAATGCATTGGTTTTCTTCTGTTTCTATGTGTGATTTCTGCTTTAATTACTACTATGATATTAGATTAATAACTGCTTGAATTAGTACAATGTGTTGTATGAAAAATTATAATATTAGGATAGCAGATGTGGAAATTATAGTGCTTAACAAAGATATATATTTTTTATGATGCAAATTTTCAACGGCTTACCGATATTATTTTGACAAACTTTCGTATATATGACATTCAGTTCACGTCAGTTATTTTAGTGAGGGTGCACTAAAGATATGTCGATGAGCTAATTTCCGATGACGTATAATAGGACGCCACCGAACAATTTTTTATTTCCGATATAGTTTTCCGTTGATACGGACCGTCAATTTATGGTGATGGGCACCGACAATTCTGCTACATTTTTTGGCCGACTGTACTACACTTTTCCAACAGTTGTGTTATACTTTGTCGAACATCCTAGCCGTTGGAAATAATCAACGACTTACTAACAATATCAAATAGTTTGCAACGATTATCTATCATCGGGAAACCGTTGACACATGTAAATCGTAGGTAAGTCCGTCGGTAAAATAATTACCAACAATTGCTTTAGCTACGTCACCATAAAGACGTCATTGAGTCGTCAAAAAATTTAAAATACTGACGGCTTTTGAATTGTTTTTGACGACTTTTAGGCCATTGGAACTAGACACTTTTTTTTTGTAGTGTCACTTTTTTAAAAAATAATAGTGATATTTTATTAAAGTGATATTAAAATTTTAGTGTTATGCATGTAAATACGAAAATTTAAGTCTCTCACGTATCATATAAAAACTATTATTAATGATATGTCATCAATAATTTTTTATCATTCCGACATGATATCACATAAAAAAATATTATTAATGATATGCTATCAATAGATTTTTATCATTTCATATGAATCTCAAAACATTTCATAAATTTTAAGATATTATTTTTATTGGAGATGTTACACGAATCTCGAGATATTTTCGAACAAGAAATGCTCAAATATTGTTTAAAAAATAACTAGAACTTTGATTTCAGCAAACTTACAGTCAAGTTGACCAGCTCGACGAGACGAATCTAACGATACCATATTTGATCAAATTGAAGTCAAATCAATCTTAGTTCAAGCTCTCAAATCACTTTGGGGAGCTTTAGATAGATAATTGGAAGGTTAAATAAAATTCAAATTTGACAAGCTTATAGTCAAATGGAGCGTCTTGACAAAAATAATCCAACAAGCCCAAAATCGTTTGATTTCGATATCACTAAGACACTTAAATGTGTGAACAAGTTTTAAGCTCGCTCAAGCTTTAGGCTCGTTTACACAACTAATCATGTGTGTGGATTACATGAGACTATATAAAATAACCATAAAGATTTGATAAAAATGAAAAATATGGGTTGGGGTTTTACTCTGAATTTTAATATTTGGGTGAGAAATTAAAAAATGGATGAAAAAGGACGGTTGATATTTAAATAACAAAATTCAGGTGATCTGTATGTAATTATTGCCCCGCAATACAATACATGTGCTTAGTTCTTTAGGATTAGGTCGTGTATTTATATTGTTTAGACAATTTGTTATTAGTGCCTCTCAACAATTAAAATCAAATGGAAAAAATATCTTTGAATGTCTTGGAGTTAACATCAATTATTTTGTATTTTATATTTGAAATAATTAATGTAAAAATAAATTGTTTGGCTTTGATAGGCCATCAACAAATTTTCATCAACCAACAAATTGTAAGAACTCGCCCGTACGCTGCTTACACTCTGGGGCAAATAGATTCTAGACTTGCAGCGCATATGAGGCTGTTTGGCGCAAACTTTGGCGAGACACCAAAGTTGTTAGGTGCTTCGCAAGGATAGTGTTCTCTATACTCAATTTCGATTTTTAAAAATTAACTCTTCTTTTTACATTAACTCTATCTGTTATATGGTGGTATTTCTCTACAAAATATGCATAAGTCATGATTACACTGAAATCTCAAGAGATTGCAAGTTGCTTTGCTTTTTTATTGGTTGCCTCAAATGTATAACTTATATTTTCTTCGGTGTCTTATCTCCCTATAAAAGAGTATCTGACTTTATCTTATTTGTGCACTTTGTCATATTACATCAAATCTATGTTTGGTCTCCTGCCATGAGAAGTCACCCGATGGGTGAGCATTCGATCGGTTCGAATGGTTTGGTTTTCAAATTGAGCAAACTGATTTCAATCGAAATCTAAAATCCAAAGTAGCAATCCAAATAGAGTTTGATAAAACCAAACAAGTCAAACCGAAGTTTATTTCAGTTTAAAGGTATAAGGATATGATGATAACTATTAAGTTATGATTATGTAATATTATTCACTAGGAAATTTACTTCTAAACATTTCATTGAATATTTACGTGCATACCAACCAATCCTTATGTATTTGCATATCTAACATCTAAAAGCATATTAATTATTCAGTTTTCGGTTCATTCGGTAAAATAAAAAGTAAAACCGAATCGTAAATTGAAAACCAAACTTCAAATATTTTACAACCTAAACCGAATTGTTTATAAACACTGCACCTAATCTACCAGGATGACTTGGTTCGGTTGGGTTTTTCGGTTTAAACCAAATCATGCACACTCATAATTTGCCCTGATGTCGCTCAACCCCTAGGGCGAATAGGCTCTAGACTTATGGTGCGTATGTGGCCATTTGGTGCGTTCTTTTGCAAGACAACAAAGTTGTCAGGTGCTTCACAAGGGTGGTTTTCTCTATACTAAGCTTCAAAATTTTCCTTTTAAACTCTTTTTTTTACATTAACTCTCCCTTTAATACGAGGGTATTTCTCTTTGAAATATGCATAGGTCATGATTCCATTGAAATCTCTATAGATCTCTAGTTGCTCGAATTCTTCAATATTGTTTAGCTCGGACATCTAAATTATATTTCTTCAACGTCACATCTTCTAAAAACACAGTATTTTATCCTCAGTACAACCATGCAGTATACTATGACTTTCACATCAAATTATTTATTAAGATATTTTTTTACTTAGTATAACATGGTTGTACTGAAGAAAAACTTCGAGTACAAGCATGTTGTACTCAATGACAGGGTTAGACTTTAAGCTTCTCCGTTTTTTAGACAATAACACATCAAATTTTAATTGAAATCCAGATGTAACTCTACGTCCGGACTCATACATAATATTTTCTTATTCTATTCATGTGTGTTATGCATAATAACTATGAACTCCAATTTCTTATAGTTTGAATTTGAATTAAGATCGATGTCTCGAAAAAGCTTTTCAATCTCTCACGTGAGGCACACAAGCAAATCAACCCCTCCATGCCGCCCCAGAAGCTTGTATTCCTCATATCAATGGAGAATTGAGTCAAAGATAACATCTTGATTCATCTGAAACCCGTCGAGAAATCATGGTAGCCTTAAGATTTCTTTCCTGACCCTTCCGCCGAGAGCTTCCACGACAAAGTTAGAGAACTCAGAGGATGCTCGAAGGAGATTCCTGATGATTACATCATCATCTTGGTAGTCAACATGATTACAGAGAAAGCTCTCCCTACTTACCAAGCCATGCTCAACACTTTTGACAACATGCGTGACAAAAACGATATGAGCCTCACGGCTTGGGTGGTCTGGACTCATGCATGGATGGAGAAGGAAAACTGTCATGGAGACCCCCTCAATAAGTATCCCTACCTTACCAGAAGGTGGATATGAAAAAGATTGAGAAGCCGATTCAGTATCTCATCGGCTCTAAAATGATAGCGAGTTGAAAAAAATATTATGTGTGGATGAGATGGGTGCGGATTGATAGTATTCTTGTGATATTATAGTGGTGTTATACCACAATACCATCTGAATACCACCAATTCGCATCTACGATGTCCCGCCGCAATATTCCCTAAAGTGAAATATACTTTAAAAAGATTTGCATACATACCACTCATTTCTTATGTATTTACATACTAACAGTGAATGTTTAATCTTTACATGTTTTACACCTTTCCTATGCATAAAAATATGTAATTTATTTTTTTAAAATTAAAATAATAATAATTTTAATGTGATATGAAAGATTTGGGTGGTATAAATGTAAAAATTGAAGTTTGTGTTAGATATGTAAATATATAAAAATTGGGTGGTATGTAAATGCCACTTTTATTAAAGATTTACATGCATGCTTCTCGATTCTCATGTATTTACATATTAAACACCAAAATTTCAATTATTATATGTTTGACATCTTATAAATATGTGTATTTCACTTTTTAGAAGTTAAAATAATAATATTTTTGATGTGATAATAATGATTTTTTATGTGATATGAAGGATTTTGGTGGCATAAATGTAAAATGTAAAATTCTTAGGAGGTATGAACTTATATTCCTCTAAAAGATATACATCAAACTCCTAAATTCTTATGTATTTACATATTTAATCTTTGCTATCTTACGCACCAAAAGTTGTATTGCTCCCCCTCTCTTCGTTCAACGTTGTATTGCTCCCCCTCTCTTCGTTCAACGTAATTTGATTTATCTCCTAAGATGTATTGATTCTTTTTTTAGTATTTTTAGTATGTTAGTACTGATGAGTCTGATTTTATTGTTATTTGTTAGTGTTGATTTGTTTAATTAATTTTGTGTGGACTTTTGATGTTTAGATTGTTTTAGATCATCTTATGTGTTATGTTTTAAAGACTGAAGTATGGATGAATTTTTATGATAAATGTTTGTTTCTGTTTCAGCCTACTGTTTAGTATTCCTGAATAGTTAATAATTTTGCATGTTTTAAATATTAAAAAAAAGATAATAATTATAATATATATATTAAAAAAAATTGTAGAAAGTAACTCCTGCTCTGCAAACTTTTCTATATATGCTTAATCATTTCTGTTATATACATATTAAAGCATGTGTAGAAGTAGAAATGAGTTTTTCCTTACTACATCATCATTGTACCTAAATAAATTCTTGTTTTATTCTTTCTCTAATACTTAGAAAATTTTATGATTCATTTTTACACTAAAACTGAAGTTTGGGGGAAAGGAAAACATTCAATATTAAATATTACTTGTTCTCAATGTACTAATATTTTCTTTAAAAAATATTAACATAACATAAGGAATGAAAATTTTATTTAGATTACTTAAATTTTTGAATTTATAAATATTTTAGTAAACTTAACTAAAATTTCAATAATTTTGATTGATTTTAATAATAGAATTATTTAACTTAAAGAATAATAAGATTAAAATTTTTCCTATTTATAGTAAAGAGAATTATGATTTTGAAATACTAAGGAATCAAGATTATTACTTGAAAAAGAAAAGATTGAAATAATTTTTGAAAAAAAATAATAAATACTTATTAAGAATGTCATATTTATTAAGTAAAAATGTATAAGTTTTTAAATATAAGTTAAGGATAGTGAAGTTCAAAATCGTTAACGTAACTATTCAGATATAGTAATCCTCACAAATTAAAAAAAATGAAGGATTGAAAAATATCCTTAAAAAAAAGAAAAAAAAGAAAAAGAAAAAAAGAGAAAAGAACAAAAAGAAGAAATGTGAGGAGAAGTTTGAGGAAAGCCTAATCAAAAATTGGCTTCACTTGAATTATCGTATAGGAAGAAAACTAATTACATTTTTAACTTAATTTTTATGTACATGCATCTTTACTAGAAAAGTTTTCATGAAAGTCTTTTTCTTATAAATATTCTATGTGACCTTAATATGATAAATTACAATTATTTTTAAAATAAATGAAAAAGTGAAAGTCTTATAATTTGGTAGTTAAATATTCTTTAAATTCTTAAAATTAATCTTAATTAGTGAAATTTGGTTAATGATTTGCTAAAGCTTTTATAAAACCAAAAATTACAAGGAATCTTAAATATTTAAATTTCATTCCAGATGTTATACATTTTATGTAATAAAAAGGGTTACTTGAGGGCAAGTGACGTTTAAGTTTGAGGGAATTTGATCCACTTTATAAATACTTATTTTTGTCTTATTTATGATTCAATTCTTAAATATATTATGCTTTAATGAAAGGTATTTTTATGTTTTTGGATATAGGTGATAAAAAAAGAGTTCAAGAAGGAAAAATGAGCAAAAAGGAGCAAAAATAGAGCTAAAAAGCAAAGTTGCCGAAATTTTAGGTATGGCACCTAGGCGCCAGAATTCGGCGCCTAAGCGCCAGTTCGATACTAAAGCAGTGAAGAATTTTTGACAACTTTGGGCAGTTATTTTGATGGTGTTAAGCGGTTATCAGACTTTCTAGAAGACTGGAAGTTACTCCTAATATATAGGACATGTGATACAATGCATATAGACACAGGAAAACAGTTTTAATCGCGAAGAGATGCAATCCAAAGTGAAGGGGTGCGAAGACTTGGTCACGGACTCCGGCGCTTAGGCGCCAGATTCCTGTGCCTAGGTGCCACAGTTACTTCCTAGAAGATTCATTGAATTTGAACGAATTTTGAAGAGGTGTCTTAAGCAACCCCTGGCCATTTTTAGAGCTCTATAAATAGGAGACATTTCTACAGAAAAAGGGCCCTCTCTCTCCATCCATCTAGCCCCCTAGATCTCCAGCATCCGGAGATAGATTTAGAGAGCCACCATATTTTCTTCTTAAGTATTTAGTGAGTTTATTTTAGTTATTTTGAGTGTTACTACTCAATTCTTTAAGTAGTAAGTGAGAGTTTGCAAGTGTTGTTGTTGTTGTAGTCTTGTACCTTGCATTTGAGTCAGTAGTAATCAAAGGATCACTTGAAGGAACATTCCAGATAAGTATTTGTAACTTGGTTCAAAGTTTTATAAATATGTTTTGTTGTGTGAATTCAATGTGTTCTGAGTAGTTACTTTTCTTTCTCCTTTCAACTATGAAGAGATAATAAGATAATTTAATTTTGTTAGAGAACTTAACTTAAAATTTTTAATTATTGTGATGATATTAATATCTGATCTTAATTTACTTTTAAACTGACCATTTAAATTGTTAAAACCTGTTGAGGAATTCTAAGACCTATCCGGAGATGAGTTCTTAACTAGTAGATATCACATAAATCCTTGGGTAATTGAAGGCCTTGAGCGGGTTATTCAAGGTGAAGTGCAAATAAATAGGAAGATATTGATTATTGGGCATAGAGTTGATTAGTTTTTAGAGCGACAGACTAAATTCTAATAATTTGGTTTATAGAAAGGGAACGGGTCACTAGTAGGGCCGACCATAGCCACCCTTGGACATCTAGAAGTGTGAGCCTAGATTAACTCATTCTACTAATAATACATCCTGAACCGATCTATAGATTAGCCAATGTTCTTTATACTATCGAGCGAAGGTAAAAAATATGAATGCTTCTATTTGGCACAATACATAATTTCAAGTTCTTAACGAATGATAATTATTCTGAAAAATCTTAGATTAGTTGAAAAAGGAGAAAGTTGTTTTATTTATACTTGCATTAACATTTTACTTTATTTTTGCTTACTTGCATTTAGTAGAAATTTAATTAAACTTAAAAATCTGAATTTTGAAAAGAAATAAAAATAATAATTACTTTTAATTTGAAAATCTAATATATTTCTTAAATTAATTTTCACTTAATCTTCCATGTGGGATCGATAACTAGGACTCCAATAGAGCCTCGTATTACTTCGAAATGATACGTATACTTGCGTTTAAAATTGTGACTTTTACAAAAATTATTATAAATATTTAAATATAAATTCATAAATTCTTACATTCGTAAAGGTCGGTTCATATATTAAGGTGATTGTGAGTGATAATGTCATTAATACGATGCAATAAACAAACAAGATACCATGGTGGTGTAACAGTTTGAGTGAGAATGTTGAAAGAACCTCAGAGTCAGTTTCCATAATAATATCTATAAAATGAAAAGACTGACCAACCAATATTGCTAACAGTGCCACCCAGCACTCAACCTCAAGTGGAGAAGGGGCTACCATAAGAGAAGCAAAATAGACTAAAAAATTGCCAGAATAATCTCTAAAAACACCAGCTACACTTGCAGCAATAGAGGACCACCTTCCATCAATATTTGCTTTCAGCCAACCAAAGGGAGGTGGAAGCCAATTCACCAATATAGGTCGTTTAGCACCATCAGTAGCCATTTTAGAGGATAATATTTGAAAAGCCTTATGATAGTTAGCCAGGATGTAAGAAAGAGTGGTAAGGGGGGAAGAGGGAGAGTCATTATATTTATATGCATTTCTAGCTAACCAAATAAACCACAACATCATAAGAGGGGCATATTTCAACTTTGTAGGAATGTGTAGAGCATCTTTCCAATTCCTAATAATGTTATTCAAGCAAAAATTAGGTGGTCAATGTACATTAAAAAAGTTTCCAAGAAAGCTCAAAATTTCTTTAGCAAAATGGCACTCATAAAATAGATGAGGGATGGATTCCACCTCCCTCTTGCATACATAACAACAAGAAGCCAATTTTAAGCCTTTCAATTTAAGTATATCATCTAGCGGCAAAAGAGAGTGAAATAGCCTCCAAAGAAAAAAAGAGGTAGAAGGGGATATGTAAGGATGCCAAATATAGAAGCTACACTTCGAGTTATGAAAATTTTGTGTTTGTGCATATAACATTTTTGTGATAGAGTGAGTAGAAGAGAACTTCCAAATGGGAGAATCTCTTCTATTAGTTTGGATAGGTATTTGGGAGATCATAGGGGTCATATCTCCAACCAAGGCTGTGAGTTTGGGGATGTTCCAATAATTCCCATCCCACACATCTAAGACCAACATATGGGTGTCCTCCATAGAGTGAGGAAATGAATCAAGGTTAAGAACACCTCAGTTATCATGCCAAAAGGATATAAAACCCTCACCTCCCAGTAATTAAACTTTGAGTTTATTTCCCTAGTATGCAAAATAGCCTTCTAGAGCTTGAAATCACCAGTTTTCCAAGAAACCATAGCAAGATTTGAGGAGAAGCAGTATTTAAGATGTAGAAATTAAGCCCATAAGGATTCCCGCGCTCTGAATTTAAACCATAGTTTATACATATTGATATCCACAATTTGTTGGAGGGTTTTAAAGCCAAGTCCCCCAGAGGATCTAGGCATACACAGCTTACCCCAAGCAGTTCAAATTTTCCCTGGATTTCTCCCCACCCAAAGGAATTTGTTAAAAAGCGTTTCAACTGTTCTCTGCATGCTTTTTTTAATTTTAATGACTTGCATAGCATATAGGGGAAGGCTATATAGCATACTTTTAAGTAAAGTTAATCTACCTTTATTAGAGAGAAAAGTATTTCTCCAATCATTTATCCGAGATTTAATTTTCTGCACCATATCATCCATTTGGGTCTGCTGCATTTTGCCTCTGAGCATATTCACTCCCAAATATTTGAGTGGGACCTTAGCATCCTTACAACCAGTAAAGTCAGTTGCCCAGAAACACAGTATCATTACGAACCGACTTACCAAAGTATAAAGAGCATTTGTTCTTGTAGAAAGACAAACCAGAGGTGTCCTAAAACGCCTCCAAACCATGCAAGAGTAACCTGATAGAGGGTTTACTTGCATTGGAAAATATGATAGCATCATCAGCATATGCAAGGTGAGAAACTAGTATCTTGGATCTATGTGAGTATTGTACTAATGGATGCTGCATCTATAAACAATTGACAAGTCGAGAGAAGTAGTCAAATGCAAGAATAAAAATAGTAGGGGATAGAGGATCTCTCTGTTTTATGCCCCTTATAGCTGAAAAGAAGCCATATGAGTTACCATTGACAAGCACACAATAGTGATTTGACTCCAGCCATCTTTTAATGAGCCTGTAAAAATCATGTTGAAAGCCTCTAGCTTTCAACACATTCAGAATGAAGTCCCATGATATTGTATCAAAGGCCTTCTTAAGATCAAGCTTCATAATCATGTTTCCCCCTCTGCATTTCTTATCTAAATCTTCAAGTAATTCTTGTGCTAAAAGTATATTGTCAGTTATATCTCTGCCCTTGATAAAAGCCGATTGTTATGGAGATATTATTTAAGGGAAATGAGGTTGCAATCTAGAAACAATCAACTTACTTAAAACTTTAGACATGACTGATGTGAGTGATATAGGCCTAAAATTATCCCAAGTGTATTTGTCATTAGCCCTAAAAATTAGCACTATAAGAGCTGTGGTGAAGAATTTACCAGGATCTTCTCCGAGAAAAAAGCTTTAAATAACAAGTATTACCTCGGTCTTAATAATATCCTAACAATGAATGTAAAATGTAGAAGAGAAACCATCCGGACCGGCAGCTTTGTTGGGATTATTAGATTTAAAAGCATAGAAGATTTCAGGCTCATCTGGTACATGCGCTAGGGATAGAGAATTTAGATAATCTCTATCATCTTAAAGAAGATTGGCATCCATTGGAGAATTCTGCTCATTGGAACAAAAAATATCAGTAAAGTACAGGACCGCACTCTAGACGATAGCCTCAGAATCAGTTAAAACGTTCCCCTAAGTATCTTTAATTTTTAAGATACTATTAATCATTCTCTTATGCTTTAAGGTAGCATGAAAGTATTGAGAATTTCGATCTCCACCAATAAAGAAGATGAACCACCTTAAAATTACCTAAAATTTTATATCATTTTTAATTAATATTTTAAGGATATTACGCTTTAATGAAAGGTATTTCTTATGTTTTTGTTTGCAGGTACAAGAAAATGAGTTTGTGAAGAAAAAGAGTCAAAAAAAGGAGTAAAATGAGCAAAAATGAGCCTAGTCAAGAAAAGAGGGAAAATAGGCTGATTCTGGCGCCTAGGCGCCAGATACAGCAATGGATTCTAGAGAATTCTTGGATGATTTTGTGATGGTTATTGATGCTTCAGAAACAATCTAGAAGTCTCTGGACAAATTCTCATATGTTATAAACAAGATATAATGAATAAAGACACTGGGAATCAGTTTTTTAATGAAGAGGTGTGACTCAAATATGAATGGATGCGTCCATTCACGCAGGAAGCTAACGCCTAGGCGCTACAGTTACTTTTTAGAAGATTCATTGAATGTGGTTGAATTTTAAAGAAGTACCTTAAGCAACCCCTGGTAATTTTTGAAGCTCTATAAATATAGGACTATTCTATAGAAAAAGGTGTGTGTGTTGTCATTGTGTTAAAGTTTTGTCAAAGTGATAGAAGAGTGTGGAGTGTTCTTGGTGAGTCTTTCTCTTTACTTTTTCTTACTTTAGTGAGAATTTAGTGTGTTTTAGTGTGATTGCTGGAGTTGGAGTCTTGTAAAAGTCAGTTGGAATCAGAGAAACTTCGAAGGATTGCTTGGATAACATTCTAGATAAGTATTTATAACTTGTTTCTTAAGTTTTGTACTTTGAATTTGGTTTATATAAATATGATTTGTTGAGTAAATCCAATGTTTTCTGAGTAATCTTCTTCTCTTTCTCCCTACGAATATGAAATGATTTAGTTAATGATTTAATTTGGTTTTAAGAACTTTGTTTTTTTTTCTTCTTCCATAATTTGTGATGATATTTTACCCGATCTTCATTTACCCTACAAATTGGCCTTTTGTATCGTTAAAATCTATGGAAAATTCTTAAGATCTAACTGTGGGCTAAGAGTTTTTAACTTTTATGTATCAAATTTCTCTTGGAAAAGTTAATTGTAAATCTTTGAAGGGGGAGGTGCAAATAGATAGGGAGATATCTTTGATGGGCGTAGGATTGATTATGTTTTTAGAGTGACAGGCTAAATTCTATCAATTTGGTTTAAAAGAAAGGAGACGGGTCACTAGCAGGCTAGACCTTTAGAATTTCTTTAGTTCCGTTTTCATCCTAACATGTGTAAATTTGACTTACTTTCTGTACTATATTGATCTGTCTTGATGAATATTTGTAAATATTTCTGATATACATGTGAGATAGATTTGGGAGCTATGATTTTTCTTCCTTCTTATATTTCCTGTACTAAAAAATATACATGTTAAAAATTAAGTTTTTTTTTGTGGGGGGAGAAAAAGTTAAACATTATTTATCCTCAATATCTTACAAAAAAAATCGATACCACGTTAAAATGACTTGCGGTATGTGGGTCTTACCATTAGAATGCTTTAATTTTGATTTTGGGGATGTTTTAGAAGACTTAGTTGAAATTCTTGATATGACTATTCTTGAGTTAAGGTATTTTGTAAGAGAAAATAGGAAAATGCTTTTACTATTTATTGTAAGAAAGAATTATATTTTTGAAAAACTAAGATTCTTAGATTTACATTTTTAAAGATTTTAGACTCTATTTAAAATCTCTTTTTAAACTAATACTTACAATTTTCAAGTAAAGGAAAGTGTTGAGTTTAACTTTAGGAGGAGGATAGTGAAATTCAAAACCATTAAAGACCTATATATAGTAATCCTCACCTAAAAATTTAAGAATTAAAATGATCCTTAAAGAAAATTAAAAAAGAAAAAAGAAAGAAAAATATGTAAAGTGAGGAGAAGCTTGAGGAGAGCATAAATAAAAAATTGGTTTCACTTGAATCTACTTAAAAAAAAGACGTAGATATAATCCTAAAATTGTTCTTATTCCAAAAAAGAATTAGCAAATTTTTTACAAGTAGAGTATTTAAATTCTAATTTTATACTTTCTAAGAATCCCAAGTTTGATATATTATAATTTTTTTGATTAAATAGAAAATTAGCATTCCTAAGTTGAACACATAATGTACTTACACTCTAGTCCTATATTGATTCACTAGAATCTCTTCTAAGTTGCACTATGACATTCCTGAGGCAAAATTGTAGAAAATCTTGAAGAAACCCACATCCTCAAATTAACCGAATTGGTTTTAAAGTTGTAGTATTACTTGAGGACAAGTAATATTTAAGTTTGGGGATTTTGATATGTCTTTCAACATGCTTGAATTCATTTATATTTAGCACTTATTTTTAAATGAAATTTCACTTTAAGGAAATGTATTCTCATGTTTTTCTTGTAGGGATAACATGTATGACATATGGAGCGAAGCAAATTTGAAAATGGGCAAAGAGGAGTTGAATGAAATAATGTGGAACTAGCAAGCCTAGCGCTAGATTCTGGGTTCCATGGCGTTGATGCCAACTTACTAGCACCTAGGGGCCAAAATCTGCCCAATCTACCCAAGAGGCTGGCACCTATGCGGCAAATTTTGGTCGCCAGCAGTTTTCTGCAGTTGTTCTACCACGATATTGGGAGTTATGTGGCAGTTTTAAGCAGTTAAAAAGGATTTATACTAGGGGAGAAACATTCATGAGAGGAGGGGAAGTGAAGAAGCATTAAAGAGGCCTATGAGACCTAGGGTTTGTAGAAATTTCCACTTTTCTTGAGAGATTACTGAGGGGTTTAGAGAGATATATGTAAGAGAAGCATTGTAGCATTGCAGAGAGGACTTGAAGTCATTGTTGAAGGGACTTTTCAACTCTTTTCAGAGAAAAAAAGCTAAGTATCGTGCTTTCATTTGTATTGGATTTATTGTAAACATATATTTAGTGTATTTGTTTGGTTAAATAATGATGTTCTACATTGTAATATTCATGCTTTGTGAGTAGATTTCTATTACTTTTCTCTTGTGATGCATAGGTAGGATTTGTAGGATGTGTTGAATGCTTTTAGAATTGGATTTTAATCTTAGTTAGATGGTTTTACTTCATGCTTAATTTACTTATTAGTTAGCAAATTTGTATGTTAAAACCTATTGTGAACCCATGAAGGCTTGGGAGGGCTATGGCTTTGACACATAGTAAGAACCACATTGACCTAGTGGTAAAGGAAAAGTAGTTCATAGGGCAATGCAAATAGATAGGGAGATAAATTTTGATAGGAAAAACTTGAGGCTTTCTATGGTGACAAAAAAAATCACTTACCAAGTTAAACCAAACTTCTTTACGCACTCGTGAGAGGGTAAACAAGATATATACTTCTAGTTGTCACTAGCCACAATTGCAATTCTTAGTATTATATCCTACGATTCACTTATGTAATCATAAGAGAAAGGTAGCATTTATATATTGATTTCCACCAACCAATTAATATGGTTAGATTTAGATTTGGACTTAGTGCTGAGATTTATGATTAGTTGTTAGAAAAATTGTAGTAATTAACATTCCAAACCTAGACCTTAGAGTAGTGACTAGAACTTCTCTTATTAGACTCATTACCTTGTTTCCCTGTGTGTTTGACATCCCGGACTCTTTTGATCCACTATGGAATGCGTAAACTTGCGTGAGAAACCTCAGTGTGCAAAAAATTTGAAGTTAAAAATTTAATTAATTGTTAGGTACCATACCAAGTTTTCTGATGCTATTATAATAACTTACATTAGTACAATAATAGCTGAGGTGAATCAACGGATAAGCAAAAGCCACCAATAAAATCATCTTGGACCTGCTAAGAAAGAAAATTGAAACTGCAAAGGGAAATTAGATGGATTTGATTCTGTCGATTCTATTTGCTACTCAGTCAATAACTTCAACATCGACCAGAAAGAATCCTTATATGCTACTGCACATAATCAAAACCATGTTGTCAGTCAAATACAACCATCACAGTTACTGGGTTGTGATAGCTTCCACTTTTGATGATGAAAATCTAGACGACTGGCAAGAAGTAAATAATAAAAGGATAATGCAACCACTTAACTTGACTGATGAAAATTGAGCATAATCAGGCTCTGACATGAAGGAATCAAGAGACATATTTGTTGGCATATTTTTAGGTTTGTATTTCGTATTTTTTAAAAAGGGGTCGCCTACAGAAGTTGTCGGCGAAATTTTTAGATTTTTAAATTTAATTTAAATATATATATAATTTGGAAAGTAGCTTTTGATTTTGAAAAATAATTTTAAGTTTGAAAATTTTAAGATGTGGAATCAAATCGATCTCACATCCCAAATTGTTCATGTAAACGAGCACCACATCACAAACCGTGTATCTATCCCGAAGAATAGACACACTGCTTGATGATGGGGCTCGATTAAATAAACTAAAAGATTTATGATATCCGTTTAGTCTGCGAACCAATTTTATAAGCCGACAAGTTCCCTTGCTTAATATAAAGAAATTAAGCAGGGTTTATATTACATGGGTTCTTAAAGTTCCCTATAAGGGCAAGCCCCTATAGTTAATTACATCTTAAATGACGGGAATCACTTAAGAAAACTCTCGATAATGATCGATGGTTTTTGCTCTCAAGAATTTCAAAGTTTAAGGTTTTCAAACAATTGGACTCGGAAATTTCAATAGGGAATAGCTCAAATTTGGAGCGGTTTATTTTAAGAATCCAAAGGAAGAGAAGTAGGGGATGTCGCTGGACCCGAAGTGGACTTCGGTGACTTCCCAACTATCCTATGGTTTGGCTTCAATTTGAGAGTTTATTTAATGTTGTAATCCTGCCAATTTTAGTTAATTAGGACTTATACTTGTATGATATAATCACACAAATATCCTCGAAGATGTGAGGGTTTATGTCGTACCAAACGACTACCTCGGAGTCCTAAGACCGGTTAGGGCTTAGTTTGCATAACATAATTATACAAATGCCTAACGAAAAGTTGATGATTTATGTTGCACTAGGCAAACTATCTCGAAATCCTATGGCTTTGTTATTTATTTCTAAGGGAGGTTTTGCTGATGTAGATTCCAGTTTTGCTGACGACGATGGTCGTGCTGCCCACTATGCTCCAAGCTCCTTGTTGTTGCAGATGTTTAGTTTTAGAAAGTGGCAATCAGGAGATGAGAGAAGTGTTCTGGTTTAGAAAAGTCTTAAGGTTCAGGTGTTTTTAACATTTTGTTAGGGGAATCTTAAAGTTGGTTATAACAACACCGGTTAAGATCACACGGTTCCATCATTCCGGCACCGTTATTTTTATCTGATTCACTTAGTCCAAATGAATTTGCTAAACTCAACTAAATGAGTTCCACACTTTCATTTAGACCATGGGAAATCCTGTGAGCAACACGTAGGTTACATCATCCGAGGTATTACCGATCATCCAACAAGACGTTTTAATTTAATTGTAGTTTTAGTTTTATTGTTCTGTTTGTGATTAAATTTTGAGTTGTTTTATATTTTGAATAATGTGGCGGTGGATTTTATCTTGTTGCGACTTTTGATTTAGCTTTAGGTTTCAGTTTTGTGGCTATGCTAAAGGTTTCAGTTTTCATGCAGGGTGGCATTCTTGTTTAACATGCAAGAAAAGTAAAGTGCGATACGAGTAAGTAAATTGCAATAAAGTAAAAGCGTACCTGGAGGGTCTTCTCGTCATTCCGAGCTGCACTTAAAACACATGTCAGAGCATTTTATATATTTACAAGATAATACCTAGGTAGAGCTAAGGGAAGGTTCTGGTTGTCTACCAAAATCCTAATACTGTTGCTAGTCAATTCCTATGACGTCTAGGTTCTTGTATTTTATTAAGGATGATTTTATTCAGCAAAGAACAACTAAGTTCAATTGTTCTTCTGAAACATCCCATCATATTGAGAAAGTGCTTAGGATGAGTCATAAACATCTTTTCAGTACTTCTTGGATTATTTCGAGTCCAAATGGATTTCATTGCACAGGTGAATTAATCATCCAAAATTTAGTTAAATTTTGCTTCTTGCTCAGTGAACTTGGACATTTGATTATCCGATGAATAAAGTGACTTATCACTTGATGCTCCATTTAAGAGTTATGATAAAGAAAGCCTTTAGGGACAAATTAGTTTGTTAAAGATTTTAACAATTTTTAATTCCAATTTAGATTTTAACAATTTCTAATTTAAAATTGGAATTGATGATTTAAAGTGATTTGGTTTAGTTATAAAATTTTAATTAATAATTTTAAGTTTGGAATAGTGTTCAAGTTGTTTTAATTCAATTAAATCTTTATATTATAAATGATCTTAATATTTCAGATTAATTTTAATGTTTTAAATTTGCTTAGATTGAAAGAGGTGTTTAAACTATTTATTTTTATTAAATTTGATGACTTGATTTGGATTAATTATTTTGATTTTTATATTTTAATTATGAATTGTTTTAAGGTTACTTAAGGTTTCAAATTTATTTTAAGTTTGTTCTTAAGTGATTTCAAATTAATTTTAAATGTTTAAAATTTATTTTAATTTGATTGTTAAATCATTTAATGTTTTAAGCTTTAACTTAATTAAGGGTTATTTTCCTCTTTAAGTATTAATTTCAGTCATCATTTTAGAATTAATTAAGGATTGATTACCATTGAATTAATTTAATTAGGGGCTTTAAATTAAAGAATTGGTATCTTCTTAAGTCACATCCCTAATAATCCAAAATTTTAATTATTCTCCCAAAATTTAAATGATTTAATTAATTAAAGTTCCATTTTGATATTTTCAAAGTGACTAATGGGTTTCTACCCCTTTATTCCCTAAGTTTCAATCATCCAAGAGAAGATTAAGATCAAATATTTTTACTCTCCCTTTTGATTAAACCTAAAGTAATAATGAGGGTTAAAATCCTTAATTACCTTTATGCCCTTTTTAAGCCTAATCACTTCATAACTCACCAAATTGAGCTCAAATGAACTTGAAATTTTTATGTCACTTTACTCACAAGTCAATTAAGACATTAGAGGAGAAAATGTGATTTTTCTGTTTTTAATTTAATTTATATAATTATTTGATAAAAATAAGGATTTTCAATGAAAATTCAACAACATGACCAAGTTAAGGTTTCTGTCCTTAAGAAAATTATGGGATGTTCCTACTGAATAAAGGACCACTTGAACCAATTTTGGTGATTTTTTAAATTATATTTGATTTATTATAATTATTTTGAGTTTTGGGGTATTAATTAATTATAAAATAAAATTGAAGTTAAAAAATGGATTTTATATTTTTCTTAAGTCCCTCTGACCTCAGGGAAGTCAAAGAAATAAATTTTATGTTTTTCTGATTTTTTTTTATTTATTAGAATTAATATGATGAAAAGGTTGGAAAATCCATTTTTAATATTAAAAATTGCCTTAAGCCTTTAAAATTCAATATCTTAACCTAGAGACTTAGAAAAAATATTTGGTTAGTTCCTGAGTGATTAGTGGACAAAATATAACATTTTTATGAATTTTAATATTTTTGTGATTTTTATTATTTTTTAATTATTAAAATATTAAAAATATGGTTAAAAATGAAAATTTTTAGAAAATTCCAATTTTAATTTTCTTAGACTCCTCTGATACCAGAGAAGCCCCAAAACTAATTTGGTGAATTTTTAAAATGTATTTTGGGTTTTATAAATTTTTAAAATTTAAGAATGATCATGTCACTTAAATAATTCATTTAATGGCTTAAATTATTTCCAATTGACTTGAAATTTTTATGTGAGGTTCTCTACATCCTAAGTGATAGTGGAGAATTGTTTTAAGTGATTTTGATGTGTGGTTACTCCTAATTAATTAAAGGTCAGATTTGAGTGTTTAGGCTAATTAAGGTTATTTTTAAGGAATTAAATCAAACCATAATTTTCCTAGGGTCCTCTGGTCCTAAGCTACCCCCCCTAATTTTCCTAGAATTTTGTAAGCAATTATTGGAATTAAAATGCCAAAACAGACACATAAATTTGAAAAATCAATAACTTGCCATAGAGATGGCCTCTAGTCTTGAAAAATTCAGCGAATGTTCCCAAGCACAGAGGCTACAAAAGCCCTATAGTCTCATGTCATGGTGAATTGTATGCATGCATGGAGAATTGAAATACTTAAAATAGTAGATAATTAATTAAAAATAAAATACTCATCAAAATAAGATAATTCTTTTTCCACATTGTTCTCCTTTGTTCACTGAGCAAGAGGGTATTTTTATTTTATTTTTGTGATTTTTCTATGCAAAGATATGAATTTTCAAAATTCTGGGTATTTAAATAAATTAGAAAAATCCTATTTATCTATTTAAACCAGTCAGCGCCGCGTCATCCTCGTCCAGATCGAAAGCACACGCGTCGCTCCACCATTTAATGCCGCCATCTGACTCAGCGCCACGCGGCCCGCTGTTCATGTCTCGTTCCCTGGTTTGGCACAATATGGGTCGTCCATTCGATACACGTACGATCCGACGGTTCATGGTCATCATCTACGACTGGTGCGTCCCGTGAGCCTTCCACACCAAAACCCTAAGATCTTCATCATTTCTTCACCAAATCTCATGTTCTTGGATTCTATGGACTCGTCTCGACAAGAAGAACACATCTATATGGCTAACATGCATTAAAATCGACTCAAATAAAATGGAGAATCGAAAGAAGCTCTAGGGAAGGAGGAGTTCAATATCTTGGCTCTGAGAAGTGAAGCTTCAATCAGAGGGGCTTGGCACGTTCGTTGGAGTCCAAGGAAGCTAGGGATGAAGCCTGGAGCTGTGGTGAAATGCTTAGACTTGATTTCCACCAAGGCCGATTTCAAAGCTTGGTCGATAGTAAGAATGGCTGGCCTGGTGAGAGGGCTTTTGCTGGGGAACTTCTTCTCTTGGTCTGGTGAAGGTGTAGAGTCAATCAATTTGAAGATTGGCTCATTGTGGTGAAGTGTCCTGTTTTTGGGCTTAAAATTGAGCTAAAAAATTGAGCTCACAGAGGGGTTTTTGTGGTCGGATTTCAGTGAGGATCAAGTGCTCTGGGTTTAGAGAAGAGTGTGGAGTGATTTTGGCAGAGTTTTGGTAAGGTTTGGTTCAGCACCCCTTTTGGCCGTGAGGTGATGGTGTTTAAATAGGCATGGCTGGAGGGCCTCCCAGGGGGAGTTAGGGTTTGGGATCAGCTACCCAAGGCAAGGGAAGAACAGCTGTAGTGACCATTTGGGTTGGGACAGCTCAGCCAATTCAATTTGAATTTTTGAATCAAATTAGGCCTCTCGGCCTGGTGGTTTCCGGCGACTAGGGTGGTGGTCCGGCCAGGGTCAGGTCACCCTCATGGTCAAGGAGGTCAGGGCTTGATGTTTGTAAGCTCAATTGGCTGATGCCATGTGTAAAGGGATTGCTTCAAATGGAATGGGGGAAGTGGCTCTTTTGGGCTCCAATGGGTCAAGTCATGTTTTGGGGCTTGGTGCACCTCCCAAGGCTTGCCTTTAGGCTGAGGGAGAGTCACTTGGGTCAGCTAGGAAAGGGTGGCGAAGTCCCCATCCAAGGTGATGTGGCTAAGTTTGGTTAAAGTGTAACATGAATGGGGTTAAAATGGTTTAGTGAAGGTTTAAGAAAGAACCTCCTCCTTTTGCCATTAATGGCATGGTGAGGTGGAAAGGGCTCACATGGCTTCATGTGGCTTGACACAAAGCTCCATGGCTTGCTCATGGCTTGAGAAAAGGTTGGCTCATTTCATGGAAGTAGATTTTTAGAAATTTTGGCATTTTGGTAGAAAATTTTTATGAAGCTTGATTTGGAATGGTTTAATGATGGTTTTGAAACTTAGGGGTGGTTTTGATTAAATGGATGAAGAGGATTTTGTCATATGGGCCTTGGAATAGGTTTGGGCTTTTTCAAATTTGGTAAAAATGGGCTTTTAAATGTCTTTTGGAAGTGGGCTTTTAGATTTGAAAAATGAATTTTAGGACAAAAATTTTGTAAAAGATTATGTCAAATAAATGTTGTATTTAGTTTAGGGATGTGTCATGAAAATTTTAGAAAAGATTTGGTATCATTTGGAGTTGAATTGGATTTAATTTGGGTCTCTTTAATAATAGGGTCAAAGTGGGTCAAAGGCTAACTTGGGTTAAGATTGGGCTAATGTTGGTTTTGATGTAAAATTAATGTTGCAAAATGTTTATGGAGGTGTAACAAAGAGTTTTCAATTTTGTTTGGGTCTTGGTTTTGAGATTTGGGCCTATTTGGGTTCATGATTGGCTTAGGCCAAATTAGGGAATTTTGGCTTAAGTTAAGCTTGGGTGAAGTTTGGGTTCAAATTTGGGGCAAATCAAGTTAGTGTTTTGTTTGTGGGGATGTTGTAAAGGTTTTAGAAAAGATTTGGGGCTAATTGGAGTTGAGTTGGGTTGGTTTGGGCTAAGTTTAGGTCATGGGCCAAAATTGGGCTTTAAGCTTCAAATTGAAATTGGATCCACATGTTGATGAAATTGGATTTAGATTTGGTTTAAATTGATATTAGAGATATTTAATTGACGTTTAGAATTGAATTGGATCAAAATTGTGGTCAATTGAAGTGATTTGGTTGGACATTGGGTCCACTTAAGTTAAAAAAAGGTCAAATTGGGGATTTTAGTAAAAGTGGGATAAATTGACAAAATTGGCCTATGGTGTAGTTGAACAAAATGAAAATGGGAATATTTGGGATTTTCTGGAATTTTATGGAAATTTTTTGGAATATTTGGATTTTTTGGGTTAAAAGAGTATTTTGGGAATTTGGAGGTTATTGGGATGTATTTTGGAAATTTTGGTATATTTGGCCATGGATGATCAATTTGAGTGGTGGGAAATGTTTAGAATCTATTTTGAGGTATTCTGGGTAATTTAGGCAATTTTGCAAATTTTGGGCAATTTCAAAGGCATTTGGTAGGTTTGGTGAGTTTAGGGTCCCGGGGGTCAAAAATTGAAATTTTGGAAAAATGAAGATTGAGTAAATATGAGTGAAATGAAACCATTTTGGTTGAGCCATGAAGCAATATTAAGCTCACAAGATCCATGAGAGGACTCATTTTAGGCACTCAACATGTTGTTCCTAACCCTCTTAGCCAGGGGCTTGGGGGTTAAGGTCCATCCATATGAGTTACCTGCATGAGTCAGGGAGTCAAATTCAGTAAAAGTGGTTTTAAGATTTGAAATGTGTGTGAGAGTGTGGTGTGTGCAAGCTTGCTCTCACCAAGACCAGACCACCAAGGGTAATCTAAGGCCAAAGAGTCCTATAGGAACCTCATCCTTTAAACCTCCACATTTGATCTTAACCCTTCCAAGTGGCCTGGGGGTTTACAATCAAACTTGTGGGGTTTTAAGGGAGTTAAGAAGTGATTTGAATTTCTAAGTGGTGGGTCCCATTTCTAGTCCTCTAGGATAGCCGAAGGGAAATCCTATGGCTAGATCCTAAGTACTAAGGAGAGAGATCAGACCTCACTAAAAATGAGGTCAACAACATTGCACGCTACTACAACCGATACATCCGAGAGAATTCTTTGCCCCTAAAGTTTTCATTCTGAAGAAATCAGACCCAGCTGACACGAGAACAAGTTGTCAGCAAAAGACCAAACCTAGATAGGACTATTCATTTTCCACTGGTGGATAACCATAGAAACCTATAAGTTAAAGACATCTGCTGCGAAGGAAGTCCTGCGCACATGGAGCGAGGATGACCTAAAACAAATTATTCCATAAAATATTTCTTGTATCAGAATTAATCAAGGTGGTTTTGCTCCATGGCTTGTACAATTTTTGTAAATGTAATAAAAGGCTCTCAGCTAATTCTATATATAAATTTCATGTTCGACTAACACTTGGGAAACTGAGAATTCCCAATGACCGAAAGATTTTCTACACTTAAAAAATCTAAACTTAGTAGAAAAATCAATGACGACAAAATATATATGATAAATAGAATTTTTTTTAAGTCTGACAGTGGTGCAAAGCACTAGATTGACATTTATCATGAAGTTTAATTGGCAGCAGTGACTAGCTTACTACTGACAAGCGCCATAAATCTAACTCAACGTATAGCATAAAAAATCTTATCTCTAGCCCCAGGGATGGTTTCCTCACTCATCAGCAATAAGATCTGTATTAAGTGGCATGCAAACCATCATCACGACGAGTCTCGACGGTTACCCACTCCTGCGGAGAAGGTAGTGACAATTTATGCATCTGACAAAAGATCAGGCCTCACTGAGGCGACTGCTTATTTGAGCAAAATATATATGGAAGGCGTAAGACTTGAGCCGAGCGGCTTATGCAAATCAAAATCAACAAAGAAGATCTCAAAATCGAACGCTTCACCATACATTAAAATCATAAGCAATCGAGTAGTAAAGGTAAAACTATAGGTACACAGATTAAAAAAAAGTTGTCATGTAAGAAAATATGTATATAAGTTTTTTCTTCAAGAGTACACAATTCATTTGGTTATAGCCGAGCAAAATTCCTTCCTAAGTATTGGTAAAAAAGAGAAAAAGTCTGACATGTTGCCGATCTGTCGTCGATGCCACCTCCTTCTTTCGTCGTTCCAACGGACTGTTCGATGTCGTCCTCTGAGTTGGAAAGGAGGGTGGCGAACTGCTTCATGTCGTTCACTTGTAGTCGACCAAGCCCCCTTTAATATAACTACAGGTGGCAATGCTCACTTTAAGTTTCTTAGAGTTCCCCTTGTTGTGTTCCTTGGTGGTCACCATCTTGGTCATTTCCAACTTCAAGTTCGCATTCTCATTCTCCTGAGCTGACACGGTCTCTTCGTGTTCCCTTACCTCCATCTCCCGATTCTGAGTTAAGAACTTCAACCTTTTTCAGTTCGGATGGCCCCTTGGTTTGCATTAAATGTTAAATTATATATTACATTAAAAGTTATAAATTGCTTAAATACTAAAAAATAACATAAAAATTATAATTAAAAAAAAATAATATTATTATAATATCAGTCTTCATGCCCAAACAAGGAAGCCTCTTGGAGAATTTTCTTTCTAAAACTACTCTCAACACGTTGTCGTTATTTGAAGTAGACATTTTTCGGCTCATTTAAAAATGTCACAATCATCAAGCGTTTTGTTTCTGAGACACCCATAAAATTTTCTCTCATAGTTAAACCCCATATTTTTGTTGGACTTACCATATAATTCTATTGTATTACTTGTGAAGCTCCTAATAATATCACACACCTTCAAACCATGGACTCATGTAAGACATTTTTCAAGAATTATAAGTAACAACAAATGTTGAATAAAATGATGTTTGCTCTGAATTGTTTCAGCTCTTAGGCTTTTATCGTATTTCCAAACACATCTGATTTGGGTTATTATTGATCATCTGCTCAAGGCTGTTCTCACTCGACCAAAGCATTCTGATTAGTTACGAAAATGGCTCGTGGAGCTAAGTGAGTTCAATCCTACATCCCCCATACAACAATCAAAGCTCAAGTGATAGCAAATTTCATGTGAGTCAAATGAAGGGACTTCTGCCAAGTAACAGACCTATGTTCTACATACCGATGAAGTTTTAAACCAAGAAAGATTTGGACTTGGATTCACCCAGAGTTTTCTAACTATGGAGCACATCTATCACTCAGTAGAAGCGAGATTTTTTACTAACAATCATGAAGAATGTGAAGCTTTGATTGCCGGGCTGCGTCTCACCTAAGAAATGGGTATCCGGAACCTCCTTATGAAGTTAGAGTCAAGGTTGGTCGTAGGCTAGATAAATGGAAAATTCCAAGCCAAGGACGAGATGATAGTAAAATATCTGAACAAGACAAAAATAAAATTTGGAAGTTTGCCAACTTTAAAAATGAGAACGTCGATGAAGAAGAGAATCAAGTATATAATCTCCTCTTTAAGTGTATTCTCTTGGGGGAAGGAACATCTTAGAATCAGACACGACTGAACATCGAGGAACCTGTAATAATGGAGGTAGAAACTGAGGGAGTGAAGAGTCTGATGGATCCGTACGTCTATTACTTAAAGAACATAAATTTTTTTGAAAAATTTACTAATCTGAGGAGTGTCAAATTCAAAGCAGCTTAATATCTCATGATAAAAGAAAGGTTTTTTTGAAAGTAAGCCACTTCCATTTACTTGAAGTGCATAAAGGAAATTGAGGTGGAATATATTCTTTGGAAAATGCACTTTGGTGAGTGGAATCTCACTTAAGTGGAAAGTACTTGTCGCATAATATTCAGTGGCAAGGCAAATTTTGGCCGATACTTCACAAAAATACATAAGAGTTTTTTAGGAGGAGGTAACAACGTCAAAAGTATGCTCCATTACAAAATCAACCATCTCACAAGCTTCAACCGATCATCAGTTTGTGACCCTTCACCGTCTAGGAGCTTGATATTCCCGGGCCTTTTTATCGTCGAAGGGCCAACACAAATTTATTTTTGTCATTGTTGATTACTTTTCAAAGTGGATTGAAGCCAAGTCAATTCCTTGGATTACTGCTAAGTCATTCAAAATTTTATAAAGATGGATCTCATCTAATGCTATGGATAACAACTCATCATCATTACTTACAATAAAGCGCAAACACTAACCAAGGGGTAAAAAATTTTCGTTATAGCCAAAGATCATCCTGAAGTTTGCCTTTGTGCACCATCCTCGAATGAACGGATGATAGGTCTTTCAAAATGCTTAAATTCCTTTATACTTAACACTTATTTTTGAATAAGATTGCACTTTAAATAAATGTATTCATGTGTTTTTATTGTAGGGATAACATGTAGGACATATGGATCGAAGCGAAGTTGAAACCCGGCAAAAAAAGGTTTAATGAAGCAATGTGGAACCAGTAAGCCTGGAGCCTAAGCGCTAGATTCTGGATACCAAGGCGCTTTATTCAAGTGCATTGGCTACAACTTACTGGCACCTATGCGAGAATCTGCTCAATATATCCGAGAGTTTAGTGCTTGGGCGCCGACACATGGCAATTTTCTGCAATTGCTCTACCACGATGTTGGGAGTTATGTGACAATTTTAAGCAATTCAAAAGGAGTTTACACGAGGGGAGAAAACATTCTAAATAGGATGAGAAGTGGAGAAGCGTTAGGCCTAGGAGATCTAGGGTTTGTAAAACATTCCACTTTTCTTGAGAGAGTAGTGAGGGTTTTAGAAAGATATCTTTAAGAGAAGCATTGTAGCATTGCAGGAGGGAATTGAAGTCATTGTTGGAGGGACTTTCAACTCTTTTCAGAGAAGAAAATATATATATCGTGTTTTCATTTGTATTGGATTTATTGTAATGATATATTTAGTGTATTTGGTTGGTTAAATGATGATGTTCTCCATTATAATCTTCATTCTTTGTGAGTAGATTTTTTATTACTTTTCTCTTATGATGCATAGGTAGGATTTGTAAAATGTGTTGAAAGCTTTTAGAATTTGATTTTAATCTTAAGATGAAGTCTTTTAATTCATGCTTAATTTACTTATCAATTTTTCCAATTGGTATGTTAAAACATGCTGTGAATCCATAAAGACCCGGGAGGGCTATAGCTTTGACAATTAGTAAAAACCACATTGAACTAGTGAGTGAAGGCAAAGCAGTCCATAGGCCAATGCAAATAGATAGGGAGATAAATTTTGATGGGGATAACTTGGGGGTTTTTAGGGTAACAGACAAAAGCATGTACCAAGTTAAACCAAACTTCTTTATGCAGTCGGGAGAGGGTAAACAAGATATATGCTCATATTTGTCACTAGCCACAATTGCAATTCTTAGTATTATATCATACGATTCACTTATCTAATCACAAGAGAAAGGAAGCCTTTGTATCTTGATTTCCACCAAACCAATTAATCATGTTAGATATGGATTTGGACTTAGTGCTTAGATTTAGGAGTAGTTGTTTGAAAAATCGTAGTAATTGACATTCCAAACTAAGACTTTTGCGTAGTAGACTAGAACTTCTCTTATTACACTCATTACCTCATTTCTTTGTGGGTTCGACATCCCGGACTCTATTGAGCACTAAACTATTGAAACGATACATATAATTGCGTGAGAAACCTTTGTGTACAAGAAAATTTGAATTTAAGAATTTAATTAATTTATTAGGTACCAGACCAAGTTTTCTAGTGATATTACAAGAACTTACATTAGGACAATAATAGCTAAGGCAGATCAAGTTCTGGCGTCGTTGCCAGAGAAGTGAGGATAAATTATCTTTTAAGAGGATTTTAGTTGAATCTGTAAAACTTAGATTTGGAAATTATAACATGATTATCTAGTGTGTTTAGTTAGTTTGTGTTAATTTTAAAGAAAAATAAAAAATACAACAATATTTTTAAAGTTCTTGAAGTGTTGGATATCTTTTCTATTTGTTTTTAAGTCTTTAAAATTTGAATGCGTAGTTCAGGAGCTGCAAACCTTGAACCCTACAACTCAGAACTAGAGAGAACTTTTTGGAGGATTAGAATATGGAAAAGACATTTAGAATCTGTTGTAGAAATGGTGAATCAATAAATTAATGAAGAATTGGTTCATAATTGTAATGTTAGTAGATCTTTAAGAGATTATGCAAACCCTTTGGTGGATGAAATTCACTTAAGTATACAAAATTCTACCATAGTGGCTAATACTTTTGAACTCAAGCCAACAATTATTCAAATAATGCAAAATAATCAATTTGGAGGATCTCCGTATGAAGACCCTAACTTACATTTAGCAAGTTTCTTAGAACTCTGTGTCACATTCAGGTATAAAAGTGTCTCCAATGATAACGTTAAACTTAGAATTTTTCTCTTTTCTCTGAAGGATAAAGCCAAAATGTGGCTTAACTCATTAGCACCTGGTTCAATAAGAATATGGGGGGATTTAACTTAGAAATTCCTAGTAAAGTATTTTTCACTATAAAAAACCTCGAAGTTGAGGAATGATATCTTGTCATTATGTCAACATGACGGTGAATCAATTTATGAGGCTTGGGAATGATTTAAGTAACTTCTTAGGAAGTGTTCACATCATGTATTTCCTGATTGACTTATTATTCAAAAATTATATAACCGATTAGTTGGATCTTTGAGAGCAATCATTGACACTGCTCTAGAGCTTCACTTATGTTGAATTATAAGTAACAACAAATGCTGAATAAAAATGGATTAACCATGCAATCCATTCAAAGGACATCCTCCCCACCCAACAACTTAAATTTGTAAATGATCATATCATAATCACAACAACAACAAAAAATCAGAACACAATCTAAGAAGATCATACCACAATCACAGAAAATATGAAGACATAAAGATCATACCACAATACAAGACAATCTAAACTGAACAAATTCCTCCACACTTTCCGTCTTACATCACATAAGTATTTGAGGTAATATAAAATGCTCAAGAAAACAAAAAAATCCAAATTTCATAACAACTGTTCAGAGCAAAAATTTACAAGTTAAATCATCCAACAAATCACAACCAAAGCTATTCACATGAAGCAATGAGAATAAAGTAGAGGAAGAGCAAGAGTGAAAGAGAATAATTAGGATTTGAGGTATCTCACCAGAGTAGTCCATCAAAAGTAAAGATCAATCGCAAGCTTAGACAGAGAACCAAACTTGCATTTTAAACTTTTGCCCAAATTTTAAATGAGAATGGTTAAATCAGAAGAAGAAAATCTTAAACGTAGAGCTCGCGACGAATCACTCTCCTCATTAGCGTGCCACGATTGGGAGCCCGCCGCACCCATGCCGCACCTACAATGCACAGGCCAAACTAACTGAAGGTAAAAGCAGCTAAAAGACAACCAAACTGACAATCAGATGCGCCAAAAGCAGCCAAACCGCGAGTCAGTGGCATTTTCGTAGTTTGAGATTTTTTTCAGGTCGACGTACCAATTTTCTCCTCGGTCCGATCGATCCAGCCAGCTATATAGTAGTCAGATTGCCACATTCGTCTGTAGAAGATAGAGACAGGGAGGAGGGAGAAGGACAGGGCGAGGGAAAGCTGACGCCTTTGGGACAGTGCTCCGGGGTGGATCTTGAGCGGTTCGACTCACGGAGCTTGGGAGATGCTACTGAACTGCGCTGCCGTGAGCCCAACCGCTGTTCGGGATGCTCCGGCGGTCGCGCAATGCCGGCGGCGAGAGCCCTCTGTTGCTGCACCAATTCGGCGGGCGGAGTTTGCCCTAGCGGCCTTACGGTCCTGCCGGGTGGGTCGTGAGGCAGTCGGCTTATGCGCGCGCGAGACTGAGGAGGGCGGTGGAAAGGGATTTGCAGAGCGGTTGAGGCTGGGGAGGCTTGAAGAGGATGGGCTTTCGTACAAAGAGAGCTTCATTGTTCGTTGCTATGAGGTGGGGATTAATAAGACGGCGACCGTTGAAACCATCGCCAATCTCCTCCAGGTCCCCTTCCATGCTCCTTTTCTGTGTAGTTTCTTTCAACTAGTCTGGATCTCGGAATTGGTTTTGGGTTCCGTTGTTTCATGCTTTCATTTCCATGATGCATTGAATTTTCTAATTTTGTGAACTCGTTTCTGATTTGTATGAAGGTGATTCTTTTTTTATTTTACATTTTAGCTTCACTTTTGCTGCATGTCTCGCTTTTCATGATTGCATATTTTACCGGAGATAGAGTTTGGATGTTCTCCACTCTCTTTCGGTTTCAAGTTCAAGTTTGTGGCCTTGGAATTGGTTTAGTGGCTCTTTTTTTTTTTTTTTTTTAACATTGATTTGTCTAATCCTTTAATCCTTTATTGTTGGTATCAATGACTTAACTCCTTCAACCTTGGATTAACTAAAGACCTATAAGACAGGGTCCATTTGGGATGGTAGCAGCTGCATGCAAAATCAATGTGGGGTTGTTATAGTTTTTTACAGTTTAATTTATATCTTACTGCCTTCTTCTTTGCTAGAACTTTGTTGCTATTTTTCTTAAATGTTAGTTGGTGAGAAGGAGCTTTTCACCATTGTGGATTAAATAAGACAGCTGTCGTCCAACTTGTTTTTAAGGGAAAATGCTTATAATACTACAATAATTAATAAAAGTAATTCTTTTACCACAATGTTTTTACAGTTAATTTATTTACTGTTATTGCAATCCCAAACAATCTAATTGTGTGAATAATAATATATATATATTTAATTATTGTGGTTGTTTTAGATTTTTCAAAAAATCTAGAAAAGCAGACAACTAGCGGATCTGATTATGAATACTAGTTCCCATCACAAAAATTCTGAAAAAAACAACAAAAACAGATTGTAGTTTAAAGCCTATCTCAAAAACAGCCCGAGAGGGTGAGCAAATACGCGCTGGTTTGTCTTCTTTGTTCTAGAAACATTAATTTTTCTAAATATTAATTAGCCTAATTAGTCAAGCTAAATACTAATTATCAGTAATTATAGTAAAATTGAGTAATTCCTCTTAAATTTCTGATGACTTCTTAAGTATTTTGCTTGTTATCATTCCCAAAATTAAACAAATTCTTCTTCATATTTTGTTGCATTAAGGGATTAAACTGCTAAGCGTAGAGCTTAATTTTATTAATTATTTTATAGAAGATTTGATCTTGATATTTTAAGATTGGTGGTTTTAACGAAGTTCTTACTGGAAACTATAAAAAATTTAAAAGTGGATACTACTACAGATTACTAATTAGAGGATAGGCTATCATAAATGTTTATAATTGAGGTTACAATAGTCCCCAATGATAGTTAATGATTAATGTTATGAGATGAACATTTAAAAAAAGAGAGAAGTCTAGCCCTCATGTGCATTTTCACTGGATTAGATAAAGTGGCATCTCTGTTCATATTTTAAATTTAATATGAAGTGTTATTTTTCTTAATGTATTTTTTTAGAGATTTGTGAATTTTTTTATCTCCATTCGATTTTGGATATGGTTTACTTTAAGCCAAATTGTATAAATTTTTGTGTTCTCTTTTGTGTTTTATTGTATTTACCCTTTGGTTTAGGGAACTCTTTTTTTAAAAAAAATTATATTTAAGCGAGATTATAATAAGTATGATGGCCATGAAATTTTAGATTATGCGATTTATTGATCTAAGAGTTTTGGCCTTTAGAGAACCAAGATGTGTGGTATACTTCTCTAATAGGGGTTTGAAGTACTCATGAGATATAAAAAGAATGCTGACATCACGAGTGAAGAAGACAAGATGGTGATTAATGCGAGGGTGAGATCTTGATCTTAGAGGAAATAATGGTAGAAGCATAGGTTTATGGCTCTAGTTAAACCAAAAACCTCTCCAACAAACTTTATCAACAAAAATTTATTTATTTCATATGTAGGAATGTATTCTAATTAAATCATATTTAAATGTGTTTAATTCCATCATTCTAGATTTAAGGAATATTGATGTGATTATTGGTGATGAAGATCAAGCTTTATTCTATTTTGCTCATTATTTTTCTCGTATAAGCATTTTTAAAATATCATATCATATAATCATGATATAATAAGCTTAAAGTATGCTAAAAATTCACTTTCTTAAAAAGAGGTTGATTTCTAAGTTCGAAGGAAGTGAAAACCAGTTGAAGGTTTATTGCAGGATAAGGAGTGATTCTATGAGTGAGAGTTCTCTTCTAATCATGGTAGAAGCAAATCTTTGATTAAATTTAATTAATATCATAAAAAGAAAGGGCATATAAAGAAAAAAAAACTATTTTGCCTTTAGGAAGAGATACAAGAATAGGATGATGACCATAAAATGATAAATCAGTTGATGCAAGTATGGTTATAAATTTTTATGAACTTTTTTTATTATAAAATCAGTGATATTCTTGTGATGAGTAAAAACAATAGATTGAAAATAAAAGATTTAGATTCAACTTTTTTTTTTTATAATGTCTTCTAATTTAGATATGTTTTTCACATATGGGTGTGTTTTTATTGGAAATGGAGTTGTATGAAAAATTTGGAGGTTCTAATATTGTGAAACTAAAAGTTCATGATGTTATAATAGTTTGCTAGAGTAAGGTATGTATCAGATTTAAAGAAGAACTTAATATTTTTAAACAGCATTATTATTGCAGCATATAAATTCTGTGGTGATATTGACATTTGACATTCATAAGGTCTTTAAGAGCCTATTAATTGTCTTAAATCAAATAGAGTTAGGGGACTCTACATTTTGCATGTTGATTTATTGCTTTTAACAAATATGGTGGCAACCTGTCATGGGACGAAAATTATTTTAAGAATATGACATCAAATATAAAAATGTGGGAGTTGTTGTGAACTTAATTGTTGATGATTTTGAAAATGTGTTGCAAAATGAGGTTTCTATTAAGTAGAACTTCCAAAGTATTGATGGGCATTGCATGGTAGGGAAAATATCAAAATGAAAGAGCAACATGATAATTACAAAGTTTGGTCAATTAGCTTCCGATGGATTGAGGTAGCACAAAGTTGTAGAAGTATTTTAATCATAATTATTAAGCTAGTACATTGAAAATTTAGATTTCAAATGGGAGAATAGATTTTTTTTTTTAAATTATTTTAGATAATATTTAATTTTAGTTTTTAAAGATTAAGGAGCATCACAACATTCTAATTAGAGGATACCAAAAAGTCCTAAATGTAAGCTATCATAAAGTCTAGAATGGGGGATACAAAAATATTTAATGGCGGTTGATACTTAATGTTAGAAAGTGAAGATTTCACTATATAAACTCATATAATTTTCATTTATACAGCATTCACAAGATAAAGTAATAAAGAGATGGGAAGAGAAGAGGGGTGTCATCTAAGAATGAAAAGAAGAAGCCATTAGGGTGCTTCCAATTAGAGTTTTTTGGCTTCTTCAAGAATGAAATCTTGCCCTCATGCAAAGGTGATTGCATTTTCTTTTAGTTACTCAATGTGGTATCCTTGTCTGTATCTAATTTTATATGAAGTGTAATTTCTCATGCATTTTTTTGCAGTTTAATGGGTTATTTGATCTATTTAAGGCTATGATTACATATAAGGGTGGGTCCACTTACAATTTAAGGCGGGAAATTTCACACTCTGAAGATTGTTTTTTTTGCCCTCTTTAAAATTTAATTTCTTTTAATATTATAGGATTTTATTTTTTATTTTGCCACCTCAGTAAATTTATTTGTCCAAAACTAAGGGAAAAATTAAAGTTTTTTATTTTCTTACCCTCAAAGAAGGGGTTGGTTATGCTTTACTTGAGCCGAGCCATATAAATTCATTGCACCTGCAATTAGATCGAGGATTCTCTGTTTCCTACCATAAAGGTTTCTATTCATAGATTAACAAAGCAACCCCTATATATATATATATATATATATATATATATATATATATATATATATATATATATATATATATATATATATATATATATAGGCGTACCGTGTTTCTAGCATGTTGATGGCGGGTTTAATGTATGTCCCTCGAGTCAGTGATTCGATCTCACCGTGGAGCGGGAGATCGGTCTGTTTAGGCACATGACGCGGGCGCTCATCATGGGGCCAAAGCGCATGAGAAACCGATATTTGGGCCTCTCCCAAATATCGATTTCCTTTATAATATATATATATATATATATATATATATATATATATATATATATATATATATATATATATATATATATATTATTCTCTACTGTTCTTTTTACGACCTTTATAGAGGAATATTTTAATTTTCTTTTAAGATCAAAATTTTTTTATGTTTTTTCAAAATGAATGTAGGAAGTTGGTTGCAATCATGCACAGAGTGTTGGGTTTTCTACTGATGGTTTTGCCACTACTACCACCATGAGAGAACTTCGTCTTATATGGGTGACTTCTCGTATGCACATTGAAATATATGAGTATCCTGCTTGGTAGGTAGTTGGGTTTTATTAAACTTAACTTAATTGTTCTTTATTCTATGTTTTGAAGCTATTTTGTTTACTTTGTTTTAGGGGTGATGTTGTTGAGATCGAAACTTGGTGCCAAGGAGAAGGAAGAATTGGCACAAGACGTGATTGGATTCTCAAAGATTTGGCTACTGGTTTGGTTATTGGCAGAGCAACAAGGTACTTCTAATAAATCTAACATTTTGTGACCTTTTTATATTTTTCATATCTTGAATTTACAAACAGAGAGATAATTGTTCAAACCAAACAATTTTGGGCATGGATTTATTTCAATGTTCATGGAATAAAACGATTCAAGCTCCTAAGCCTGTGGATGTTAAGCTTATGATTGTTTATTTTAATATGGAATCACGTGATCGACTTGCATGAACCTTATGGTAAAGGATTCATGCTGGCCAATCATGAATTTTTTGGTTAGAATGTGGGTTAATGGAACCGAAGAACATTTTTCAAATTAGTCAGCTTGTTTTTGTGGTATTACCCACCACCTTCCCGAGCAGTTCACATCACAAACATCATGTGTTGAAATATGATGCTATAAGGTAGAAATCGTATTATAGAAAAGGAAGAAGTTTTTTGTTTAAGTTCATTCTGATGCACACTCTTTGAAGCAGCGCGATATGGTCAAGTTAATGATATTTATTGTAGAATCCAAGACATTGGTGTGGATAAAAGGATGGTCAACTCCGCAAGCATTGCATGAATAGAATATTGTTTCAAACAAATGTTGAAATTTTATTTTGTCATTTCTTCGGTATTCTCTTTTTTTTTTATTTAGTTATGTTAATCTTGAAGGGTGGGAAAATAGAAATATATTGTATGTATGTCTTACCACTTTGCATTTAAAATTTAATGCTACTCATGCATTCTTATATGAGAAGTAGCATTAAAGTCATTTTGATCATTTAGAGGTAACCTTTGATACTGTTCTAGAGCTCATAAAGGTAACCTTTGATATCATTCTAGGGCTCCTAAAATGTGTTTTTTGAGTGGATTTAGAGAGGAAGTTGTGAAAAGCAAATGAATGATAGTATGCGAGGGCTTGGAGGATGTTAAATAATGAAATCTGTCGTGAGCAATAGATTTGTGTTGTTCGGCGGCTGTCTCAATGAGACTGGCTATGAAACAACATGGTGCAAGCAACGAGGATGTTCAACACTTGATCCTGAGGAAGATACAAATACAATACTTGCAAATGGAAGAAGATACAACATTTCTAAAGCAGAAAATCAGACAATACAATCTCCATAATACTCAAACAAAGTAAAAGTCTTACTTAAACCAGAAAAAAATAACGCATAAATAGTTTCATAGCAGAAAATAACCTAATTTGAAATAGAGAAATAGGAAATAAAAAAATAATAAATAAATGAAGAGGAAAATAAATCAAAAAGGAAAGAAATATGCTAAAAATAGGAAATTTTGGGTGTCTTTGTCGATTGAATTGTAGCTGAATTGCGGCTTCTCTCACAATCCCGCGTTCTGCGGTCCTCGGTCTGTAGAATTGAGGAGTTCCGCAGAGCAGATGCTCCGCGTAATTCCCTTAGGCTGGGAGAAGCTTCTTCTTCTTCTATGGAAGGACCTGGTTCCCACTATTAGATGTTTTTTTATTTTCCATAAAACATCTAATGAGATATCTAAAGCTATGTTTCCCTTCACTTGTGTAACCATTTGTCGATGGGGGCACTATCAAACAATACTAAAATTTAGTACCTAGCTTATTGCATAGATCTTCTAGAAATCGCTCAAAAACTTGTCATTTTTATTTAAAGTGATGATATGTTGGAATGCTCTCAATAGAGACAACTTAGAGGATAAACTGGAGGTAAGAGAATTTTGAAACTCCTCTAGTGAGGGTCGCATTGCCTCAGATATCATATCTTTCGTGACACTGTCTCCTAGCATCACCAAGTTCAGTTTCACTCATGCCTCTCTCATTGTCTGTAGGAAAGTGCCATAAACCACTAATGTTCCTGCCTCCGTCTGATTTCCCATGACGACTGACTCTTTCAACGACAAAATTACAATATGCTTCTGTCCTTGATAAATGAGTAGATGTTTTTGCCCCCTTCATGAAGTGTAACCCTATCATATTGTCATAGTACCCAAAATAATGTGATATGCATCCATAAGCACGATATTACACCAAACATGTTCTTGCAGTTTGTCTCCCGCAAAAAAATTCCTCAAGACATCTCCTATAATCTGTGATCTCATCTTTCTTCTTTAATCACAATAGAGAATATGTTCGAGAATTCTTTTAAATGGCGAGGTTTAATGTATCCACCATATTTATAGATGCCACATTCTCACAATTTGCTTTGTCCATAATGAGGTTGCACACCTTTCCCTTCACGGTGCAACTGATACAAAATATGTTATGACCAATGTTAGGTAATGTGGAGGCCCGGTCCACATTAATTAGATTCCTAATTAAGAAATTCACCTACCACATCCCACCTACTGCTCACCTACCACATCCCACCTACTGCTCACCTACCTCCACCTACCACATCCCACATACCGCTCACCTACCTCCCACCTACCACTTAGTTTGGTTTCTATAAATAGCCTCTTTTGGCTTAGAGAAAGACAAGCTAACCAAGAGCCAAGCAAAAGCTAAGCAAGGGCCAAGCCAAGTCCTCTAAGAGAGAAAGAGAGGAAGAGAGAGAGAGAGAGAGGAAGGGAGAGAAGAAAAATTTAAACGCCGAGACGCTCGACAGTGTAATTCCTCAAAGTAATAAATACCTCTGCAGCTCCGTGGACTTAGGCAATTTTGCCGAACCACGTAAATCTGTGTGTCACTTTGGTGTTTTTTCTCCGTGCAATTTTTTATCGTTCCATTTTTCGCTTTATTGTCGTCGTTTTTCACAACAACCAAGCACAATTCTCTCATGGGCTTAGTTTGAAGGACTTGTCAGTACTAGCATCTCTCCCTCATTTATGGGTAGCTTGTATTCCTCTTAGTTCTCCTCCTCTGATTTTAACCCTTTGCCTCCTCCATTGCGCCTTGCTCGGTGAAAAATATCATTCTTCTGTTTGGATAATCAGATTTAATGTGTCCAAAGCTGTAACACTTGAAGCATTTCTAGTTGGAATGAATTTGGGGTACTAAAGGTCTCAACTTTATCTTCACCCTAAACTGATTTTTCCTCTAATGATGTCGACTGGGATGCTTCACTGTGTGTACTATTGTTGTTTGATCCTAAGGTTGAACTGTATTTGAAAGGTGGCGTGGAATTGATATGTTGTGTTGTATCTCCACCTTCAGAGATAGAGTTCAAACATCCTATAATATCAACAATGTAGTTGGTCCAAATAATCAATGGACGGCTTTAAACCTCCAAGATATTGGGCTACGGTGTTCTGCTCTTGTTCCACTAGCTCACACTTCAATATAGGTTGCATAAACTAAATGTACTCCTTTACTGAGAGATTTTGTTGTTGTAAGTGGTGAAGTCTTTAGAGCACATCCTGCCTTTAATGCACTTGTAGGTACTTGCATGTCATCTTTTTCATTTTGAGCCAGCTAGTGATTTTACTTTTTCCCTCATGCTGGCGCAATCACTTCAAAATTTTCCACCAAAGGACACATTGTTCTTCAACTTGATGACGACTATCGTGGCCCTTTTGTCAGGTAGAATATTCTTGTATTCAAAGACCCGTTCCACTGTCTGGAGTCACCTGATGAACTTGTTTGGGTCCACGTGACCATCAAAATTTAGTAAGTTCATCTCTACTCTAAGATATTGATATTTACTTTGATATTCCCTGCCAAATCGACAAGTTATTGGTTCTTCATCTCTGAAAATTTTCTATTGAAATGATTTATTTTATCTTCTTAATCTGGCGAGTCGCCGTTGTGGGTATGACGACCTCACCGGATTGTCTCCTCTCGAAGGCAGCAAGCTTTTATTGCAATTGAAATTTTTTTTTTTTATGTCTTCCATGATAAGTTCTTAGACACCTTGTTGAAGGTTTCTCATTGGCGGCTTGGTGTCTTTTTCTCTCGGCCAATTTTTTTTTTTGGCTGATTCAGGGTTGCAAATCAAATTTTGGTGAGAGGGCTTAGTTTCTGATGGTATGTGTTAGAGTGAAATTTTGGTGCAGGTAGGAAATTTGGATTTTGAAAAGTTTAGGTTTAGGGCAAGAAGTTATTGTGGGGATGACTAGTGTATTGAGTTAGTCGATGATTTAGGTGTGAAATTTTGGATAGGCATATGAAAAATCTAGAGCTCCTAGAAGATGTTTTGGGAGTGCATTTAGAGGGGAGGTGCTTGTGGAATAGCGAAGTAGCGATAGTATACAAGGTCGACGGCGTTTTGAGGAGGATAAATGTTGTAATATGTGGTTGTATAGCATACTTGTGCTGCTCGAAAACTATCCCGATTGAAAACAGTGATGTAGATGATGAAACGGTGTTGCATGGGCAACGAGGAGGTTCACCACTTGTTCTTGAGCAAGATAGAGACACGAGTTGCAAAAGGAAGATGGTGTAACACTTCTAAAGTAGGAAATCAGATATTACAGCCTCTATAATACTCAAACAAAGCAAAAGTCTTCCTTAAACTAGAAAATAACAACACATAAATAGTTCCTTACTAGAACATAACTTAATTAGAAATAGTAAAATAGGAAATAATAAAAAGGAAAGAAATATGCTGAAAATAAAACATTTTGGGTGGCTCTATCAGCTAAATTATGGTTGAATCGCAGCTCCCTTTCAATCCCACGTTTGGCGGTCCGTGTAATTAAAGTGTCCTGCATAGAAGATGATGTATACTGGAAATGTGATCATATATGTTTTATTTTAATATGATTTTATGTTAATTTTATGCTTTTGAAAAGTGTTTATGATGCATTTTATAGGATTCAGTTTAGAAGATTCATTAGAGCTGAAGAAGTAAAGAAATGAGCAAAGTACAGGAGCAACACCCATACGCCAAAGTGGGGTGTCTAGGCGCCCAAGGTGCACAATTTGACCCAACATCTAGAGAAGTCGGAAAGTATTTGCTAGGTTGGTGGCGCTTAGGCATCACGACTTACGTGCCTATGCACTAGATACAGGCACCTAGGACTCTAGCAGGTGGAAACTAGGCATCAGACTGCCAGCGCTCATGCGTCAATTCACGTGTTTTGATGGTTTGAGTAGATGAAGGGATAAAAACCACTATCGAAGGTTTAGAGGAGCATTTAAGGAGCACGAGGACGGAAGAAAAACTCAGACACGAAGCCCAAGTACGAGAGAGTGAAGTTTGGAGTGATTGTAAGGTTTTCTGAGTGTGTAATTGTGCTTGTAATCTTAACATTTGGACAAAATAAATAAATAAATAAATAATTTCGACTCAATTTCTCCACAACCGTCCAAACCGATTAAACAAAGTTTATTACAGGGAAATTTACATACATACCACACAATTCTTATGTATTTACATATCAACCACCTAAAGTTTGATGCTTGCACTATAACACTCTGATGTCATAAACACATACATACTAAAAGATGTATTTCACTTTTAAAAGTTAATAACAGTGATATATGTGATGTGATGTGTTAAAGATTTGTGTATTATAGATATAAATATAAAAAAAATTGTTGTCAGACATGTAAATATACAAGAAATCGGAGGTATTTATGTAAATGCACCTTTATTTTAATTCCTCTAACATTTTCAATTCTACTGTAATTCGTCTTCTTTAAATCCCTTGAACCAAATAAAAGCATCTAATTGATAATTTCTTAAAAGCATTTATTTATTTTCTAGAAATTACTTTGCTTTATCTATGAAAGTATTTATTAGAATCCTCTTCTGGGCAACGAATAATTCTTCTTTATTCCCAAATGAGGGCCGCATTGACAAACAACGCCTAATGGGAGTCGAACTATCTTTTTTATCTCTTTCAAACGAAAAATTAGTCTATTAGGATAATGGATGCAAACTTTACATCCGGTGTCTAATTAAAATTGTCCATATGTTAGAGTGGGTCTCACACTTTAGGAATATTTGAATTTCAGTTCCGCTTTTTATTATGGTTATAATAAGAAATGATGTCAGTAGTGGTTGATTAAACTAGATGAAAAATGGCAGAATAATCTACTATGCGGCGTTCTCAGCAAATCCTCCTATTCCTGTTCTATTTTAATTATAACTTCATTTGCTTAAATATTTTTTACTTGAGGACATTTACATACGTAGCACACGATTCTTATATATTTTTGATGTGATATCAAAGATTTGAGTGCTACACGGGTAAATATGAAATTTTGGGTGTGAGATGCAAATACATAAGAATTGTGTGCTATGTTTGTAAATGCCCTTTTTTACTTTTATCCTTTCTATTAACAAATGAGATTGGAAATAGTTTTCTATCACAGATGATGGCTTTTTTTAATATTGAGTTGCTTTGCTTCTGACATTTGGTTTATGTTTCATGATCACAGCAAATGGGTCATGATGAATCAAGACACTAGGAAACTTCAGCGAGTAAGTGATGAAGTGAAGGAGGAATATCTTGTTTTTTGTCCGCAAACGCCCAGGTAATATTTGCTAGTTTTTTTTTTTAATTCCGTTTATTTTGGCTCAATGCCGGGGAATTCATTTTCTTTTGTTTTAAATGTAAAGAATTGTTTTGAGGTAAAAAAATTATTCATTTTATTAACACTTGGGCTTATATAGAATCTTACAATATCTACAAATAAATCTCTAGACTTCTTCTATTTACAAATAGAACCCAATATTAGATACAAATTTCAACACTCCCCCTCAAGATAGGCAAAAAATATCTACTAAGCCCATCTTGTCACACAACCTAGACAAATCTGATGAGCCAAGTCCTTTAGTGAAGCAGTCAACCATCTGCTCTTTAGTGACTATATGACTCAGCTCCAGTAGACTGTCATTCAGCTTTTCCTTGATGAAGACCTACCAATCTCCACATTTTGGTTTTATCATGTTGCACCGGGTTGTTGTCGATGTTGATTGTTGATCTGTTGTCGCACCACAACTTCATTTTAGCTCCTTGGTCCATCTTGAGCTTTACTAACAATGCTCTCAGCCACATCATCTCGGCAATTCCTAAAGTTAGGGCCCTGTACTCTGCCTCTGCTGTTGACCTCGCTATTGCTGACTGTTTCTTGCTCTTCCAAGGGACCAAGTTGCCCCCTACAAACATGCAATATCCAAATGTGGACTTCTTGCCATCCATACAAACTCGTATAGTCGAAGTCACAATAGTCCTCAATGCTTACATGCCCATTCTTTTTTAGATCAACTCCTTTCATGGTACACTCTTTAGGCACCTCAGAATCTGATATACTACATCTATATGACCCTTTCTTGGATCATGCATGTAGCAACTCACCACACTTACTACAAATGATATGTCGAGACGAGTGTGACTCAGATAGATGAGACAACCTACCAATCTCTCAACTGGCTCTCCTACCTCTGCGCTCAGCTTTCCCTTCTGATCAATTGGTGAAACTGCAGGCCTGCGTTCCAACTTGTCTGTCACTTTGAGCAAGTTTAGCATATACTTTCTCTGAGATAGAACAATCACCTCTACTTCAAGAGCCACCTCAATTCCAATGAAGTATCTAAGTTGTCGCAGGTCCACCTCAAATTCTTTGCCCAAACTTGCCTTCCGTTGAGCATTCTCTTCCTCATCATCCACAATGACAATCATATCATCCAAATACACAACAAGAATAGTAATGTGACCACCATGTCGTTGAAAGAATACTGTGCGGTCAGCATTCATCTGCTGATAACGCATGCTTAACATTGCTTTTCTGAACCTGTTAAACCAAGCTCGAGAAGACTTTTAAACCATATAGTGACTTTCTCAATCTACATACCTTGCCCGCTATTTGGTTCGTGTCGAAGCCTTGTGGTATCTCCATGTACATCCCCTCTAGCAGATCCTCATGAAGAAACACTTTCTTCACATCCAGTTGATGTAACTCCATCCACTTTTCACTCTAGAGAGATAAGTGTCCCGACTGTGCTCAGCTTTGTCACTGGTGCAAATCTCATCGTAGTTGATGTCATATGTTTGACTATACTCTTTCGCCACCAACTATGCTTTATACCGATCATTTTTTCCTTCTGAGGTACGCTTCCACTACAGGAATTAAGCAAATTTACGTCGACCAAATCGAAGGCAAATCAGAGGTTGGTAATGTTAATTCTGTCAATTTTGTGTCGAAATATTTCGACACAAATAATTTGCGTCAACTTTTTGCATCGTATTAGCGTCAGATTTGTTTATTCTACACATGTGTCGACTTTTTGTCTAAAAACATGGACAATGAAGAATATCGTCGGATTACCGTCGAATTTGCGACGGATAATATCGATAAACAATGAAATATTATCGTTATTTTAGTGTCGGATTTTTTGGCACAAAACATACACAAATCGATGACAACCTCTAACACAAAAAAATTTCAAAAATCAATTATATTTCCACAACTTGCACTTGACATATTCGACCTTAGGGTCAAGCCGGTCTCCGTCTGGCAGAGTAGAATCCGATCGATCACTTGAAGTTCGTAGGACGCGCTAAGAACCATTTCTCACTTCTTTTTCCGCAGTTCCTTTCAACCTGTCTGGGAAGTGGTAGCATTTATTTTGATCTTAAGACTTGGATGTCTTTGCAACAGCAAGTTCAGCAACAACAACAGCCGCAGCAGCAATTGGAAGATAAAAGAGTTGAGTATTCACTCCGCTGCCCTACACCCGATCACAGTGACTCTCGTACCTTGCGGGGGAAAGAAGTATGCGGGAGGAAGTAGCTCCAGATAATGAGCAGTAGGAAAGTCAAGTATTGGAGCAAGAGGACTCACATGTATGTGCCCATAGCAAGATGCCCTTAACACTGAAGCATTCCAAAAATTCTCAGATACTGCATTATAACCAGTCATATCACAGATCAAAACTCTAAAAAATATCATTAATGAAAATGAAGTTACTCTCATAAATCGCCCCAAACAAGAATAGTAAAATTAACCAAAGTTTCACCACAAATGTCTAAAATAATGCTTATTAAAAAAAATACTCGTCTCCTCCCTCCTTTACAAATGTCAATGGCCGCTTGCCCTGACGATCTGCTAAGTCTCTGCCATGCGCACTATAAAATCTTCTACCCTATGTTGTCCTTTTAGCATCTGCTCGCACAACTGACAGATCTCTTCATTCATTTCATTGCAGCGCATGCCTGACATGAGTCTCCTGGTCTGGCTGTGAGGAGCTTAGGGAACTTAGTACGGGGCCACGGGAGAGCTCAAACTCGAAGGCTGTGCCCTTCACTCAAATGCCATAAACTCTCCCTTATTCTTCCCCGCCGCCTGGGTCCAAAGCTCGTTCTTGGACTGCACAATGGTAGACTGACTACAACTGCTGCTGGCGGAGATCTGGGTCTGAGTGGCCATAATTAAATCCAGTGCTTAATTGACATTTTTAACATTTAGAATCAAATTAAACTTTTAGTTAAAGGTTTAAACTTACAACAATCTTCGGGCGTCGATCAGTGCAAATATGCAACTCCTCAACGGAGGGAGCACAACTCAACTCCTTGACCCGTGTAGTGTACAAAATTTGTTAGTGTTATAAAATTACCTTAAAAATTGAATTAATTTTTAAATATTTAAAAGAATCTTACCAACCTACATAGTGCTTCTTATGGGGGACTGATATGCAATTATGGAGCATAGTTCCCCTGACCCCCTCCATTGCCCAGTTCACTTAGTTCGTCTATCTCTTCCTCTCATAATCAGGAGAGATCCAGGTCGCAGTCAACTGACCCCAGAGCCCCTCATCGATCTAGGCAGGCAGCTCGACTCTTCGCGGGCTACCGTGAACATGTCTCATAGGTGTTGCCTGTTCCGAATCTCGAAGATTCGACAGATCTGATAGTGGTGCTCCAGGAGTCAGGTGAAGGACCTGTGCAATGTAAAAATAATTATTGTGTTAGTATAAAAAATAAAATCAAATTTATAAATCTGATTCAAAATACATGATCGTACCTCGAACTCCTTGAACCACAAGTTTCAAGGGGCTACAGGGACCTGCTTCCATGAGAGATTGGGTTGATCATACCTGCTCCTGACAATCTTTGTGATGCAGGTGACGAGCATCTTATGGGGAATGAATATGCATAAGAAACAAGTTAGTTATAAAAAATTGTACACAATGAAGAATAAAGATAATATAATGTTGAAAATAACTTACCAGTCCCACTTGGGTAGAAAATGTATGGGCGGGAGTTGATAGCCCAGGCTCAAGAGGTGTGCTACCAGCATGGTGGGGAGGTACGGAAACTGCAGGCGTCACAAAAGATGGGGCAACAGCGGGTGTCAAAGTAGGGGTGGTTATAACAGGTGTAGGAGCAAATGTCATAGGAGGGGTGGCAGCAGCAGGTGCGGGAACAGGTGCAACAGTAGCAGGTGGCAGACCAGTAGTGGAAGCAATGGCAGAAGTAGACGACCACTTCTTGCTATGGTAGGTGGTCTCTAGTGTCCCTAGAATACGGGATCTCTAAGGTGGCTGACCGCCTGCACCATCTTTGGTTATTTGCAAACAAAGGAATGATATCAATAAGACTAGTACTGGCAAAAAAAATAATCATAAGCAAAAAAGAAACGGTGCAGTTAAAGTAAGATACAAGTATCAGCTATTCTTAAAACAGGAAAGACAAGAGTAAAGGGTTATGCCTTAATACAACAAAAGTAAAAGATAACAAGTAGCAGTAGTAACTACTAATCTAAAATTACATACTTTGTTATTAAGTTTCATCAGAGGAACTCGTCGTCGAAGATGAATTTAAAATTTCGTCTTTACTCATCATCATCCACATCTATACCATAAGCAACCTCTTTCAAAATCCCTGTGGTATTCTCTAACGCAAACATTTCATCGTTTGTACCGCTCTGAATACGAAAACCTGACATACATTCCTCCTGGAGAATTGGTTCTACAGTACTATGCAGCTCAATAGTTTTCATTGGTTTATTTTTCATAACCATAGCCCAATTAACTTTATCCCTTACTCTACCAGGGTATTGAAAGTAATAAACATGTGCAGCTTGACATATCAGAACAAATGGATTAAACTTCGCATATCGTTTGTTCAATTTGACTTCAATGATATCATAAGGCGTAAGTGTTTGGTTCCTCGATTCGAAATAGGATCGAACTATCGATATTTGAACAAATATATAATGTAGCTAGCATTACATGGATATTGCAATTGAATAACTTCGACAAGTACGACGTAATAGCTAATCTTGTGATGTGTGTCTCTTTCTTTAACAGTGACATCACAGTTATGTCTTATTCTATTCAAATATCTGTCATGTAGTAATACTGCTATTAGACCCCCATTGATCCGTGATTTTGTTAGCTGTATTGTGAACCTATAAAAAAATTGAGAGGTACCATTAGCGTAACTTTAAATGCGATTATTATATTGCACACATGTGATTAGAAGAGTTTCTTCTACGTACATATAATTTGAACCATATTGGAAAATCTGTTTCGAGCTTCCTGCTTATCCGAGACTCATCTTCCATATCCAAGTTGTTGATAAATAATCTGCTCACAATATTGTTATTTCTATTTTCAATTTAATTAACATTTAACCAACATTTTCAATAATAATTGACATTATATATTGAGTTTGGGGTTCGTGAATCTTACTGTATAAATGGTTGAACTTTGTCACAATTCATCAGGACGTACAACGCAGTTGGTCGAATCTCTTTATCGCTCAGTTACTGTGTATCATGGCGCTCACCAGATATTTGAGATATGGATAATTCTAGCCGTGAATGCATGTCACCTACAATATGACCTCTTTGATAGTCTTGCTTCAAATAATATGAACAAAAAATTATCGTTTTCTGCAACAGATATGCTTCGCAGATCGATCCCTCATGAGGTGCTTTATTCTTAACAATTTTTTTATTTTATTTAAAAATCTGCAGCACAGATATTTATATTGAATATGGTGGTCGTTTAGTGTGGAATAAATTGTACACTCTCTTCTGGTCATTGGGCTAGCTGAGAAACTGGTTGTTCCAACTATAACTACTGGGCTATTCACTCTAGATTTATTTTCTTCCTTTGTCTCCTAGTCAACTTCAAGATTAGAAAACTTCGACATCATGTCTACTGGGATCTTTTGGTGGTACATACTTAAACTTAAAACTTCAGTATCACACCACGATGTTCACCTTTTAGAATTTGTTTCTTTAATGGAACATTTGAGCGGTAGATTTCTAGACTGAGATTCACGAATCATGCCCTGATGCTCACCAGATAGAGATAACATTTCTATTGGGACCTTTCAGTGGTAGATTCATAGTTTAAATCCACGGGTCATACCTCGATGCTCACTAGACAGATTTTACTTTATGTTGGAACCTTTCAATTATAATTTTTTTATTGAATTTAATGTTATACCTCATTCTTCACCAACTCAATGTCTTTTTGTTGGGAACTTTTGACAATAGACACCAGGGCTATGCCCCAATGTTCACCTAACAGTTTATCATTCTATTGAGAAATTTTGGCAACGAACACTTAGACTAAAATCCAAGGGTCATACTTCAATGCTCACCAAATAGAGTTTACTCAAGTGATAGCGTTTTTTATTTATATTTTGTCAATTTTAAAACTTCTATTACAATATATGACTAGCTAAAGATGGAAAGAGAAATCTCCCTCAGTGGAATCGCCAGAATCAACGGGCTCCGAAATGTAATGATAGCTCTCCAGGCACTCTCTACATTTTATATTAGTTTTGTTTGTTTAGAAAGCTTTGGAAGGTCGAATTTTTAGAAGACGGATTGGATTTAGATGAGACACTACCCGAAGCTTTTACCCTCACTTTGCGAGTACTTTTTGATATGGGGCTCTAGGTTTCTCATAGGTTCAAGTCCCTATGGTTAATTAACCCTCCCGATAACAAGTGAGCACTTTCGATTAGGGCTAATTATTAAAGATTCAACCTATAATAGCAACAGACATATAATATTTTAAATTATAGAATCCATCACTTGAAGCTTAAAGCGAATGGTGAGGGCATAAAGACGATAATCAAGTTCTATGGTTCCTTCATCCCAAGTTGTTATTCGACCCAACCCGATAGAAAGTTTCTTTTCAGCAGTCATGGGTTGCGTCGTCAAAGATATCCTTATAGATATGATGTGAATATTTGTTTAAAGGGACAAATTTAAATTTAAGTCGACTTTAGCTAACTGAAGGCTTTATGTCAATTAATTGTACTCTTATAATTTACAAATCAAAGGGTAAAAAATCATTAGGAAACATATGGGCTGTAATCGTTACCGTAATATAATGGTGTCATGTAGTGGCAACGACCCGGTCTGAGGGCTCTAGTCGTAATCGTTATTTTGTCGTATCATTTCGCTGTAGAACCACGAGGATAGAGAACTCGAGCCACGTCTTTACTGGCATGCAATTACTTTGATTGTAAATATATTGATACAGTTGATATAACATTCGCTTTTGTGAGCTGAAGTCAATCAGAAGTTTGTCACCCTGAATTAATTATTGCGTAGGATAGATAGAATTTGTTTTTAGCTTTAGGTGATTAAATTTGTGAGCTGAAGTCCATTAGAATTTGAACATTTATCTCAAAGTTGCTAGACTCGTCAACTTCAGTTCTTGTGTGAAAGAGAATTGGACTTGTAGGGTGATTTTGACATGTAAATTTTTATTTCAAGATTTGGACACTTATTAGGGCTTACTAGTCTCGTCAACTTCAGTCCTTACATGGAGGATGATTGGACTAGTTAAGTGGGATTTACAACCTTATCTTATAGATAAGGTGGTCCGATTAACTTGCATAACATTCTCGAATCTAATATTTGAGCATTCAATATATTTAGTTGGAGCACATGCTGGCCTTTAACCTCCATATGTTTGAGTTGTTGTAGTTGGAGCTTTTAATGCCTTAAGCCAATTCATATGATTTTAAAACATGAATTAAATCAGATAGCTCACATGCAAACTTCTATTTTACGCTTTATAAGATACCGTCATTTGTTCTTTGCAAATATGTTGTGAATTCGGTGACGGGGCTTTTAAATCAAACTTAGCTCCTCAATTTGGGTTATTGAATTTCAATTTAAGTTTAGCCTTGTGAATTTTGGTACTTTGATTTTAAATTAGGCTCAGCTCCGAATGTATTAAGTTATGTTTGAAAATATAAATATTTAAGACTTCGGTTAATTCAATAATTAAACCTAAGAGTTTAGATTTTTTTTTTTTTTTTTTTTGGGGGGGCCGGGGGGGGGGGGGGTGGTTTAATTTTAACCCCAAACTCTTAATTTTGAAAGCTCGACTTTGGGTTAATTTAACCATCTAGACTTAAACTGAAAAGTTCACATTGACATTGACTTTAAACTTTAAATTTTCAAGTTTGAAAAGTCAAAAAATTGATATTATCTTTAAAAGTCATAAGAGCCTAAAATTTAAGATATTTGAAAGCCTAGAGAGTTTAAATTTCAAAAGCACGAGGCTTTATATACTTTTAAAATCCTAAGACCCTACATTTCAACAAGCTCAAAATTTTAAATTTTTTAAATTTTCAAATGATTCGCATTTTATTTTTATTTTATAAGGTCAAAATTTTAAAAATTTGTATTAGCAAGTCCAAATTCACCAAAAAAATCTGGCAGCCTCTCGATATCTATACCCCCTATTTGGGGGCAACAAAGGATATCAATCTTATCAGCTATCTTAATAGATGAGTTGGACAGTGTTGTGAGATACTGTGGTCAGGAAGCAAATGTGTCCAGACAAGTTCGTGATTTCCCCGCTAAACCGGTACTTTGTTCTCTCGAATGGAGGTTTTTAAATATTTCCCAATTGTTCACACCTATATATCTTTTCGACACCCAATGACTTTGACAATGATGGAACAACTGACAAGAAGAGCCTAACCATATCCATAGCAACATGCCTAAGACTAGTTTTTGCATAATCTATGCAATATTGTAAGTAAATGCGTTCAATATTGTTGTGGCAAGATCCTCAGCTTGTAGGCAGAAAGCTTTCTTCTTGCGTTTAGAACCTTTCCAAAGCTGGAAACGAGTGTTGAAGTTGATAGACCTTCCTTTTGACAAACAAGTTCTCCACAAATATCTTTAACAATCAAGTCAAGCACAAAATTGTCCCCCTGCTGGCTTAACTGTAAAAACTCATACCTTCTACAACCGGTTAGAAGTTTTGCTAGCCCAAACATAGTTTCACCGCCAATGTGTGTCAGTGACCAATTCAAAACTTCCTGTTTTCCATCACCTACAAACTTTATTGTACTAACTCCGAAGAAAATATTGACTAGAAAGTATGGAAACAAGTTCTTTTGGTCAACACCTACAAGTGTTCGTTTCCCATGCATGAATGTGAAGGATTCATATGGGATTTTCTTCAACAAGAAATTAGCTCCAGTTACAACAGCATCCATTTCGTCCAAATTATCAAGAGAAGCACCTAACTTCTCTTTGAAGATATCAGCAAACTTAAAGGAACCACCGCCTGTAGCCTTGATATCCACATTCATGCTTGTTGAACCTGCTGCAAATTCTCTACTGTAGAGCAGCCTCTTTGAGCGAAGAAAATCTAGGCACTCATCCAGACGAATTGTTTGGAACTTCATGAATCTGCACTGTCCCTTAATTGCCATTCCGTGGCTCTTAACCTCCGAGTTGTCCTCGAAATAAACCAATTTGATCAAAGTTCCTTCTATGTCAACAGCGAGAAGGGCACTATCTGAAGATTGTTTGGGAAGTGCAATCGGAGGATGCCGCTCCTCGAGATCTCCGCATATCCCCGCGCCTTTGAGATTCAGCAAACCCTTGTAGTTCATGTTATGAAGGTTCAGCTGACCGATCATAACTCAAGATCAGCTAATTCCATGGAAATAATCTGCGAAAAACTACCACTAATTATACAAAATTGCAAATAGGATTGGTGTGATCAAAACACTATAGTCTATTTTCAGCTTGCAAAGAAGGCAAGGGCGGGATCGGCCAGGGGAAGCAATCGCGACGAGGAGGTGCGATGTCAATGCAAGGTTTTTCGTCAGAGCAGTGCGGAAGGAGGAGAAAGATGGGAATTTCAAATTTCTATATACCGCAATCGCGTTGTTGCCTTCCCAATTAGCATTAATCGTGATTGTGCTGCATGATGGCACACGAACAGAGACTTTCGGGCGGCATCTGCGTCTAGGATGCGAAGCGAAAGGAAAGAAATATAGACGTTTTGGAATTCTCTGTGTCTCTTCCTTGCTTCTTTGGTTAGCCCTAATCACTATTGTATCACGAGTGGTTCAGGGGGCTTCTGCGATTGAGTTTGCAAGACAGAGGAGGAGATGACGGGTTACCGTGCAGCGCAAGAAGTCAAGTGAAGGAGAAGAGAAGCGGAGTTTCAGAGATTTTTGTATGTTGCGATCTCATCGTTGGTTGGAGATAAGAGATGTGCATTAGAAGTTCTTCGCTGCAATTCTGTTGGTTGCTGAAGTGGGGAAAGAAACTGAGACTTCCGTATGAATGAGTTAGAACAGTTATAGCGGCATTAGTTAGGGTTTTAATCTAATTAATTATTTTTCTCTTTTTTATTTTATTTTAAGCATCAACGTATATCCTAATTTTGCCGTAAAAAAATGTGCTCTAAACAAATTTTTTCACAAGTTCACTTAATTATTTGTAGTTCCTTTTTTTTGCTCTTGAAGAATTTTGGATGTGAAGTCATAATTTTGAAAACCTTAGGAGGTGCGACCACTTCGGACTTCCCCTAGTAGTTGCATAGTAATTTTATTTTCATCAATCATAATTTCAAATACCTTAAGGTTGTCATATCATTCAGGGCAAAAAGTTTGGAGAATTCTTTTTTTATATTCTTTGTAATAGTTCAAAATTGCTTCTAAAGGTTTTCTTAGGTGCTAAAAGTGCTCTAGTTAAAGTTTGTAACCTTAAAAATTTGCCCGAGGGCTCTAAAATGGCTAAAAAAAGGCATATCCATTCCCAAAAGTAGGCTTGAACATTTATTAGTCATGTGGTATGCATGTGAGTTGAGTGGCTGCTAATGTGTTGTTGAATGTTTAAAAAAATAAATAACATAAATTAAGTGAAAAACTTAACCTACTCCCAGCTCTAACAGGCTCAAATTTTCGCGTAATTTCTCATGTTTGAGTTGTAAAAGTCACGACAGACTCCCGTAACTCTTCCCTTGTCAGTCACAGAAAAAACATGGAGTAAACAATTTTCATTCTTGTCTGCAAATCCTCCTTCCCCTGTATTCCTCTCAAGGCCAAAGGCCCCTTTTTCTACATTGTTCCCCCTCCTCTTCATCCTCTTCAACCTTCTTGCATTTGCCATTCTAGTCCCTTTGTTTCGCACATAACAAACAGATGAATCTCCATTACTCTGTTCAATCCCTGCACATAAGCTACACAATCCTGACCTAACCATCGCCGATCTTCGCTTTGTGCAATAGAAGGTTTACTACCCCGACACGAAGCTGTCGCCGCCTCCTCCTTTCATTCACGCACAAATCTCACAATCTCGCAGCCTTGTCTCTGTCTTACATGTTTGAATAGAGCAGCTCGATCCTCCACAGCTCCTGTTTTCTTATTCCAACGACAAGATCACTCCTTTCAGAGTCTTCTGAAACTCCCTGTAGCAAAATCCTTTGCTCTAACTCCGCTTCGTCTTCTTCCTCCAATTCGAAAGCTGCATGCAGAACTGAGACGCTCCCCACTTCTTCAGGATTGAAGCAAACAGTGGAAGCCCTCACCTCCTTTACTGGTTCTCCTCTCGGACCCTTTCCACTCTTTCTTCTTTTTCGAGTCTGAGCCCCTCGTAATCTTCCTATGCCGCATCGTCGAAGCCCTCGCCTTATTGTCGAAACTGCGCTGCCTACCTTTCCCTGCTTTGCACCCGATCCACTTTCTCTAAGCTGAAGTGTTTCGCCTGCTCCTCTGTGCCCAAACCCTTACTATTAGTGTTTTATTTACATTCATATTGTATAAATAAAAAAAGAAAAAAAATTAGACAAAGAAATGATCTATATTTAATTTTGTTGTCCTGTCGTCAATCTTCAATTATCGCTGTCATCGTTGACTAGTGCTTTAAAAAGTATAAAAACTGAGCAATAAGACAATTCTTTAAAGTGTTCATTCAAGGAAGCGTGAGCTTCTGTCCTTGGAAATTAAGTAACATTTGAGGAAATCACGATCTCATTTGAAAAATTTTATAAAATCAGCGGTTTTAAAGTACCTGTCTTGGGAAATGTGAGTACCCTTCCTTGGGAAGTAAGTATCATTCGAGAAAAGTAAAGTACTGCTTGAGAAAATGCTTGCTTGCGATTTGACACATTTTATAGGTAAATTGAAAGCCCGTTGTGTCTTTTAAGACCTCGGGTTAAATACATATTTTTGTTACCTGACTGTAGTGTTTAACAACACTGACCAATAAGTCTTATAAAACTGTTGAGAATGCTGATATTCTTCTATTGCCCACTAACAGGAGTTGATGCCCGGAGGCTAACAAATTTTCTGGTGATTTGAACTTGTAAATAACTTGAGATCTTAAACTTTTGAAATTATAAAATAATTCAAAAAAGTATGAATCATTTAAATTTTAAAATATTTGGAAACATGAAGCTTTGAATCGTAGGCTTAAATTTTTGGCTTTTGAAATATCGTTAACTAGGCTTTAAAAATATTAAGATTCAGTTTTTTAAATTGAAGTTCATAAAACTTCAAAATATTTTAAAATTGAGTTGTTTTAGACTTAAGCCCCTAGAAGTTAAAAATCAATTCAAAATTGAGTTTTTCGAATCTAGACTCCTAGGGATAACAAATAATTCAAATATGGGTTTTTGAAACTTTAAAATCTTACCATCGGATTCACAATATAATTTGTTTGCAAACATAAGGCGGTCCTTAAAGAGCTAAAAAATGAGGTTTTACACGTATTCCAAAAGCTCTATTATCCACATATAATTTAAAAAATGTTTGGATAATTTCACAATAAGTCTTTGAGAAAATGTTTTGATTTGAATGTGGATATGTTAAGATTTATGCAAATATAATATTATATATATATATATATATATATATATATATATATATATATATATATATATATCTATGTACTGTTGTGTTTTAAAAAAATAAAAAATTCGGCTATCAATTGTGCGTTCATAGTAGGTACATGCATCTATACAATTAAGATATTTGTGTAACTAATGAGTTGGAATGATTTTTGAGATACTTAATATCTTTTTAAGATATCTTTTAACTTCAATGTATTTTCTCAAAAGACTTTTAATTACTTGATAATTTTTGTATTCATGTCAAAATATAAAGTTATACATTATAAGAAAACAAATTATGTTATCACATCTTGTAAGTGTCCCAAAATTCATGCAATCACATTAAACAATGACATCAAGATGTATGCACATTAAAAAAATACACCCCCTTGGGCTTCAGGTAAAACATTAAATGTTTTAACGAATAACTTAGGAATGTTGCATGGGTTAAGTCCAAATTTAGATTCAATTAGTTAATAGTTTGAAAAGTTAATCGAGCCTCTTTGCTAAAGGGCGCAGTTGTAAGTCCCACCCAATTAGTTTGACTCTCCTTACAAAGTTTGAAGTTGATGAGTTAGTAAATTAGAAAAAACTATCTCAATCTTAATATAAGAATTTATGAGTCTAGATCACCTAGTTCAAACCTTCTTCTTATACTAACAGAACTTGAACGAACTTGTATCCTAAAAAGTCTAAACCAACTTACTTAAATGCTCTTCAAATATAAAATATTTAAATGTTTAAATTCTCGATAATGATCTTGTTGATTGAAAATCTCAATCGAGGGGTTAATTTCAAACCAATGTTCAATCTAAGTTTTCAAACTAACACTCGAGTTAAAATTAATCACGCAGTTGTAAGTCCCACCCAATTAGTTTGACTCTCCTTACAAAGTTTGAAGTTGATGAGTTAGTAAATTAGAAAAAACTATCTCAATCTTAATATAAGAATTTATGAGTCTAGATCACCTAGTTCAAACCTTCTTCTTATACTAACAGAACTTGAACGAACTTGTATCCTAAAAAGTCTAAACCAACTTACTTAAATGCTCTTCAAATATAAAATATTTAAATGTTTAAATTCTCGATAATGATCTTGTTGATTGAAAATCTCAATCGAGGGGTTAATTTCAAACCAATGTTCAATCTAAGTTTTCAAACTAACACTCGAGTTAAAATTAATCACTTTGATGTTTAAAGCAAACCTATTCACTCTTCGCAATAGTTTGTCGGGGGTGATAAATTTCTGATTGATTTCAGTTCACAATGAGTAAATGTTACATTGAGTGTATCATTATTTGACACTCGAAGTCATTTCACGTTAGTAAGGGTATGACCCAAGTCCTATGTCCTCATGGTATTGCCTCTAAATGATATCGCATAGTAGTGGTTACGACCAAAGTCTTCTGACTATTGATTGCCATCAAATGACACCATTATGTCGCGGCCATGGCGGCAGCCTGTATGTTTCCCAATGATTTTCTACTATTTGAGTTGTGAATCATAATGGTATAATTGATTGACACAAATCATTTTGTTAGTTAAGGTTGACTTAAATTTGTTTCTTTGAACAAACATTTACCCTAAATCTACAAGGATCCATTGGACGACGCAACTCATGGTTGTTAATAAGGTTCTTTCAGTCAGGATGGTTTGATTACCTCTTCTTACTAAGTCGATTAAGAATCATGACAACCTAATGGAGAACCATAGGATCTTGATCGGTTTGTCATCATTTCTCCCACCATCCACTTTAAGCTTCAAGTGATAGATTTTACAATTTAAAGTATATGTCTACTACTATTATATGTTGATTATTTAGTGTTAAATATCTAGCCTTAATCGAATTTTCTCCTATTATTAGGAGACGTAATTAACTATAGTGGCTTGTGCTTATGAGAAACTTCAGACTCTATATCAATGATTTCTCACAAAATGATGGCTAAATCTCTGGGCACTGTTTTATCTACCATTCCATTTGCCTTCCGAAAATTTGACCCTTAACCCGTGGTTGTTGATAGGGATCTTTCACTCAGGATGGTTTGATTACCTCTTCTGACTAAGTAAATTAAGAATCATGACAACTTGAAAGTAAGAACCATGGGATCTTGATCGGGTTTGTCATCATTTCTCCTAACATCCGCTTTAAGCTTCAAGTGATAGATTTTACAATTTAAAATATGTCTATTACTATTATATGTTAATTATTTAGTGTGAAATGTCTAGCCTTAATCGAATTTTCTCTCCTATTACTAGGAGAGGTAATTAACTATAGGGGTTTGCGGTTATGAGAAACATCAAACTCCATATCAAAGATTTCTCACAAAATGATGGCTAAATCTCTGGGTAGTGACTTATCTATCATTCCATTTGCCTTCCAAAAACTTTACTATCAAAACCTTCTCAAAAAAAAAAAATGCAGAGTTTTGGGAGTCGAAATTTTTGAGGCCCACGTATGTGTTTTACTTTTTTTTATATATGTTTCATTTCTTTCAAAGAATATTTCTTCTTGTCAAATGATGAAAAGAGCTGAGCCATATAATTCATTAAAAAAACCAGTCAACTTTACTTCTTGTATGTGAAAGTAACAAAAGTTTTGGAGCAAGATATAACATTCAATTTTTGAAAATGTATTAATCAAAATAAATATAATATCATGCACAAGTTCTTGAAATATTTGGAATGAAATTAATGCTTTAATTAATCTATTGAGCATTAAAGACTTGATGACTAGAGACTTGGTTCTTCAGAATATTAGCTCATGTGTGGTTCAACTCTGGTTGTGCCAAGTATGATGACTATTTTTTGTTCCAGAATAGTCTTTGGAATGTCGTACGTGTTTTCGAGTTGCCTTGGGTGTACATGAAACATGGACTTTGGTGTGGGGTTCCCCAAGCCACAAAAGTGTAACAGCTTTTATAAGGCGGTGGCAGATCGATTCCAAAAGCTTCTATTGCAGAAGATGAAACTCTTGTCTGTGGAGAATGAAGCAAGATGTAATCGTGGAACATAGAACCACGTTCCTGTTGAATGTGAAAGCTAGATTCCTTGATCTATCGTGATCATGGGATGGGTGGGGATTCTGTTCTGATTACATTGTAGTGGGAGGCCCTTGTGGGTCTTTTTTCTAATATTATTTTAATTACCATTATTTTTGCATGAGAATTATTTATATGTTATTATTCTCTTGTTTTAGTACTTTTGCTTTGTTTTGTGTATCTGGAGATTTATTTTTTTGATTTCATTCTCTAATTAGTGTTGCATCATCTTCTTTTTACAAGTGCTCCTGTAGGAACAGATCAGTGGTGGATCTCCCTCGCCAAACGCCTCTTATACCCTTCCAAATGTTGTTGGCCTTGCAAACTTCCATTACCTTGTTGTTCCAAAGCCGCCTTCCTATTAAACCCCCCTCTTAAACACCTTATAGGAACCGTAGAACAGAATCAATTAAAATGTTATTATGAAAATGTTTTCTGCAAATGCTTCACAAAGACCTAAAACGAATAACTTCAATTCATAGTAATTTTCAAGTTTTCAATGACGTGAACTTCAAAACATGCTCAAACCTTTTACACGAAACTTTTGAGTTTATGTTTGTATTAGAAGTAATATGACAATATACCGGTTAAATATTGCTGATAACCAAAAATATAGGTTTTCTAAAAAGATTCTATGCTAAATCAAGTAACTGGATTTCATTACAAGGAAAGAAAGAGCCCGCAAATTGCTCACGTAAAACCAATAAGAAATCGTTAAATGATTAAACATTAGATAGCTAGGGGGCTTATTTTTGTTATTGACTTATTATAATTTATTTCTTTCTGTAGAGTATATATATATATATATATATATATATATATAGATATACAAAAGCTGCTAAATGGCGTCGCGGGCTCTGCTAGGGTTTCGACATGGCGATTCCTGGCGTCAACCCTAATACACGATTGACGTTGTCTCGCGTCTTCGCAAGTTCGCACGACTTCGTCTTCCCTGTTTGGCGAGTCGTCTTCGTAGCTAGTTTGCAAGTTCGCACGACTTTGATACGACGCTTCGTCATCTTGCTCGCAGAATCGCACGAGTCGGCTTCCGGGTAGTCTTCGACGTCTTCTTGCAGGTTCGCGCGAAGCAGTTCTCCCTCCGTTCGCAGACCTATCCGACCTCGCTGTCTGCATCTTATTTCACGCCTGCTGTCTGCTGTCTACTGTCTATTGCGACAGTTTCGCCAGGTACTTCTCTTAGAGTGTGTGAAACACGCCGATGGCTTCAGGACTTTCCCATGCTGCCGCCCTCGCCGGTGACATCTCCGTCAAACCCTCCAATACTACAGTGGCTCACAAACGCAGCTTCCCTTTCCACCTCGCCGACAGTCCGACCCAGTCGTACCATGATTCTGTTGCAGGACATGGTGATTGCAATCTCATTAAAAAAGTAGGTAAAAGGCGGGTAAACCAGCGCAATTCTTCTCGAATGCTGAAATCTCATCTCTTGCTGATAAGCACAAATTTACACTAGTTAGCAAGTTCCAATTAGGTCGCCCGAAGATGGAGAATATCAGGAAGGTTTTCGAAGATTTCAAGCTAGTTGGGGATTGGCAGGTGACTTTCTCGATGGAAGACATGTTTTGATTCAGCTATGCATTGAAGAAGAATACACGAGGGTTTTCTCGAAGAAATTCATTACTGATGGAGAGCAAACACATGAAGTTGGTCGAATGGACTCACGATTTTGATCTCGATTAAGAACCCCCCCCTTACGCGCTATCGCGGTTCTCATTCACCAAACTCGAAACTCGATTCTTTGATTGACCTACCATATATGCAATTGGAAATTTTCTTGAAAAACCTATCTGGTTCTTATTACACGAAACTTCTACGTCGGACAATTAGCAATTGCTGATTTTTGTTGAGTTTATGTTTGTATTAGAAGTAATATGACAATATACCAGTTAAATATTGTTGATAACTAAAAATATAGGTTTTCTAAAAAGATTCTATGCTAAATCAAGTAACTGGATTTCATTACAAGGAAAGAAAGAGCCCGCAAATTGCTCACATAAAACCAATAAGAAATCGTTAAATGATTAAACATTAGATAGCTAGGGGCTTATTTTTGTTATTGACTTATTATAATTTATTTCTTTACGTAGAGTACATATATATATATATATATATATATATACAAAAAGCTGCTAAATGGCGTCGCGGGCTCTGCTAGGGTTTCGACATGGCGATTCCTGGCGTCAACCCTAATACACGATCGACGTTGTCTCGCGTTTTCGCAAGTTCGCACGACTTCGTCTTCCCTATTTGGCGAGTCGTCTTCGTAGCTAGTTCGCAAGTTCGCACGACTTTGATACGACGCTTCGTCATCTTGCTCGCAGAATCGCACGAGTCGGCTTCACGGGGAGTCTTCGACGTCTCCTTGCAGGTTCGCGCGAAGCAGTTCTCCCTCCGTTCGCAGACCTATCCGACCTCGCTGTCTGCATCTTATTTCACGTCTGCTGTCTGCTGTCTGTTGTCTATTGAGACAGTTTCGCCAGGTACTTCTCTTAGAGTGTGTGAAACATGCCGATGGCTTCAGGACTTTCCTATGCTGCCGCCCTCGCCGGTGACATCTCCGTCAAACCCTCCAATACTACAGTGGCTCACAAACGCAGCTTCCCTTTCCACCTCGCCGACAGTCCGACCCAGTCGTACCATGATTTTGTTGCAGGACATGGTGATTGCAATCTCATTAAAAGTGTAGGTAAAAGGCGGGTAAACCAGCGCAATTCTTCTCGGATGCTGAAATCTCATCTCTTGCTGATAAGCACAAATTTACACTAGTTAGCAAGTTCCAATTAGGTCGCCCGAAGATGGAGAATATCAGGAAGGTTTTCGAAGATTTCAAGCTAGTTGGGGATTGGCAGGTGGTTTTCTCGACGGAAGACATGTTTTGATTCAGCTATGCATTGAAGAAGACTACATGAGGGTTTTCTCGAAGAAATTCATTACAATGGAGGACAAACCTATGAAATTGGTCAAATGGACTCCTGATTTTGATCTCAATCAGGAACCCCACCCTTACACACTATGCGGTTCTCATTACCTAAACTGCCTTCGAACGTTCTTTGATTGACCTACCATATATGCAATTGGGAATTTTCTTGAAAAACCTATGCAGGTAGACACACCCACAGTTCATTACACAAGGCCTTCCACTGTAAGGATTTTGATTGAAAGGGATATTACACTACCAGATGCAGGCGAAATTTGGCTTGGTTCTGCTTACAATGGTTATTGGCAAAAAATTATTATGGAACAAAAACCTCACTACTGCAAACACTGCAAGATGTTCGGACACCCACAAGAGAAATGCTTCAGATTGCACCCACAGTTGAGAACCTATAGTCAAAAGCAGGACCCCACTGCTCTGGACACATTGACCCCACCAGATGAGGGACTTACCACCAGACAGGTATTGGTACCTGATGTAATTCAGGAACTCCCCACTGCTCTGGATACATTGGCTCCACCTGAGGAGAGACTCGCCATAAGGCCGGAGTTGGTATCTGAAGCAATTGCCCCTACTTCTGACCTTACTGCAAGAGATATTGTTTTGATTGCAAATCAAGACAGTCCTACAGCTCCTCTTCAGGAAGCACCAGGTGCAGATGTGACATTACACACTGAACCTCCCGCTGTTACAACGGTTGGCTTTCCTTCTACTAAGCTTCTACCATCTAATCAGACCGAAGATCGCATGAGCCAATCTTCAGATGAAGAATGGAGGTTTACAGAAGACTGGGGTACACTCAGAACTGAAAACTTAATGGATGACACTATGGTTACTCCGGGCAATGACACTACACTTCAAAGTTTGATATCTAGCTCTGTCACTAAAACTAGAGGAAGAGTCATGACAAAAATGGCCCGTCTCTAGCTTCTTGTTTTGTTTTGTTTGTTTTAGAATTTCTTTGAGTTTGTATCCCTTTTTGTTAGGGTTTTATTGTTTATTGTTATCTTATGGGTAGGGTGCCTCATGTGGGTCCTTTCATACACCATTGATGTATTCTCTCTTTTCAATAAATTAGCCTTTTGGGCTTTTATATATATATATATATATATATATATATATATATATATATATATATATATGTGTGTGTGTGTGTGTGTGTGTGTGTGTGTGCACGTACCTATTGAAAGGTTGAACAGTCCAAGCATACTTCGCCTCTTCTTTTTCTACACTTGCCAGTCCATACTTATTCCTATAAACTCATGAAAATAAATCTCTGAAACACCTTCAGATTTGCATTTCCGGAGGAGAAAAACGATAGTCTGAAGAAAATTGCCAAACTTGAAGATCCAGCAGATTATTCGCGGCTCGGACTGGTGGTAAGCCGTTAAGAATCAGCTCTTTCATAATTCTTTTTGGCAGAATTCATCGCTAGTATTTCAGAACCTGTTTATTATGAAAACTAACAGCCCAGAAGAGCAGATTTAGATATGAATCAACATGTAAACAACGTCACCTATATTGGCTGGGTCCTTGAGGTAACACAACACACTAAACCCTGATTTACTCATTGAGTCATTTTAATCCCAGAACCAATAAAAGTGTGAAATCAGTCGCTTGATTTTATTTTAACGGGGGTATATTAAAAAAATTGGGCCAATTCCTATGTATTTACATATCTACCACCTAGACTTCAATTTTTATATCTATAGAAGTGTGAAATTAATCACTTAATTTTATTTAGTGGGGCTTAAATTAGCCTTAACTTTAAAGAGTTTGGAGACTATCTCAACCCATTTTAAATAAGGGGAATTTGCATACGCAGCACTCAAACTTTATGTATTTACCTATCACGTACCTAAGCTTCAATTTTTACGTGCGCGGTGCCTAACTTGTCCTTTTCACATAGCGAGAACGGTGAAATACACCTTTTCATGTACAGGTAAGGTGCTTTATCCGTAAAAATTGAAGTTTAAGTGCGTGATAGGTAAACAAATAAGGTTTGGGTGCTGAGTATGTAAATATTCCATTAAATAAATGGGGCATTTACCTACATCTATGTATTTCCATATTTAATAACTATCCTTTAGCTTTTATATTTTTACCCTCTAAATATTTCATATAACATCAAAAATTCTTTTGTTTTCTACTTTTAAAACGTGAAATACCCCTTTCCATGTGCAGACAAGGTGGCATATATGTAAAAATTGAAGTATAGCTGTTAGATATGTATGTAAATACATAAGAATTGAGTGGTATGTATGTAAATCTTCTATTAAAAAATGGGGCATTTGCCTGCATACCATCCAATTACTATTTATTTACATTGTTAACACCTAAACTTTACTTTTTACATTTATACTATCTAAATGTTTCATATCACTTAAAATATACCACTATTTTAACTTTTTAAAATTGAAGTATACCTCTCCATGCATGATAAGATAGCATATACGTAAAAAAACATGATGTTTAGGTGTGAGATATGTAAATACGTAGGAACTGAGGGTATGTATGCAAATCTTAGTAAAAGAATTTGGGGACTAAAACTGGCCATTTTTCCCTGTGCGTCGTCTGCACATACGGACGCCCAATGGCGGGGCCCCACTTTACAAGTGGGGCCCGCCTCCATACCCTCTACTAATCAAAGTGTATGGAGGCGGGGCCCACTTTACAAGTGGCGCCCCGCCATTGGCGTCCGTATGTGCGGACGACGCACAGGAAAAAAGCTCCTAAAACTGACATCTCTATAGACTCTTAAGATTAAAACGACCCCTCTGCAAAAACATCACGGGACTATTTTGACACTTTTCTCTTCACTCGTCTTCATCTTTCTCGTAAAGTTGTGCTTACCATCTTCCAATATATGCTCCTCCCAGAGCATGCCCCAAGAAATCATCGACACACACGAACTCCAAACCATCACATTGGATTACCGGCGCGAATGCCAGCACGATGACATGGTGGACTCACTCACCAGCTCAAACTCGGAAGAAATCCTACTTTCAAATAGCACCAATGGCCACCCCTCCAACCAGCAGCACAACCATGGGAGCGGCCATCTTCATTTCCTGCACTTCCTGAGACTTTCAGGCACCGGCCTGGAAATAAACAGAGGGCGAACTATCTGGAGGAAACTCATCCGGTAATATTACATGTCAGAATGTTCTATTCTGCAAATTTATTTTGTTGCTTCTGACCTCTCTAATTTCTTCAAACAAGTCAGGTAATGTCATTTTTTATGTTTTGGAATTCTGCTTCTTGCTTATCCTTTTCATGAATATTTATTTCATGTTGGTGGCCAATTATGTAATAAGATTTGAAATTTGAGAAATAAATTTGATTAATTGTTGTTATAATGGATTTGTATTGGTAAGATTAATGTTGAAGAATGATGAGAATTTGTCAAATATAATGATGTTGAAAGAAATTTAGAAGATTTTGATTTGTTAGAAATGTAAAAAAAGTAAAGTTTAGATGTTTAGATATGTACATACATATGAATTGGGTGGTATGTATGTAAATGCCCCAAAGAAAAGAAGATTTACATGCATGCCACTCAATAACCTATGTAATTACATATCTAACACCTGAACTATACATTTTTTACATTTATATATTTAGTTCAAAATGTATAGCCATAACATATGATAGATATGCATTAACAATCTTGTTGTACCCTTTCCTATACCCCAAAATTTAAAGTTTTGCTTATCATAAAATCTTAATTTGTGCAAATTCAATGGGACATTGTGGTTATACCATTTGTGTGGCACTAGTCCTACAAGTTTTATTTTATCTCAAAGTCTTAATTAGAGGAAGACTTTCACCTTTTTACTTGTTGGTTTTGAAAATATAGTCATAATTTGACAAATAGATTTGAACAATTTACATTATATATACAACTTTTAAATAGTTTTGCAAAAGTTTTATTTTTGAAATGTGTGATCTCATATATGATCTAAATATATTCAATTATTTATTTCTCTTTAAAATTGTTAATGTATCATGTTTTTAGATTCTTAGGATATCTTAATCACATGTTATTTGATTATGACATGTTGATTATTATCTTAAAATGAGCAAACATTGATGATGATATGTATGAAAACAATAATGCAATCTTAAAGTCTAAGAACTTGATCCACTAGCTAGTTGGAAGTATTGATTCACATTAGATAAGCAAATGCATACTATTCAATCTGAGGGTTAAATGAATGGATGAATTTAATCAACCACTCAACTATTTTCTAGTGTTTAGGATGATCCAAACACTCGAGAAAGAAATACTAATTGCCTCAACAAGATTTAAATATATAGAGTGCAAGGACATGAATAATGTTTGAACAAATGTGATTTGCTTATGCAAAGAAACTCCTAGTGGATTCGATCAAAGGGTGCAATTCACTCGAGTGGATTTTGCTCGCTAGAGTAAAGAGAATGCCCAAATTGAATTGGCTCATTTGAGCTATAATATATTCTTTTTGAGTGAATTTGTTTACTCGAATAGAGAAAAAAAGTTCAAGCACATTTGGTCTGATAAGAGTTGTCTGCGTGGATGGATAATTTGTCAAATCTATGTAGGTATAACTATAATAATATTGAAAGTTTACTCAAGAAAATGCACTTCCCATTTGATGTTGGCTTTCAAGAGCATCTCGACCTCTATTTTGACTATTACTTTATTCGCATTTTAGAATAATATTTTATTCTACATGATGGTTTGTTTGTTGCAATGATGTTGGACGCTGTGCCTAGTGATGGTTAGATTTTCCCTAACTTCTCAAACAAATCCCATGTAATGACATATATATATGTTGTTTATTAAGAATTAAATGATTTGGGAATTAAGGTTGCCTTAATTATGACAACCTCCTCTTTCTTATTTTCAATAATGGTATTTGTTAACATTACTTCTGATATAACTTATTTGGTAACTAAATTTATATAGTGTGTACTAATCTTGGTATTAAATGGATCTAGTTGATATATATATGATCTTACTATTCATATAAATAACATGGTTCTTTTGCTTAGGTATCAAATACGCTTAATTAAGCTTGACCTAAATTTAATTAATTTTTGTTTAACTCTAGTGAAATAAGTATATGTTATGGATTGATAAAAGCACTGTAAATTTTGTATTTTTATTGGCATTTTGGAAACTTTGTTAAACCCCATATTGAACCCGTACTTTAACTAAACCTAATTTGATCTAATTTTTTAATTAGACCTAAGCCTACTATGTATGCGTTAATTTAAGCATTTGGCTCGGATGGCCTACAATCAATATAAGTTGATTGACCAAGTCCAATGATACTTTAAGACTTGCTTATCAGTCTAAAAAATCAATCAATTCCAAGGTTAAGTCAAGCTCAGCCTAAGCTAACCTAGGCTATGCAAGCCTCCTTAGCCTAGTGGTTGAGAGACTTGTCTTTCAACCTAAGCTAACTTAAGAGTTTCAATTTAGTCCTAAAATTACATGAATTAAAGTTTAACTCCATTGGTATGCTAATTAGGACTAAATTGAAACGCTTAAGTTATTTTTGTTGAAGATAAAATAGTATCCAATTGGAGTTAAACTTTAATTCAAGTAATTTATATTGATTAATTAATCAATTAATCATGAAAATTGCTATAGTAATTTTAAATAAATATAAAATTTAACATTAACAAAAAACATCATTGTTTAGTTGATTTAGATTATTTTGAGTTTGATAGATATTAAATAAACATTAATTTTAACCAAATATATATTCATTTTTGTAAGGAATTAAATATTTGAAAATATATTAATTAATATTAAAATTTAATAAATATTTGTTTGATTTTTGGAATAATAAGACTTCATAGAAAATTATATAATTCAAAAATAAACAAAAAAAATCTTAATCACCCAAATGTGTTTATATATACATAATTTACCATGAATTTACCATGAATTTTGATATTTGAGGGAGAATTTGAAAAAATGTATGAAAAGAGGGTGGTCAATTTATAAATAGCAAATTTCGGGTGGCTAGTATGTAATTGTCCCCCATTATCATAGCACTATCTTGAATTAATATTCCTCTCTTCTCACAATGAACAAATAAGCTCGTAAGGTGGCTCAAACTCGAGCACGAACTTGATTAATTTATCGAGTTAAATCTGGATCGAGCTTCGATTCGACTCCCCTCAAAAATAAAAAAATAACAGAATATTACAATCACTTAATCTCTTCCAATAATTGGATGAATTAACTTTAGCAGAAACAAATGAAGAAGAAAGTACCAAATTTTTTTAGTATAAAAGCACACAGTAAAAGAATGAATTTCTAAATACATAAAACAGCTTCACAAGCAGTCTTTCTTCGTGATATTTACAAGCAAATAAAAGCCTTTTACAGTACCTCTTAAGCATACTTACCTCACTTCTTTCCCCACTTGAAGCAGCACCAGATCTGTACATAATGAAATTTCATTAAAATTTATTTGCATGCATACCCCCCAATTTCTATGTATTTACATATCTAACCCCTGAACTTTACCTTTATTTATACCACCCCAAATCTTTCATATCACATACAAAACACCACTATTCTAACTTTTACAAAGTAAGGTGGCAGATATGTAAAGAAAATTGATGTTTAGGTGTCAAGTATGTATGTAGACGGAAATTGAGTGGTATGTATGTAAATCTTCCTAATTAGTACTGGCATTTACATACATACCACCCAATCACTATGTAATTAGATCTCTAACACCTAAATTCACTTCTTTTACATTTATAACACCAAAATCTTTGATATCTTATAAAAAAAAACCACTCTTTTGCCTATTCAAAAGTGAAATGGACAGAAACATGGGTAAGGTGGTATATATGTAAAAATTGAAATTTAGGTGTTAAGTATGTGAATACATAGAAATTGATTGGTATGTGTGTAAAACTTTCTAATTAGTAGGGGCATTTACATACATTCCACCCAATTCCTATGTAATTACATATCTAACAACTAAACTTTGCTACATTTATGTCACCCAAATCTTTCATATCACATAAAAGATACCACCATTTTAACCTTTAAAAAGTGAAATACACCTTTCATACATAGGTTAGGTGGCATATATGTAAAAATTGAAGTTTAAAATATGTAAATGCATTGAAATAGAATGGTATGTTCGTAAATCTTCCTAACTAGTAGGGGCATTTACATACATACCACCCACTTCCTACGTGTTAAAATATTATCGCCTAAACTTTACTTAAAATTTACACCACCCCAATCTATTCACATCACATCAAAAACACCACCATTTTAACTTTTACAAAGTGTAATACACTTTTTCATACATACGTAAGGTGGTATAAATGTGAAAATCAAAGTTTAGGTGTTAAATAATTAAATACATAGAAATTGAGGGGTATTTACGTAAACCTTCTTAATTAGTTGACACTTACTGTAGACCTCTTGCTTCCCTTCTGATGGTAACTATTGAGGTAGGCAGAATCATCAGTAAGCATTGGAACTTTTGTTGCACTAGTTTGCTTCTCCTCCCTCACTTTGTTGAAAATTCCTGTAAAGCCATCAGCTGAGGAAGGATTGTCCTCATCCCATTCGCCGAATTTCGGCACCGCCGCACCTTCCTCAGGCTGCCAGAGAATGCAATTTTACAAATTAAAATCTCTCAGAAATATCATAATGTCTGTTAATGGTTAAAATAACTATTTTAATGCTTTTTTGAAGTAAATTTAATGAGCTAAAATTATTTTAATTCACAAAATTTACATATGCAGCACACAATTCTTATAGATTTACATATCTCACGCCTATACTTTCATATTTACACGCACTGTGCTTTACGTATGCATGAAAAGCTGGATTTGACTATTGAAAGTGGTAATTAGTGCTATTTTTGATGTGGTACTAAAGAATTAATTGCCGTGCGTGCAAAAAATGGAAGTTTCGGTGTGAGATATGTAAATCAATAAGAATTCCATGCTATGTATGTAAATACCCCTTTACTTGATGGTTCATTTTATTCACAAGTATACTTTGAAATAAATAAGACCAAAGCATAATGCCACATTTATGTTACGGAAATTCACACACAAACCACTCAATTTTTATGTATTAACATGTCTAACATCTAAACTTCAATTTTTACATAATAACCATCTTACCTATGCATGCAAAAGTGTAGTTCACTTTCTAAATTTAAAGTGTTGGTACTTTTGATGTGATATGAATGATTAGGGTGGTATAAATGTAAAAGGTAAAATTTGGATGTTAGATATGTAAATACATAAGAATGGAGTGGATGTATGTAAATTCCTGCTTCACATTTCTTTTTGCTCTGTGGTAGACCATAAAATGACTAAAGCTCTGTTTGGATGAAAGAAAATAGGAAGAATTGATAAATAGGCAATCTAGGTTGATTATGAATTTGCATCAATGATTTGAGAATTTGAATAGTCATTAATTTGTTTCAATTTATATTCATTTGTGCGTCAAAACTTTAGCTGAAAAGATTAAAAAAATGATGATTCTTACGGATTCATCAGCTCGACCGCCGGTTTTGAGTCTGGACCTTCCAGGAGTATTCGATGCCGAAGAGACCTTTCTTTCCCAAGAAGGCACAAAACTACCACCCTTGTTCAAAATTCGTGCCTGATGATGGAGGTGGAGAGGAGACTGCTCGGCACTGTGTTCATTTCCGAGGCTGGTTCTCGTCGTCCTCCGTTGAGGGGAGGCTGTGGCCTTTCGAGGCTGGTTGTCCTTCGACTTTGAGACTTTGTCCTTGAGCTCGAGTGGAAGCAATGAGTCAACAGATTGTGGTATGCTTCCATGAGTTTCATCGGGACTCCCATCGGTCTCGACGGGATTTGACACCGTCGCTGTTATATTCGGCTTTTGCGGATTATCTGTGTTTTGCATGTTCTTGTCCCCATCTTGTTTGTCAATTTGAGATGCCTGATCCTGTTGTTGCAACCAAGGTTTTTATTAGAATTTGGCTTGACAATCTAAAGGAATGATTCCATAAGGACATTTTTGCAAAATTCAATGGAAATCATTTTAGTTTTTACATATACACCAACCAATCCTATATATCTGCATCTCTAACATCGACTTTACTTTTGTATATTTATACCGTGCCAATCTTTTGTATCACATAAAAAATACCACAATTTTATCTTTTAAAAAGTGAAATACACCTTTTTCAAGCATATGTATTGTGGTATACAGGTATAAAATAAAGGTGTTAGATATGTAAATACGGAGGAATTGACTGGTATGTTTGTAAATCTTCCAAAAAACAACCAGAAATAGAATAAGTCAATCTCAGATTGCTAGCAAAGAAAATTTGCAAAAAACTGACTTTTCCATTAAGGTAAGGAATTACTCGGAGGACAAAAATGACAATTAGGATTTGTCTCCATTTGTTTCCAATTCATCTATTGGAAAAGTATTTCATACCAACCCTTTACTATTTTGTTTCTCTCTTATAGTCTTACAGGCATTGTGTATCAATCTAAAGGCATTATGAAAGATTTGCAAGAACAAATGTTAGCTATCCATAAAGCTATATGTTATCATAGGAAAGTGCTAGATTGAGAAGTGTAATTATAGAAAAGTATTGGATTTAAAAATAAATTTTTTTCTTATTGTATTATGTCCTCATAGCCTACTTATCATCTTCCTTTTGCAACAATTATAATAGTTGGGATAACGCTAATCATGAATATCATCTTCCTTTTGCAACAACCATAATGGTTCTTGAAACAATTACAAAAAATAAAGTTTTCTTGTTATATGTCAAAATAAACTTTTTGGAATTCCCTAAAAAGAAAATTGAAGTTTCTTTATTATGCTAAACTTGTGAGTCTCTCATACATAAAGTTACATGAGAGACCCTTATAGAGCGAAAGGAGTATCAAATTAGAAAACCCATAAAAAGAAGTGGAAACTAAATAAAATGAGGGGAAAATAAACAACATAATGTGCTTCATCATTAATAGCTTCTTTTACTATGTAAGAATCTACTAAATTAATGCAAATTTGTGTGCTTCCAACTTGGGAAGAACTTAAAACTTGGGATATCTGCATCAGTCCTTCACTTGCTCAGATCAGATAAAAACTCAAGCATGTGGCGATACCGCAGTTAACCCAAACCACAATAGGAAAATAAATATTATTACTGAAAGCAACTAGGTGGCTACAGTCAAACACACTTGAAAAGAAAATTAAAACAAACTCATACTAGGGCTTGAACCATAGGTGGTGGAGTTCGGCTAGGTGGTCTGGGAGCAGAGGTAGGTGAATGAAATGGCTTGTGGGTGGTTGGGACAGCAAAATGAGGGATTGAAATTCTGTTGGCAGCAAAGCAGAGGGTTGGGACGGTAAGGAGCAGAGAAGGGGAAGAGTTCTAGACTGCAGGACAGCAAGATGAGTATTATCCGGAGTAAGGGTAGCAAGCAACGACTGCAACGACAGCAGGATAGGCTGCAGTCCAAGCAACAACAGTCGAGAATGCCGGCAGAAGCGACGAGGAATGTGTGGGATTGTGAGACAGCAAAGGAATGGCTACCATGGGCTGCAGCAAAGGGGGGAATGAGAAGGATGAAAAAGAAGGAGATAAATACCTCCATGAGAATGAGCTATAGTTGGAGCACCACTCGATCACTTAGAAGGAGAACACCATCTCAAACGAGCCACAACCTTGGATACAACCCAAGAAGGGAGAAAGAGGATGTCGACGGCTATCCCGACAGAAAACATACATTAAGAACTGAAAATCTAAACACAGGAATCAAATATATAAGCTCTAGATAATTAAGATTGGGCCCACTGTTGAAAGGAGGCACCAAATGCATGCAAGGAAGGCCGTCGCTAGAAGCTTTTCCTCGTCTGGTCCAATTCGCGGGACTGTAGTAGGGATGGCGGAAAGGGTCTTATGGGGATCTCCCGCATCATGTGGTCTGCTTAGTTGCAATATGATGACCAAACATGCAGGTGAATAGTCATAGCTAACATATAATTTAGGAAGATTTACATAAAATTCCACTTAGTTCCTATTTATTTACATATATAACAGCTAAACTTCAATTTGTACATTTATGCCACTTACTCATGCATGAAAATGTGCATTTCACTTTTTAAAAGTTATAATAGTGGTACTTTTGATGTGATATGAAAGATATGGGTGGTATAAATGTAAAAAGTAAAGATTAGGTGTTAGATATGTAAATACATGGGAATCAGATGGTATGTATGTAAATGTCCCATGAATGTAATGCAGAAGGTGCACAAAAGAGAATGCCAATAGGGTAAATTAATTGATTAATCCATGTAGGTTCATAGTGACATCTCACCTCCAAATCTTGGAATCACTCAAAGGAATAAGGTTCTTGCACTCATTTCAAGAAATAAGATTCAAGCATTAGAGCACAAGATTAATCATATGCCTTAAAAAAAGGGGCATTCACATACATAGCACACAATTCTTATGTATTTACATATCTCACATCTAAACTTACATATTTACACATGTAGCACTCAAATCATTAATATCATAACAGAAAAAAAGTAAATATGAAACTTTAGGTGTAAGAAATGTAAATAAATTAGAATTGTGCGCTAGATATGTAAATTTTCCTAAAAGGAAAAAACAAAATCATATCTCCAACCATATGAAAGATCCGGCCTTATTTATAGTTTCTAGGAAATTGTTAATTTACAAAGAGTAGAGTTCAAGTGAAACTAATAATTAATGAAAGAAAAAAAAAGATTAATTGGATATTGTCGCAGGTCCCAATGGCATGTGGTTCAATTTGCAACAATAAAGTCCTACAAATGCATGCTGATGGACAACAAAATAATATGAGAATCTTGTTGAGAAATATTTGTAATTTTTTTCTTCAATGTACTTCTTTATATTTACAAGAGCTTGCAATGGAAGATAGCACATGCTTGGGTTTATGGATCTAACAATATGGTATATGTTTACAATTTTATCTTACAACCATGCTTCAAATGTGTCAATCAGAACCGCTGATCTCATAACGAGGATTGCCCAAATTATACAGAAAATGATAAGAATAACACAATAGCAATTTTAGAAATCAGATCAAGCAGTCAATTACACATAAAGCAAAATCAGATATTTTCAAGTGCAGTGCTTTCTTTTTCAAACTTCCCTTAATTTTGGTGCATTTACATACAAAGCACACAATTCTTATGTAGTTCCATGGCTCACACCTAAACTTTCATATTTACACCACAGTACTCAAATCTTTAATATAAATACACCTTCTCATGCATAGATTTAAAGCACCACTAAAATGCTATGTATGTAAATATAAAAGTTTAGGTGTGAGCTATGTGCTACATATGTAAATTTCCCTTAATTTTTATAATAAATAGGGCCAGTCTATTATGAATAGAAGTTGCTAAAAACAACTGAAATAAAGTTTTCCTTCCTGGATGTGACATTTATTTTCTTCCCAAGCAGATACTTGAAGAAGAGCTTTCCTTATTGTATTTTCTATATCTCAATCACCATCTATGTAATTAACATTTTTTGGTTCAGTTGTGCCATTAGAATTTTTCAGATTTTACATATTTTAGGATATTTTCATTGTTGTATGACTCTTTACAGGCGCAAAAGTTTTCATGATCTGCTTGCGGCTAAATTTTATAATTGTAAGAGATACCTATCACTGCTTTCATATGAATTTTGGATTTCTTCATCTCATCGAGTTTCACCACTAGTATTAAATTTTAGAAAAATTTATACCACAAAATTTTTTTAAATTTACAAATCTTACAACTAAACTTTCATATTTACATTAATAACACTTAGGTGCGACACACCTATGCATCAAAATGTGTATTTAACATTTTAAAAGTAGATGATAGTAGTATTTTTGATGCGATAGTAAAGATTTGAGTGCAATGCATAATATTAACATTTGGGCGTCAGATATGTAAATACATTAGAATTGTGTGGTATGTATGTAAATGCACCTAACTTTTTCTTTTTTTTTCTTGTGAGCGAAGGACTGAACTTAAAAATCTACGCAATTTCAATAGTAAATATGCTTTAAAAGAGATTATATTGCATCTAAGAAATAAATCCATAAATCAAAATAACATATTTGCATCATCATTGTATTAGTTGCATGTAAGAAATTCTAAACCCACATCAATATTATCCACTGTTGAACTAAAAAGATTACTAACACATAACTAGTTCAGGTATGCTCTATGAAGCACACGTAGTCACACAAAAAAAATAATAAAATAAAAATACAAGAAAAAGACCAACAAGAACAATATATGCATATTTATGACTTAATTAAATTTTGTTTATAGTATCCATACTTTTCATCACAATCATCCATGAAGCATACATTCCACCATATCATATATACATATGTATCAAAAATCTCTAATAATTACATGACTGCCTTATTGCATTTCATCAATACAAAGAAGAAAACACAGAGTTGCAACAAAAAATTGAGAAGATACCACATAGCATAATAATAAAGGGAAATTTGCATGCATAGCACACAATTCTTATGTATTTACACATCTCACACCCAAACTTTCATGTTTACATACATAAATGATGCTTTAAATTTATGTATGAAAGGGTGTATTTAATTTTTAAAAAAGTAGTAATAGTACTATTTTTTATGTGATATTAAAAATTTAAGCGTTATGTGTGTAAATATGAAAGTTTAGGTGTGAGATATGTAAATACATAAGAATAGTGTGTTATGATATAAATTCACAACAATAAAATGCATTGATTCGTAACATCAAAGGACAAATTATAGAAGAGAGCAATAAAGGTAGCGTGAGCAGTTGGAAGTGAAATCATGAAATGTCCCATACATGTCAATGGAGGCTGAAGGAGACAGTTTAGATGCATCCTAAAAGTTCTCAGTAGGATAGATGTTGTTAACACTTCGGAATTTGACACAAATTGGATGGTGTGAGGGCCTCTATAAGTTTACACATTTCCTTTCAATGTGTTACAAAAGTGAGTCCGAGTATAAACAATCATCAGCTATGCCAATAGCTCCAACCACGCTAATGATTTTAAATAAATAAAATAAAATTACAGTAAGCCAGTTTTATGGTTTGTTGGGTTTTAGCAAAAAGTTAATAGCATTACAAGGATTCAAAAATTTAAATAAGGAAAAAAAACTCGAGTTAATACTATTAATCACTATTGCATGTTGAACACTCCATGATCTTCACATGAGGCTGTGACGTAAAAAAATATCAATAAGTGAAGCTATCACCTTTGGATGACAGGTAGATTTATGAGAATAATATTTCAAGACATCAGCCTTGTTTCTTCTTATTTAACCTACGGAGGCTGGATCAAACGTGAAAGGACATCGAAATTGAGATTCCAAATTAGGATTGGTGGTTTTAAAATACATTATTTAAAGATAAGAAGAAATGTAATTTTTTAAATAAATTTCCTCCTTGAGTTTGTTTGAAAATTTGTGGCGATAGAGTAAAGATTTTATTAATTAATTTTGCTTGAAGGTCCCAAGCACAAACAGAAAAGGAAAAAGAGTATATGAGACATCAATATTTTTATGTAAAAAACCTAAAAAGGAAGAAATTATGGGACCTAGCCAAAGAAAAGTGGCTCATTATATTAATTGAAATCACAAAGCTAGGCTATTCACTTTACTTGGAAAAGATAGGATTATGTGGAAACAAGCTGAAGTTAAGCTCCTTCTATGAATTTGGTGGACATAGTGGAAATGAAGATGACGGTCAGGTGATATCGATTGAATGATAATGAAGATTTACAAAAAATGATGGTTGAAAGACAGCGGTTAAGAGATGACAATGTTGGCCGAACAATAGTGGACAAATGATAGCAATCGAATAATGATTGTTGTACGGTGTTCACTAGTGGTCAATATTTGACGTTAAGCAGAGCTCTGGAGTTCTTCAAATCTTCAAGCTCTTTTTAAAAGTCTCGATTCCCTTTCATGTGAAGAATAAGGGTCTATTTATAATTTTAAAAACGACAACATTTTAAAAATTTTAACTAAAATCCAAAAAGACTCGCTCAGATAACTCATATTGATTCCTTGGATCATAGATCAGTATTTTAATATTTAATTATTTTAATAATCTCATATTGAGTAATATTAAACCCTCAGAATTCGACTCATTGAGATGCTCAATTTGAAGTGCGTAAGATTTAGAGGTTTTTTAATCCTTCAATTAAAATCCTAGTTTTCAACCAAATTTTTTTATGTTTGATTTAGGTTCATTCAAGCTCAGATGGTATCAATTTTGATATCTTTAGGTTCATCTTATCAAGACATTCAATTTCGTTAAAATTTTACTGAAATTGAAGGCCGGATAATCCTAAATCTAAATTATTTTATCCAAAATGCAACAAGATTTGTGCCAGATCAAGTGCATTTTTTTGTGACAACACTCTTTTAATATCAACCCCTTTTTAACAAGGCTCAAATTTAAGGTTTAATATTCATTTTAAATTTTGAGCCAAGATATTTTTAAAAAAACCTAATAGTATGCATTAAATCCTTTATCATCATCACAATTAGCAAGCCTCTGATTATTTCCTACACTTCATAGCAAGGTCATCATTCTCCATACAATAAGGGTGTTAGAATTCCAAGCAAAGCAAGGAATAATATCAAGAGAAGAACTAGAAATTAAGACATCAATAAAAGAAAACGAAGATAACCAAATCAACCAAAGCAACAATAATGTAAAGTTGAAAATCTAGGAAATACTTTCAAAGTTACCTACTTCAATGCATTATTCTCTTAAACACTGTAATTTTTCTTAACATTCCATAATCCAGCGAAAAAAGAAAAAACCTATTAATATCTCTTGGTCAAGCCTTAAATATATATATGATTATACTTAGCTCTTAAGTGCAATGGTCCACCACCTACATAAAGCATTCTACAGAACAATAATACTACCTAGAAATTCTAAGAATCGATGCTAAAAATATAGCCTAGGGATGCAAACGAGTCAAGTCGAGCTTGAGCCATGCCAAGGTCGAGCTCGGCTCATCTGGCAAATTGTGAGCTCGAGCTCGAGCTCGACTCAAATTGGTAGCAGTTGGCTCGTAAGCTGACTCGCGAGCTCGAATTGAAAACTCAATTTTCATGGGAGCTCGCTGGAGAAGGTGTTGGTGGTTGGAGGAGGAGGAGGCAGTGGGACCTCACCTAAAAATGTATTGAAACAACTAGTGGTAGCCTAATTGAGCCAACTCACGAGCCAACGAGTTGAGCCGGGATGAGCTGAGCTCGAGCTTGTTTAATAAACAAGCTCAAGTTTGAGCTCAAGCTCGTGGCTCGATAAGCTCAGCTCGCGAGCTTGTTATCAAGCCGAACTACAGTCGGCTCGACTCATTTGCACACCTATTATAGCCTTGATATTATAATAACCTATGATCCATTCCATCTAAAATAACAAGAGTTATGACATAAATCATCCACCTAATTCCTAGATCATTTTTTATATCAAAAAATAGATCTTGTCAAAAGGGTACAAGGATAAAAAAAAATGTTCAGCCCCAAATGAAGCCCTTGAGCCCACACGTGAATGAGAGGATCCATCTATATCAAACTAGGTTAGAATTGTAATTTAAATCAATTAGAAAGTTTAGTCACCAAGCTCATAGAGTAGACGGTCATACAAAAAATACATGTACTTTCAAAGCAAAAGGTCGATATTGCCATTGCTAGCCACAGACATGGTGAGATGGAAATTTTTCCTAAAGAGAAGGATGATGCATAGGAGTTGTCACTTCATGATGAGGAAGAAAGAGGTCAAATCCAAACTTAATAACCAAAATCATCTTTCATCCAAATTACTGGCAATGTTAGAAGTCCTCTTACATGGTGGTCCAATCGATGTAAAGATGAATAACTGTGTTATTTCATTAAAAAATCTACTTTTTAATATTAAAATATATGAACCATGATGAGTAAAAAATGATGTGATCTTGGTTCTCATTTTCATCATCATAAACAAAATATATGCATTATATACGAAATTAATGACTAGAACTAAGGATCCCGAAAGTCATGCACAAAATTGAAACATCACAAAATTGCCAGAACCACTCCAACAGTCTCTTGTGTTCAATTATGTCTATTTATTCTTCATTTTTATTAGCCTATTTTAGCTAATTGCATTTCTAAATTAACTTGAAATAGTGGCTAAAAACTCTCCCTATTTACATGGAAAGAGGATTGCGATTGACTAAAGATGCATGAAATGATTTATAATACTCAAAGAAAACAATCAGGAACTAAATGATATAATTTTATTCATTGTGTGGGAATATACCCAATATTGTCTATGGGAAAAGCTAAATCAAGTTAAGCCAAAATGGGATGAATTTTAACCAGAAATTTGTCAATAGTTAGTCCAAAAAATGAAGGGTTAGTATAAGCACTACCAATATGACAATCCAACGGTACATGGGAAGAAAGCATCATATTACCTTTGATGTTACATAACTGTCAAGTTTGGCGTGAAAAGAAAAAATGGAATTAGTTCAAATCTGGGTAATAATTATGTCATTTTTTTTCAAGTAAATTTCTGGTACGATCAAGTAAATGTTAGTTAATTCATACAAAGTTTAGTTGGTAAGGGTTCATAAAAAAATATACTCCCACGCTAGACATCCATCAAGGAAGCTTGACACGGCTCCAAAAATACATTTGGAACCATTTAAGGTGGTGGTAATAAGATGTGTAAGCTTAGAATTGTCCATGATCCTCATAGAGCAGGAAAACAAAATCAAGACAACATGAGAAGGTTGGTGATGAGACGGGATGGCCCAAAGCGTCAAATTGAGATGAAAGTAGCCATGAATAATTGATGGTAAGAGTTTAATTGCATCTCTAAAAGATGAGAGACAATAAGGGTTGAAGGGTTTAATTGCCTCTCTAAAAGATGAGAGACAATAAGGCTTGAAGGGTTTAGTTGTGGTCCAAAACATGCCCACTGATAACAAGGCCACTACAGACATGAACATTGGTGATCGGGTATCCAAGAAACTAGCAACTAGAGTAAAAAGCGTAAGCAAGTGCGAGTTTATACGGGACAGTTGGCAACCAGAAGTGAAGAGGTGATGTGACTGGCGTTTTAGAACAAAAAGGCATTTGCATACATACCACTTAATTCTTACGTATTTACATATCTAACACCTAAACTTTATTTTTTAGATTTTAACCACTCTAATCTTTCGTATCACATCAAAAAAACCACTCCTGTAACTTTTAAAAAGTTAAATACACATTTTCAAGCATAGGTAAGGTTGCATATGTTAAAATTGAAGTTTAGGTTCTAGATGTATAAATACATAAGCATTGAAAGATATGTATAAATCTTCATAGGTAAATATATAGGTAGGGCCAATCAAGTTGGCACTGAAATTGAGGTAAAGTTCAGGTGAAAGTAAGATTCTGAAACACTGCGGAAGTAGTCATCCATTCATTCAATATAGGGGCAAATATTGATGACATAAAGCTATCTCTCACCATCTGCATTAGTTTCATTTCCATGTATATCGAGTTGTTCAATATAAGCATTCATCGAAGGAATCATTCCATTTAAGCAGAATCAATGTTATCAAAATTTCATTTGACAATTTGCGCTAGTATACTGAACAACTAGCATAATTACATCCTCTACCAAATGCAGACATTTATCCATTCAGGCTGCACTAAATCATTTCTTTCTCCCATGAAAACCTATCATACAGCAGACCAGCAAGAGCAATTACATGTTGGTATAACCCACATCTTACAAACACTATTGAATGCTTCTATTCTATATAACAAACACTTCCTTAATTTGTAATATCTCATTTAACAATAAATAAATTTAAAATTCCCTAGGTTCTAATTTACAAATCTCAACGGGAGGAAAGAACCATGAGGTCATCTCCATGCTTAATTAAACAAATTCATAAATGATGAAAACATAATATTGTCACATAAGCCACATCCCTCTCTTCATAACTAATCTTCCAATAGAAAATTCATCATCTTCAACCAAGCAAAACAATAAGGGCTGTTTGGTAGCACCTTGAATAGGATTTAGCATCTGATTTATGATATCCAGCCAAACATAAAAAATGCAAGAATTCTGCACATTAACGAATATTCCAATCTAGGAGCCAAAATATTGTCTTTGATTTGGCTTAAATCTGGATTTACTAAATCCACAAGGAGGGTGAATTTAACAGATTTACTGAATCCTGCTAGCAACCAAACACCCCCTAAAACTTGAACCAGGCCACCCAATTCAATCAGCAGAAGCTTCATCTCACAACTAATAACAGATAAAATCATTCAAAAACTAAACAACAGTCCCAAAAAAACAGATAAATTTACAAAAGCGCCACAAAAGCAACAAACACTAACTAATAAACAATTGAATCATACATAAATACCTCAAATTTCTCTAACCTAAAACACAAATCTGAGCATCCTCACTTCCTTCCCACGCCAACAACTCATTCAAAATCACCCCAAAAGCATCTCGAATTCACCCAAACACAAACAAAACGCCAAACCAACTCGTTGAAACATTGAAACAGAACTGAAAGGAACGAAAACAAGTTCAAACAAATCCATTAATCAGCTCACCGCCATCGAGGAAAGAGACCCGAAGAAGAAGAAATCCGATGAAGGGGCTCAAAATCACCCCTCTGTTCAGTCTGTTCCTTCCTCCGATTGCAAGAAGACGAAGCTGATTCTTCTCTCAAATGGAAACGGCAGTAGAAAATCCTGAACACGTAGAAGTGAGAAATGATTGACTCCACAAGACTAGCGAGAGAACTCGTGCTTCACTTTTGGACTTTTCTTTCATTTTTTTTCTTTCCTACTTCAATTTCACACTTCCCCATCGCAATCTACGTTTTCAGCTCTGTAACTAATTTTTAGGCAAGATTTTAAAAATAAAATGTTTTTTATAAATTTATTTTTTTTTAAATAAACTCTAAAAAAATAAAACATTTTAAATATATAAAATTGTTACTTATGCGAGCTGGAAAATTCGCGGCGGTAGAGTAATGGATTATCGTCTTAGTGTTGCACGATAATTCAGCACACACTCAGATAAAGAAGAGAAGTAAACAAGAAGAGACGTCTCGATTTTTTACGTGGAAAACCCTTGAAAGGTAGAAAAATCACGGGGTCTCGCTCAGTTAAAATAATCTACTGTGAATGATGAGTACACATATTCATTCTTCTCTCAAATCAGGAAAGATGAAGTTACAAAGTTGTGTAACTATAATCTGGTTGTAGTTTTTGGTGACATCAGGTTGCAAGAGTCATTGTTGATTGTTGGGGAGATAGTGGTATGTCGTGAGTGTTGTAGATAGTTGCTCCAGAAGCGTAGATTGGTCAAAGAAATCATAGTAAGCAGCAGTGAACCACGTAGGTTGTAGCTGATGAGTATTAATAACGTCTGTAGGCCGCGGGGGCTGGAGTCGGGAGCTACACGAGCTGAACCACGTAGTCCATTGTGGCGAATATGAATGACATCCGTAGGCCGCGGGGGCCGAAGCCATGAGCCGCACGAGCTAATGACCACGTAAAGCGTTGTAGTGATGAGCTTTTGTCCCACAAACGGGAGAAGGTTATTAGATCTTCCAAGTTACAACGTCGACTGACGGTTTCCGGTCAGTGGCGGTCGACGATGATTGGTGCTGATTAATGATTGTCAACGACGGTTAACGATGGTCTGTGGTGATTGACAACAATTCTAGTGCCCGACGGTGTGGGGGCGGTTGACGACGATCGACAGTGGTCAACGACGGCTTGTAGTGGCCGACGACTGCCGGCTGCCATCGACGATGGGATGTTGTTAGACCTCAGCTCCTTCTTAGAGCTTCGAGTTGTCTCTGAAGCTTCTAGCCCCTCCCTCATGAGAGGGGTGGAGCTCTATTTATAGTATTTTGGGTGCAATTAATGCAAAAAATATAAACCATTTTGATCGGACGGTCCAGAGAGCTTTCTCTGATAATATGGCGTTTAATGGATGTCTGAGTGCCTTAATAATGTCGGAATTGAGTGATCTTGAGCTCGTTAGATTCATTTTGTCGAGACGCTCGATTCGAGTATAAGCTTGCTAGTGTTAGCATCTGTTTGACATTCCAAATATGTCCGAAAATATTTTAAGTGTGGTTTAATGACTTGATTTGGATTTGATTTGACTCAGATTTGACTAGTTTTGATATCATTGGGTCTGTCTCATCGAGCCGGTCAGGTTGACTATAAGTTTGCTGAAATCGGAGCTCTGAAATATTTTTTATCAAGATTTGAACATCTTTTGCTCAAAATATTGTCTTGATATCTGTGATGTGCCTCAAGATTTGTGTTGTATAATGAAGACTTGTTTGTGGTGTATTAGTTACATAAGCACAATTTCACTACGTCAACATCATAAAACTGTCGTGGCAAAATCACCCGCTAACGTGGTAATTATTAGGGCTGTCAAAAAATGCTCGTTGTTCGTGAACAGTTCGTGTTCGGTTCGTCAAGAAGGTCGTGTATGATTCATTCGATAAGTAAACGAGACGAACACGAATATTTTTTTTTTTTTGTTCGGTTAGTTAAACGAACCAAACAGGATAGTGATGTGTTTCATTTGTGTTTGAATCGTTATTGTTCGAAAAATAAAATAATTTAAAATAATTATATGTACAAAATTTATGATATTTTAAAAAATTAAATTTTATAAATTATAATATATAATAAATTAATATTAATAATATATTAATATACTATATTAGTAATATATTAATATAAATATTATATATTTATATAATATAAGTTATATAATTAATATAATATATTATTTATATATATTAATATTAGGAATATCAATCGAGCATTGTCGTTCGCGAACAGACTCGTATTCGACATGTGTTTGACTCGTTTGTTAAGAAATGAACACGAACGGTGAACTTCACGAACGATTTCGAACGCGGGTTTATTTCAAACAATGCTAAATTTCAAACGAGCTCTGTTCATTCGTGTTCGGTTCGTTTACACCCCTAGTAATTATATTTATCATGTCAGCAAGCAAAATCATCTGTCAAGATGATAATTTTATTAAAATAAATATTAAAGATAACTATATATTAGTAATATTATATTATAAAATTATAACGTTGATTCTATTGGCTCTTAGGGCATAGCACAAGGATTCTATGTTTGGTCGTAGGTTTATTAAAATTATATAAAATTTAATAATTGTTAGAATTTCAATTTAAAATAATAATAATAATAATAATTTTAAAATAAATTTTATGATATGAGATAAAGCAACTTTAATTATATGAATTTTTTATTTGAAATTACATGGAAAGATAAATAAATTAATAATAATTTAAAATATATTTAGTTTTCAAAAATGTTAGATATAAATTATGAGAAGATGCCGCAAATTTTACAAGACAAAATTTTAGAAGTTATATATTTATATATTTATTTTTAACACTATTAAAAACTAAATATATTTTAAATTATTATTTGCTATAAATTAGCATGAAAAATTAACTAAATTTCAATCTTTGAGAATTGATACGCCACCAAAAAATTACTTCTTTCGGCATGAAGTTTGACATGACACGACACGATCTCGAAACAATCTTTTGAACAAGATATATTCATACTTTCATTAAAAGTCATTAAGAGCTCTGATTTCGACAAACTTATAGTCAAACTAACTGGTTTGACAAGACGGACCTAATGATATCAAAATTGGTCAAATCTAAGTCAAATCAAGCCCTGATCAAGATATTAAACCGCTTTTGAAAGTTTTTAAAACAGTTTGGAATGTCAAAGGATGTTGAATCTAACAAGTTCATAGTCGAATTAACGTCTTGCTGAGACGAATCCAACGAGTTCAAGATCGTACAAATTTGACATCGTTAAAACACTCAAATGTCCATCAAACGTAGTATGATGAAAAGAAGCTCCACGGACCGTCCAATCAAAGTGGTTCATATATCTGCATTAATTGCACGTTGAACTCTATAAATAGAGTCTCACCCCTCTCATCAAGAGGAATGAGAGGAGCACTTAAAGCCTGAAGAAAAGCTTGAAGCTTTAAGGAGAAGTTGAGGTCCAACAGCACTTTTGCCTCCATCAACCACCGCCAACCGCCGTCGACTGTCGTCTAACACCGTCGATCGCTGTCGACCACCACCTGTTGTGCACCGTCGATCATCACTGTTTGCCACCCACTCTTTGTGACGAGATCGTTCGTGCATTGACGTTATTATTCGAAAGTCTTTCTAACCATTTTCTTCCTATGAGAAAAGAGGTCTCTATAATCATCAACATATAGTGGATTTTTACAACTGCGTTAGGCCCCGTGATTTTTTCTCTTACTAGTTTTTCTACGTAAGAATTTCTAGTGTCTCTATTGGTTATTTTCCATCATCTAAGTGTGTGTTGAATTCTCATGCAATGCTAAGACGATAATTCATTACTCTACTGACGTGAATTTTCTAGCACACATCAGTTTGGTTTGTGGGGAACAAAGCACCGTCCCACACTTTCTTCAACTTTGAGACGCCGACCCACAACGTCATTACCAGTGATGTACATCATCCAAATCTTTGGAGCATTCATTGATGTAGGGTGCAACCTTTACTGCAGTCTCAAAAGGTCGTTCATGTCAATGTCCCGGGCACGATTATAGTGGGTTTGTCTTCTAACATCTTAATCAGACGTAGTCTTTCACAACTTCTTCCAGGCTGGGGGCAACATTCACTTGATCTTGAAAGGTCGTTCGCGTTAACGAACGATCAGGGCACGACTGTAGTAGGACAGTCATCCCACATTTCATTCAGACAACATGTCTTTGAAAACTGCTTCTAGACTGTGAGCAATCTTCATTGCAAATAACGCTTTCCCAGCATCCCCTCACTATAACTGAGTTTTTGTTCAACCAAATCAAGAAATAAATCTCTTCAGTGCTCCTTTCACGGGTTACTTTACAAAGCTAGTGTGAAAAACACCACAGTGAAGGGCAAAATATTCAAAATGAGCAACTGATAAGTTTTCAAACATTATTCTTGAATTTGGCTGCAACCATATTTCCAACAAATCATATGGTCCATTATGATGTACACCCTAATCTCGAGAAATGCAAAGCATCTCTGACACCTCATTTTGGATTTAATCGATCCCAGGTGGTCACGATTCAAACTCTTACATCACATGCTATAATCGTCAAACTTAAGCTACGATTAACAACCTCGAATAGGTCAAAAATGTTGTGGGTTTCCTTCAACAGTTTTCATTACAGATTATGGTCATCAAGCAAAGCTTCGACCAACAACCTAAGATAGGTTAACTATCCTCGGTGGATTTCATATAACTTTGTTTAATGTTGTCGAGCATCTTTGGCTTTACAACCCCGGGATGGGTCTTACATCCATAGTGGATTCTCCTCTTAACTCTACTCCAACATAGGCTACAGTCATCAAACATACACATTTTGACTAACTGCGTGGGAAAAGTTGAACATTTGTAGTGGCGGAGAAGTTCTCCGTCTGTACTCTTAGAAGTCGAACTCAAGAGGCAAAACTCGATGAGAAAATATGGTACCCCTGAAAATCAAGCCTAATAGACAAGTCTTGATAGGAAACTATCATGCCCCTGAAGTCTAGCTTAAGTGGCAAGACTTGACAAAAAAATACATTACTCCTTGAAGTCGAACCCAAGAGTCAAGACTCGATTGGAAGATAGGGTACCTCCTAGAATTCAAGCTTAAGAGGTAAGACTCGATAGAAAACTGCAATGCTTCTTGAAGATAAGTCCAAGAGACAAGTGGATTACAGAGTCTATGAGCCTCAGATGGCTCCAAGAGAGACTCCAAGAGAGCAAGTGGATCACATAGTCTCCTCCCAAAAAACTCAGAAGAGTACAAGCCTCGGAAGGCACATGTGCATAAATGATCTCAAAAGGCTACAAGCCTCGAAAGTCTATGAGTCTCAGAGAACATTAGTTCATTTCAAGCTCAATCATAAAGCATAAGCCTAAGAAGGCACGAGTCTTAGAAGATACATGGCAAATAGGATCTAAATCTCAGAAAGCACGAGTATAAAAATGTAAGATTATTTTTTTCTAAATTGCACTAGCTAACTTTGATTGCAGACTTCCACATGTTTGAGAAGTCAAAGAGCCTCAGAAGGCATAAGCCTCTGAAGAGGTCGACACAAAGATGCAGCGCAGAAGTTGGGTAATGACACCATAGAGGTCGGGCAGAAGCATCCGAGATGGGGCAACTCTAGCTAAGAAGGAAAGACAAAAGCAGCCACAGAAGCGAAGTCCAAAATTTTATTGCATCAAGTTGGAGAAAAAAATGTACAAATAGACACATCTTCACCATGTATAGATGCCACATCAGACAATTGAAATGCTACAAATACTGACAAATACTTGTACAAGGGTTATATTTAATCATTTTATCTTCGAGTGGAGTCTGCATTGCTTCTCTGAATTTTCAGTACTTCCAATGATCTTTAGAGGGTCTCTAGATACAGCAACCACAAAAGCATGAAAATATTTCCTTCAAAGTGTCGCGAAAATAACATTTCTTCATATCCACCGGAATGCACAACAACAACAAGAAAAAAGATCTCGAGTCACCTGCCGGGCAATGATGACGATAACTTTCTTCATCTCAGCGACACGATTGAAGATCATGTTGATTGTTTGCTACAAGGGTTGGAGACGACTTTCTTCTGCACCTTCTTCAAGAAAGAAGCTCATGTTAGTTGTCTGCTATGCAGGTTAGGCGACGTCTTTTCTTTTGCACCGCAAAAAAAAGATCTCATTGCTCGTCTGCTACGCAAGACATATGACTTTCCTCTGCGCTGCAACGTGAAGGAAGATCCCGTTACTCACATACTACGCAGGACGATGACGAAATTCCTCTGTGTCGCAACGCAAAATGATCATGTTACTCACTTGCTACGCAGGACATGACGATGATAACTTTCCTCTGTGCTACAACACGAAAGAATATATCGTTGCTCATCTGCTACGCAAGACGGGGATGACTTTTTTCTACATTACAACACAAATGAATGTCTCGTTAGTCGTCTATTACACAAAATGATGATGACTTTCTTTTTGTGCCACAACATGAAAGAGAATCTCGTTGATCGCCTACTCTGCAGGTTGATGATGATTTTTTTCTTCTGGAAAATCTCGGATCATTTGCTAGGCAGAGATAGGAACTCCAAATCCACCATATCCTTTTTGCTTATTTATAGACTAAAAAATTATTCGCATTTATGACAAAAAAAAAATTAATTTCAACCATCATAAAAATTTAAACTTTGGGTCGTTCAGTATTTTGCATTTCCTCCCACCGGTGTCCTGCTTGCCAGCCACATGAATTGATAAAATTTCCTTTTATATATTATGCACAAGAGGCATATTCCAACTCAGGTAAACACGCAGAAAGGAATCCAACAACTAAGTAAAACTATGTATTAAAAAATTGAAGATTAAATACTAATACGTATATACATAAAAATTAAGTGGTATGTATCTAAATCTTTCAAAAAATAACTATAACTAATATTATATTTATTTTAAAATAAATCTCAGGACTTTTAAGACAATTTTTTGTCTAAAAATTTGATCAAAATATTAATAATTTTTTTGCATATATATATATATAAATAAATATATATGTGTGTGCGCGCGTAAATCGTGACCTGTTGGTTGGCGGGGTTCTCTGTAAGTCCTCTCAGGTCACGGATTCGATCCCCATGGCGCGGGGTTCTCGAATATATAGACATATAACGTCAGGCACCCACCATAGGGTTGTAGCGCGTTTTTTTTTTTTCAAAATATGTGATGATTGCATTTTAGAAATTATTTAGGGTTGGTAATGTTAAGACTTAAGAGATGTTGCTATCGACTAATGAAAAATATGTATTTGGCATCACAATCATGCATATGATTGAATATTAATTTTTTTCTTTTTTTATTATATCGTTAGATGTAACGTTAAAGAATTTAAGAGTCGTCACAATATCAATTTTTTTTGTAAATCAATCCTTCTATAGCACGAATCTTAACCCGATCGAATGGCTCTGAGTTTGGAATGACCAAGCTTAAAACCTCATGCACAATGCTTAAGCCGGTAGCATCTGTGATGTCGGCAGTAGGCCAATTGCGATAAGTTTTTTTTATTATTATTTTTTATTTTATCAATCAAACCCAAAAAAGAGAGATTGTGAAAGGACAATCATATCTCTGATCCTCTCTATAAGCTGACTCGTAATCAACCTGGTTTAGGTCAGTCGGAGCTCGATTGACAGATATCTGGTGAGTCGTTGTCTTATCTTTCTGCTCTCTGTTTAGACAGCCTCTGAGTTTGTTGGCATCTGGTTGAGTCAGCCTGCAGGTTAGTCGACGGATCGACCTATTGCTATCGCTTGATTATTAGAATACATACCACCCAATTCCTATGTATGTACATCTAAAAAAACTGATCTATTTCATATCAAATATTTATTGTCACAAGTCATATTGGCCAAACTTAAGAGTGACAACCGATAAAGTGTGTTAATTGGGGAAATTATTCTATCAGGACACCCAACGTAAAATTTGCATCCGGTGCCTGTCCAGTAGGCATTTGCCCTGTGGCAAGTGGGGCCCACACTTCTAAAAAACCAACACAGTGTATTGCAGTGGGGCCTATTTATTAGGTGACAAGTGCTAATTAGACTCCAAACGTAAATTTGTGTCTCGCATCCTGATGAAATAAACGCCCGTTAATACGATTGTCCATTTAAAAAAAATAAAAATAGAAAGAATGTTGGTTTTCTATTCTAGATATATTTATATTTGCGGCATATTTTTGTCAAATTTGCTTAAATTAACGGCATATGAATAAATATTAAAATTTTAAGGGTATGATTGATAAAATTCTGATCTTATTATTGACGGGCCCTATCGATTCACTTGGCCAAATAAGAGCCACAAATCTTATAAATTATATGCTACACGCCACTAATTGACAGCCGACATCAAATTTTCAAAAATTTCTTTTACAAAATTGAAGGGATATTTACATAAATACCACTCAATTTTTATATATTTACATATCCAACACCTAAACTTTGTTTTGTTTACATATATGGCCTTAAATGTTCATTTCATACTTTAGGAGTTAAGATAGTGATATTTTTATGTCATGTGAGAATTTGGTGGTAGATATCATATATTATAACATATGAATTTTTTTTTTTTTTTATTTATACAATCCAAATCTTTTATATCAAATAAAAAATATCATTATTTTAAATTTTCAGATGCAAAAAGGATGAAATATCCGATACAAACATCGGAATATAGTTTTCGCTGCTTAACAACTACAAATCAGACGTTAAAATTTGCGTCGAAAATTTGACGCAAATATCGGATGTAAAGATCGTCATCGCATGCAATATATTTTTCATGCAAATCTAAGTGCATAATTTTATGTAAAAACGATATCGAATGTCCGCCAAACTGCTTTGCATGATTTTCATATGTGATTATGAAGATCATGCAACATACATAATGTAATTTGGATCACTAGATTGACATGTGGAGAAAAAAAAAAATTTATAGATTGTGATGATGATCGTCGTGCATGAAAATTTGACTTGAAAAGTTTTACTTAAAAATTATTTTAAACGACCGTCGAACTTATTTGCATGGTATTCATAGTGATAACAAGCCTCATGCAACTTTCAAAACAAGGACTTGAGGCGTACAATTATCTTGAAAAAGAAAATAATAATTCAATGGTTTCAATGATTGAGGTTTCATTTTGGGGCAGCTTATCCCCTGCAGCAGCGTTTTAAAACTCTTTCTTATCGTTTGGAAATTGGGTTTGAACAGCTTATCCGAAAATGCACTTGGTTTTCAACACTATACACGGAATTCAGATCGAAATGTACCCTAAATTAATTATTTTTTGGGTTATCTCTGAATTTAATTAAAATTGATTGTGGTTTGAAGATTGCCTTGATTTCCTTTGACTTTTATCAAGTTAAAAATTCAATTTTTGTAAGTTAGGATTTGCCCAAAATCAAGCTCAAGTGAAGTCAACTAAGCTTAAGTCAATAAAATATGATTGACAAAAAATGAGGTCAACAGTATATATTTAAATGGCCAAAAAATTTAAATTAATTTGATATAAAATACAATTAATAAATATAAAAATAATTCTTCAAAATAATTAAATTGTTTAGTATAAATTTTATGATATTTAAATTTCTTTATTCTTATTTCATATTTCTATTTGAATGCTCCTTCCAATTTTTTTCTCAACTAAATAAAAAAAAATAAAAAATAAAAAAATGTCTAACTTTTTTGTATTAAAATATTATAATGCATTTTGTGTTTGGTAGCGTACTATTAATAGGATTTAGCCGGAGATTTAGCTTGTTGAGATTTGTGGAGCCCGGTCCTTCTTCGATCATTGGCGACTTTTGCTTCTATGAAAATCATTTAATAATTATTTTTTCTCGCTATCCATTAGAAACATTGTAGAAGAGAAATTGAAAGATATATATCTCTGGTCGTCGAACTCCATAGGTTTGCCCTAGCTCTTTGCGATCGAACTCAAGCACAACAAGAATTGCAAGGTGTTGTTCTCTCAGAGCTCTCTTCGTGCGGCCTACGGTGGAGAGAGAGAAGAGAGCAAAGAGAGGAAAGAGAAAGGTAGAGAGAGAGTTCTATTGTAATCATCGAAGCTATCAACGCTGTGTTGTCCTTAAAATAATAAAATTCTCTACAACTCCGTGGACGTAGACAATTCGCTAAACCACTCATGCCTCATGTTTTGCTAATTTCTCGTTTTAATTTTTCACTTTATTGCCGTTAATTTTTACAACAGCTTAAATCCGTTAAAAATCCCAAATAATAAACAAAAATTCAACGCTTCATTAAATCAAATCCAAATTTATTAAATAAAACTATTCAAAATTAAAAAAAAAATAAATAATACTGAATTATTGAAAAAATTATTAAAATATAATTATTAAATAAAACCAAAATTGGGAAGCGATAACTTCCTACACTACACGTTCAAATAACCAATGAATGCAGATCCTTTTTTTAAATGTCATTTACATACGTACCCCCAATTCCAAATAGAAATAGAAGTGGTTTACATATCTACCACCTAAACTTGACTTTTTTTTCTTAACATTTATATATGCTTCTCAAATCATGCATTCACATTCTTTTCATAATGTTTTGAAAATTAGACGGATTGGACGGTTCAATCAGTTTGATCGTGAATCGGTCAGTGATCCGTTTTGAGCATCTAATTAAACCGTTTCAGCATCAAACAACTTTAGCTCGCGTTGAATTGGCAAACCGGTTCCAAGTTGCGAGAACCAGACCAAATAATTTTTATGGTTATTACGTTATCAGGTTATCAGATTCGACCTCTAGTACCCCGGTAAAATCGATGTACCTTGAACCTCTCCTTCCAATTCGATATCTAGACTCGTCCTCAAAATCTTATATTTTCATGCATAGATATGATGTTATACATGTAAAAAATTGAAGTTACGGTTTAGGTATATAAATACATAGGAATTGAGAGCTATGAACGCAAAAATTACATAAATTGACTTTTATATGCTTTCACATATGAAATTCTTTACATAAATTGACTTTTATATGCTTTCACATATGAAATTCTTTATATATATATATATATATATATATATATATATATATATATATATATATATATATATATATATATATGTTAATTTTAGCATCAATATTTAAAAAAAATTAAGAATAAAACAAGAACTATACATCATTCTATATTCTTTCTCTATTATTGAAAAAAATAACATTACATGCACGATGAGTTTGGGTGCTTCCACTGCACGTGTACGGCATGTACATGCAATTCAGATGCATATGAACAACACACGTAATTTCTGTTTAGAGTGAAAAAAAAAGTAAACTCAAGGTTTCGTCAGATCAAATTTTTCCGCATTCCGTCTCTTTCACTTACGTTCTGTCTCTTTTACAATGTAAATCTGAATGTTATAAATTTGATGGCACAAATGAGCACTCCTACTATTGTTCGAACTCTATCTCGATTAGGGATGTAAACGAACCGAACACGAACGAACAGAGCTTGTGTTTGTGTTCGGTTCGTTTGAAATTTAGTTTATTTGAAATAAGCTTGTGTTTGAAATTGTTCGTGAAGTCACTGTTAGTATTCGTTTCTTAACGAACGAGTCGAACACGAGCCCAATACAAGCTGTTCGCGAACAATGAGCTAGTTTGACATTCTTAATATTAATATATATAAATAATATATTAAATTAATTATATAACTTATATCATATAAATATATAATATCTATATTAATATATTACTAATATAATATATTAATTTATTATATATTATAATTTATAAAATTTAATTTTTTTTAAATATCATATATTTTTTATATATAATTATTTTTAATTGTTTTATATTTCGAACAATAACTATTCGAACACGAACAAATGCATCACAGTTCTCGTTTAACTTATTGAACGAAAAAGACAAATTAATTTTGTTCGTCTCATTTACTTATCGAACGAATCGAACACGAACTCCTTGACAAACCGAACAGGAACTGTTCGCGAATAATGAGTTTTTTGACAGCCCTAATCTCGATGATCCACGTATACTAAATTTGATAACTCATATTTAATATAAATTCATGAAGACCGCCATTAATATGTTTACACCAATTCAATTCAACGCGTATCAATGGCTTGACATTAGGCATAATGCCATATCCAAATAAAAGGAAGGACGAAAGCCGCAGCAACTTTAGTCCAATGAACACGCAATCTCCTTTGTCGTTTTCATGCAAAACTCTATTAATTCCTTCTTAAGATTTCTACGTAACTTCTTCCTCTTCATTATAGCGAAGCTCCCATGCACTTTCCTCACACATATCCTCCCCTCCCCTCCACCTACTTTCTTCCATTCTATATATACCCATTCATCCATCTCTTCTTAATCACAATCCATAAAAACAAAACCTACTTCTCTCTCTCTCTCTCTCTCTCTCTCTCTCTCTCTCGTGCGCACGCAAGCACACACAAACACGGATCTATTCTGAAAGAATGGTGACTACAAAGCAGTCAAAGTGGTTCACCAATAAGCCTCTCACGAAGCTCAACTTCCACGGCTTTGGTCGGGCGAGGAGACGTGCGATAGAACGACCGAAAGATAGCTCCCAAGAGATTCTTTGCCAACGGGAATCAAAAGATAGCTTCCAGGAGATTTTTCGTCGCTTAGACTCGGATGGTGATGGTCGCATATCTAGAGATGAGCTGAAGTCCTTTTTAGGATGGACTGGCGACCGCGTGCTGCCGGAAAAGGCGACGATGGTGGTGTGTGATCTCGATGTTGATGATGATGGATTCATCGATTATTACAGTTTTGTTCGACTAGTGGATGGTGGCCGACGACGAGACATTGGACGTGGAGGAGAGGATTATGAAGAAGATATTCGAAGGGCTTTTGAGATGTTTGAAGGAGAGGACGAAGGGGAGGGTTGCATCACCCCTAAAGGATTGCAGAGAGTGTTCGGGAGGCTTGGGGAGGAGAAAACGCAGGACGAGTGTGCCGCCATGATTAGGGTTTATGATCTTGATGGTAATGGTGTATTGGATTATCATGAGTTTTATAGGATGATGGGTTAAGTAGAACCGCATAAGTTAGTGAAATTGTGCGATGAGAATTGTGCTTCTTTGTGTGATAAATAATATAAATTTTTAGCTTATTGTCATGATGGTTACATATAAGATTGAAAATGTCATAGTATTTTATATAAATATAAATATTACACTTCTTGTGCAACTATATTAATATTATTGTAAAAGTGATATTTGCAAATTCTACCCTTTTTAAATCTTTGTATTTCATTTCATTTTTTTTTTTTAATTTTAGCTCCTTTTTTTTCATGAGTTGTGAAAATAGTCTATTCAGCTGCTTAAATTAGATTCTAATCCATCTGTTCAACTTCATAAACAAAAATATTTGTCTCTGACGCCTAAAATTTAAAACCTCTCCTCCATCTCCTTATGTTTTATTTATGGGCATTCACATACATACCAACTAATGCTTATGTATTTACAAGCCTAGTAAGGGTTTAAAACCCGAGAGCACGATACACTAGTTTGAGAAGTGGAATGTCGCAACGCTCAATGTCAGCTCTATAACACTTAGTCCAAATTCAAAACTTGAAAGCGGGACATTGCAGCATTCTGATGCAACGCACCAATGCCTGTTGAAGTGCCGCAACATCATATATATTGCGGCGACCAGACCCCCGTAACTATTTATTAAGAAGTTCATGCTTATCGTGTCATTATTGTCAATAGGAATAAGGTTGAATTTCAAATTTTTACTTAGTGCAAAGAAGAGAATGAGTTTCCTGAAGTGTTCCAAGGTCTGGAGATGTATGAGTGTGGTGTAATTTATTTTCTTCATAGTAGATTTCCTGGTGTGGCATAGCTTCATGGCTTTTTCCCTTTCTCGAGTTTTTTCACATTAAAATCTTATGTTTTTTGAGTCATGCTTTGTGTGTTTTTTTTTTATTTTCACGCTTCTCTTCAAAGTTTTGCATTGAATCTTCAGAATCTGTTTCCACAATTTTCTCACTTCTCACCCAACATAAGTGATACGCCATCAAAGAAATCCCTACATCCACCATGAACCTCGAGCCTTGGCAAGAATTTCAAGGCATTCTTTTGAGTAAAATTTATTCATACTTCGATTTTGAATCATTCAGAGCTCTCATTTCAACAAACTTACAGTCAAATTGACTTCGATGAGACAGACCCAGTGGCGCCAAAATTGGTCCAATCAGAGTAAAATCAAGCTCAGATCAAGCCATTTAACCACTTTTGAAAATTTTACAGGCATATTTAAAAGGTCAACAAATGTCGAATCAAGTAAGCTGATTGTAGAATTGAGTGTCTTGGAAAGACGAATCTAACGAGCCTAAAATCGCTCAATGCTGACATCATTAGGGCTCTCAAATGTCTTTCAAATGTTGTTTGTTCATGGGAATCTCTCTATGGTGTCCAATTTGAGTAGTTCATATTTCATCATTAACTACAATCGGGACCTATAAATGGAGCCTGACCTCTCTCTTAAAAATGGAGGCAGAAAAGAGCTAGAATGTTGAAGAATATTTCAGCTTGGAGAAAGTGTTGAAGTTGTCTCCTACTCCTACAGTTGCCGACAACCACCAACTACCGTCTATCACCACTCGTCAGCTGCCATCGAATACCACTAGTCCTCGTCCACTAATTGCGACAAAACTTTTTGCGAAGTGATAACTGACGCATAGATTCACGAAACAACATGTGAAAGCGACACATATTCCGGAACACAAGGCTGACCTAAAGGTGCAACAACACATCCCAAAGATGGTGCAACAACACACCCCAAAGATGTCGCAACATCGTATCTCGAAGATAGGGTAATGACGTATCTCGCATATGCTAATGCAGCTCCCAGTTTTATCCCCACGACCTACAAATGTCATTACAATTCACCATTATGGCCTATGTGATCAACTACGACCTATGCGATTCATAGATCGTGCAACCCTCGACTCCAACCCTCGCAGCCTACCGATGTCATTACTACTTACCACTACGACTTACATGACCAACTATAACCTACATGATCTACAAGTCGTGTAGCTCCCAACTCTCGCTTCTGCAACCCATGGACGTCATCACGGCTTATTATTATGGTCTATACATCCTACGTGGTTCATAACTCCTTCAACTTCCTACTACAACCATTATGGCTAACCGACGTTCCTGAGGCAACCATCTACAACCTACCTGGCCAACTATTCTCATGGTTGTCAACTACGACTTCTATGAAAAATTGGCACTATAGTAACAATCTACAATGTTCACAACAGATTACTACCTCAACGACAATCGACTATGGCATTTGCAGCTTGTTGTCGCAAAGAACTACTGCCAGATCACAGATATACAACTTTGTAATTTCATATTTCCTAATTCATGAGAAAATTAGACATGTGTACTCACAATTCACAGTGGATTATTTCAACTGGGCTAGAACCCATGATTTTTTTCTCTTTCGAGGGTTTTCCACTTAAAAATTTATGGTATCTCTACTAATTGTTTCATTCCTCTGAACGTGTGTTAAATTTGTGCAATGCTAAAAGGAAAATCTATTACTTTACTGCCGCGAATCTTCTAAAGACGCATCAATAAGTAAGAGAGCATATATATAGTTTTTCTTCAATTTTTCTACTTCTCACTTCTTTTATTATTATTATTGTTAGCCTACTCCTCCACTTCAACCAACCAACTTGAATTCTAGTAATAACATCCCCATCCATATCACCATCACTTTGAACAATAGACCCTGTGTATCAAAAAAAAATTTCAACCTACCTACCTTCATCGCCCACCCTCAGAAGGAAGGAGCCGATGGCTTGGATTTATGTTTTGGCGGTAGCGACTGCCACCACTTAATGCATGGATTTAAGATAAATCCAAACAAAATAACTAAATAAATCCAAGGCTCCATTAAATCAAAATTATTCGTTACTTCAAGTTCGAAGTAAATATGAATTTATTAAATCCAATTGCGCTAAGAATTTAAATTTTCCTCTATCATCACTCTCACCGTCGCACTATCATAAATCCTATTTAACGTAAATCTAACTTGCAAGCAAACACCACCGTAGTGGGACAATGACTTGTTGAAGGTGTTAGATATGTGAATATATAGGAACTGAGTGCTATATATATAAATATAGAGTTTTAGATGTGAGATGTGTAAATACATAAGAATTGTGTGCTATATATGTAAGTTTCCCTTAAAAACCTAGTGTTCTATAAGAAAATACCTAAGGTTGAAGCCATCAGCATGCATGAATCACATGAATAATGAAAAAAAATAGAAATACCTAAATAAAAATTAGAATTTTCCTAAATCACATAAATTAAAAATGCAAAAAAACTAATAGTTCAAATTACATAAAAACTTTGAGGAATGATTGAATCGAGATTATCATCAATTTGACTGTAAGAAATTGAGAAACAATGCACCGTTGTGAAAGTTGAATCAGAAGAGGCATGCGCAGGTTCTTTATGATGGCTTACCTCTGTCGATTATTAATTACTCATAGCCGACAGTTATAACTGTCGGTTACTATGGTATGACCGTCGGTTTCTCACACAGAAAATCAATGATTTATGTCTGTTAATTTATACAATGAACCGACGGAAATAGATGGTCAGATAGTTCTCACATACAGTTAAAAATTGTTTTTACTAGATAGTTTTGTCTTTAAGAATAAAAAAATCCGCTAGATAATAGTCTTCCCATAAACCGTAAATGAATCGTTGAAAATCGGCTCGATATTTCCAACGCACATAAAGCCATTAGTTATTCCATCGATTATAGCTATATTTACGTTGTGGTTTGATCAATTTTAAAGCCAATCCATCCAAATCGACAGGATGCTCACCCCAACCTCAGACTATAAATGTACCAGTGCACTTGACGGACAACACAAATTCAACATGATTAATACTTGATCAAGTCTGTTCGAATTAATAAATAAATAAATTTAAATATTTTTTAAAACTCAGAAGCTAAATGAACGAAATAGAAATACAACAAACCCATTTATTTATATTCATGAAGATTTTTTCATTATTTAACAAGTAACTTGTTGCGTACTTGATATTAAACTTAATGATAGCTCATATCATACAATATATATTATTTAAATAAAATTTAGTTAACTGTAACTTATTTAATTATATATATTTAATAGCAATATATAAAAAAATTAATATCAATAAAATTTAAGAATAATTATTAATTATGTATTTAAGTTATTAATATTTGTTTAATATTTAACCAATTTATTAATTAGCATGAAATTTACCATTATATTTTTTGATTATAATAATTTATTTATTATACAAATTGATGCATGCTAGAAGGCAGTAGGGTAATGCATTATCATTTTAGAATAGTACGTAGATTCAACATACATTCAGAAGAGAGAAAACAATTAGTAGTGACACCAGAAGTTTTTACGTGAAAATATCGTAAAGAGAAAAACCACGAGGCCTAACCCATTTGTAAAAATATACTATAAGTTGTTGATTACAGAGACTATTTATCCCACAGACGGAAATTGGTTACAAAGTATTCCGAATTACAAAGTTGATATGTGGATAAACTTAATACAATGAACAGGCTGCGAATGATTCTGATCGGCAACGGTCGATAAGTAGTAGTTGACGATGGTCAATTGCTGTTAGTAGAGGTCGATGACAGTTGCGGTGATCGATGACGACATGACTGGTGCTGGACTTTAGCTCTTACACAAATATTCAAGCATTTCTTCAAGCCTCAAGCTCTCCTCCCCCATCATGAGAGGGATAAGAATTATTTATAGAGTTTTGTGTGCAATTAATGCAGAAATATGAACTTCTTTAATTAGATGACTCAAAAGGCTTCCCTCGATCAGACGACGCTTGATGAACATTTGAGGGCCTTAATGATGTTGGAATTGAGTGAACCTTAGCTTGTTGGATTCATTTTGTTTAGACGCTCGATTTTACTATAAGCTCGTCGGATTCTACATCCATTTGGACTTTCAAATGTGTTCAATAATCTTCGAAAAGTGATTTAATGGCTTAATCGGGGTTCAATTTGGTTCAGATTGGATCAATATTGGTATCATTGGGTATGTATCCTTAAGCAATTTATTTTGATTATAAGTTTTCTGAAATATGTGCACTGGATGACTTTTAATCAAATTTTGAATATTACTTTTTCAAAAAAGTACATCAAGATCCATGCAATACTTTCAGATTCGTGTCAGAGGATGAAAATTTATTGACAGTGTATCAGTTACCTCCTTATTTTCAGACGAGATTAATTTCATCATTTGAAATATATTGAAATCTAAAGCACTCTATTTTATAAAACTTCCAAAAATGATTTAATGGCTTGATTGGGGCTCGATTTGGTTCAGATTGGATCAATATTGGTATCATCGGGTATGTATCCTCAAACAATTTATTTTGATTATAAGTTTTCTGAAATATGTGCACTAGATGACTTTTAATCAAACATTGAATATTTCTTTTTCAACAGAGTACATCAAGATCCATGCCATAACTTGAGATTCGTGTCGGATGATGAAAACTTGTTGACGGTTTATCAGTTACCTCTTTATTTTCAGACGAGATTAATTTCATCATCCGAAATATATTGAAACCCAAAGGACTCTATTTTATCTTTGTATTATCATTTATGATGCATACACGCACACATATATAATAAAATAAGCATATACTGAAGAACAGAAATCGAGCTTGGGTTAAGTGATTGGAGCGAGTACTCATGCAAAACTCCACGATCGTCAGATTCGGGAATGTGGAAATTAGAATTGCCGGCAAAAAAGCTCAATGGCAAACGAAATTTGATTTTTCACATTCAGTGGCTGAAATGTTCAGCTAGTATAATATAATAATAATGTTGAACATACATCTATCATTTATGAATATAACTAATTGGATTTTTTCTCCTTAAATTTTTTCTTTTAAAATTTGGAATGAAAATATGGAAGGTCATAACTGCATGCCAAAAGCCGAAAGGTGGAAGGACGAGAATGATGCAAATTTTACATTTATCTTTTTTAGTTTATGAAGTCTTTAATACTAGAATTCATTTTGAGCCTATAAATAGAGGCCAAGAAGTAGAGAGTGGAAATGGGGTCTTCGACCCAACCTAGCAAGTGATTCGGGATTTCCCAATCAGCATAGCAGGCGATCAATCCCTTCTTGTTACGAAGCAAAAGAAAGTTGTATCAATCTTGCGTAGTAGACGATCAACGAGATTCTCTTTTTGTTGCGACGCAGAAGAAAATTGTTCTTGTTCTGCGTAGCTGGTGACTAATTAATCTTCTTTCTTGTTGCGAAGAAAAAAAAATAGTCACAGTCTTGTGTAACAAACAAATAACATAATCTTCTTTTGTGTTGCGGTGTAGGAGAAAATCATCTGCATCCTACATAACAGGCGAGCAACAAAATCTTCTTTTGCATTGCGGTATAGGAGAAAATTATTCCTGTCCTATGTAGCAGGCAAAACAACAAGATCTTTTTTCGCATTGTGGTACCAAAGAAAGTCGTCCCTGTTCTGTTTAGCATAAGAGCAACGAGATCTTCTTTCGTGCTGGTGAGATGAAGAAATTTATCTCTCTCTGCACAGCATGTAACTCGGGATATTTTTGCTTGTTGCTGCTGTGCATTCCGATGGAGAAATTCTAGAGTTTTCTCGCCGCATTTTGAGAGGGATATTTTCATGCTTCTGTAGCGGCGGCATCTCTTACAGTCTGTGTACCATTTCTTTGTACATCTTTGAAGTTGCATTTGACGTTATTATGGCTTCTCAATCGTACAAAATTCTACAATTAAAGTTAGTAGACACACTTTGTGAAATAGAGAATCACATATCTTTTTAAGGCTCATGCCTTCCGAGGTTGTGCCCTCTCAGGCTTATGCCTTATAAGAGCTTGAATGAACCGGTACCTTCTGAGACTTATAGCCTGAGGTCTTTAGTGAACCTGAGATCTCTTACGTATCTGTACATTCTGAGACTTGTAGTTTTCTGAGATCTTTGATGTATCTGTTCATTTCAAGGCTCGTAGTCTTTCGAGGTCTTTCAGTGGAGACCATGTCCACCACTTGCTCTCTTGGAGCCTTTTTAGTGAGGACTCTGTCCACTAGTTGTTTTCCTTCGAAACTTGCCACTTTGGATCGTCTTCCAAGGGCATGGTAGCTTCTTAACGAGTCTTGCCTCCTGAGCTTGACTTCTAGAAGCACTATAGCTTACCACCAAGTCTTTCCACTGGGCTCAACTTCCAAGGGTATTGGATCTTCTCATCGAGTTTCACCTCTTGGGCTTGACTTCCAGGAGCATAGTAACTCTCTATCGAGATTTGCCTCCGGAGCTTCTATTTTAGGAGCACCATAGCTTCCTATTGAGTCTTGTCTCTCAATCGACCGTATGCTTTCTTGGAAATATGGTTACAACCATACTCAGAATAACGTTTGATAACTTATTAGTTGTTACTTTTGAATATTTTTCCCCCTCTCACCTCTCCCCGCCGCGGGGGAGTTTTCCACTCAAGCTTGTAAAACAACCCATATATCGAGCCTTAAAGAGATCAACTTCTTGATATAATTGAAGAAGAACTCAAGCATGGTAGGGGGCACTGAGGGAGCATTACTTGCGATAAAGATTGTCCCTAGTCTGGGAGCAACTTTCAAAGCCTTTTTGTATGGATGATAAACCAACTACAATCATGTTAGTGATGTTAATGTGAACGACCTTTCGAGGTTGCAATGATGGTTGCCCCCCCCCCCCAATCCTGGAAGATGTCATGTAAGACTTTATGTCTGAATAGGATGCTAGAAAACAACCCAACTATAATCATGTCAGGGACGTTAACGTGAACAATGTCTTGAGACTGCATTGAAGGTTGCCCCTCACATTGAAGAATGTTTTGAAGATGATTTTTAAGATGCAAAGAAGGTTCCATCGCCAGTTGGATGATGTACATCATTAGGAAACAAAGTAGGGCTTGGTGTATTAGAGTTGAAGACAATGCCATATGAGATTTCGATTCCCACAGATGGCGCCAAAATGATTTGTGCTAGAAATTTGTGGTAGTAGGGTAATGCGTTGTCGTCTTCGCAAGGTATGAAGATAAAACACACAATCAAAAGAGAGAAAAGAACTAGTTATGACACCACAAGTTTTTACGTGGAAAACTTGTAATGGGAAAAATCATGAGGCCAGAGCCAATTGTAAAAATCCTCTACAAGTTGATGATTACAGAGACATCTTGTCCCGTAGGCAGGAAAGGGTTACAAAGTTTTTTGAATTATAATGTTGATATGAGAATAAACTTATTGCAAGGAACGGGCGGAGACAAGTGTTGATCGGCGATGGTCGATGAGTGGCAGTTGACGGTGTTTGGGGGCAGTCGACGTTGATCGCCGGTGATCGAAGATGGTTGGCGGTGATCAATAGTGGCAGAAGTGATGTTGGACTTCAGCTTTTTCTCAAAGCTTCAAGATCTTTCTCGAGCCTCAAGCTCTCTTCTCCCTCATGAGAGGCATGATGCTCTATTTATCGAGTTTTGTGTGCAATTAATGCATGAATGTGAACAATTTAATGATGGAAATTTGAGGGCCTTAATGATGTATGAAATGAGTGTTCTTTAGCTCGGTTGGATTCGTCTTGTCGAGATGCTCAATTCGACTATAAGCTTGTCAGATTTGACATCCATTTGACCATCCAAATGTGTTCAGAAAACTTACAAAATGTGATTTAATGGCTTGATCAGGGCTCGATTTTGTTCAGATTGGATCAATATTGGTACAATCAGGTACCTCTCTTCGAGCTGGTCAGTTTAACTTTAAGTTTTTTGAAATAGGTGCACTGGATGACTTTTAATCACAATTTGAATATATATTTTTTTAAAAGGTGAATCAAGATCCGTGTCATGCATCGAGATTCTTATCGGATGATGAAATTTTGTTCAAGGTGTATCAGTTGAAACAGATGCATTGTAGAAAATTCACGGCGATAGAGTAATAGATTATCATCTTATTGTTGCTTGAAGATTCAAGATACACTAAGATAAAAGAAAACAATCAGTAAAAACATTAGAAGTTTTTACTTGGAAAACCCAAAAGGAAAAAAAAAATCATGGGGCTTAGTCCAGTTAAAACAATTCACTATGAATGATGAGTACACTTGTCCACTCTTCTTCTTAATTAGGAAGGATAAAATTACAAAGTTGTATAACCATAATCTGGAGTACTTAGTGAAAATAGGTTGCAAGTGCCATAGTCGATTGATTTGAAGTTAATAGTTCATCGTGAGTGTCATAAATGGTTGCTTCAGGGGCGTCGATTGGCTAGATAAGACATAATAGACAGTTACAGGAGTTGTGGACCATGTAGATTGGTGTTTGTCGTGTAGACCAGAGTGGTGAGTAGTGGTGATGTCTGTAGATTGTGGGTCTGGAGTTGGGAGCTGCACAAGCTATGGACCACGTAGGCCATAGTTCGTCACATAGGGTAGTGGAGAGTGGTAATGATGTCCGTAGACCACGGGGGCCGAAGTCGGGAGCTACACGAGCTGTGGACCACATAGGCTATAGTTGGGCACATATGCAGTGATGGTAAGTAATAATGACGTCTGTAGGTAGCGGAGGTCGGATTCGGGAGTTACACGAGTTGAGGACCACGCAGGCTGTAATTGGTCAGATAGGCCGTGGTGAGTGCTAATGACATCCATAGGTCGTGAAGGCCTGAGTCGGAAGCCCCGAGCGTATGCAAGATGCCTCGTTACACCATCTTAGAGATGCATTGTTACACCGTCTTTAAGTGGCATCTCGGTGTTCGAGATGAAACGACACTTGCATGTTGCTTTGTGACTCTGTAGTGTCAGTTTTCGCTTCGCCCGGTGCTTCATCACAAGGACTGGACGGTGGCCGATGGTGATCAGCGGCGATTGACGAGTTGTGGTCGGTGACGAGAAACAACTAGTGGTCCACGGTGAAGTGACGCTGGAATGTAGCTCAGTCTCCAAGCTTAAAGCTCTCTCCCCCTCATGATAGGGGTGAGACTCTATTTATAAATTTATGGGTGCAATTATGCAGGAATGTGAACCACTTTGATCAGACGGTTAGGAGGGTTCTCATTGATCAGATGACATTTGATGGACATTCGAATGTCTTAATGATGTTAGAATTGAGCGATATTAGGCTCGTTGGATTCTTCTTGTCGAGACACTCAATTTGATTATAAGCTCGCCAAATTCGACATTCATTTGATCTCCTAAATATAATAAGAAAGCTTTCAAAATTGTTTTAATGGCTTGATCTAAGTTTAGTTTGTCTTAAATTAGATCGATTTTGGTATAATCGGGTCTATCTCACCGAGCCTGTCAGTTTGACAATTAGGTTGCTGAAATCAGAGCTCTGAATCACTCTTAGTTGAAGTTTAAATGTTTCTTACATAAAAAAAAAATTCTTAAGATCCGCGTCATTTCTCGACATTCATACTGGATATTTAAAATTTGTTAATAATTATCATAAATATAAAATATATTTATCAAATATATAATCACAATTATAGAATAAGATATATCGTTAATCTTTTTGCTCTTTTAAGAGCCTTGATTTACTCAACTCTCCCCTGCCATTTGGATTGGTTGTTTTACACAAATTTCTTCTTATCCATTGAATATTCATAAATTTTTAACTTTTTTTCTTACAAAATAGTTCCTATTAAATTAATGTAATTTTTATTTATTTATCTTTTTAATTTAACGAAGATGTTCATTAGTATTTATTTAATTTATTTGATCGTAAGAAAACTACTTGCAACTTATACATCTTCTTATTTAATTGGTGTAAAACAGTTCGATAAAAGAATTAAGAATTTATTCAATAAATTTTTTGTTTGTATTTATAAAATCTTTTATTAATGATGCGTGATAGGAAATTAGTGGTAGTAGAGTAGTAGATTATTGTCTTAACGTTGTTCGAAAATTCAACACACACACGGATGAAAAATAAACAGTGGTGACGACTCCAGAAGTTTTTACTTAAAAAACTCGTAAAGGGAAAAACCGAGGGGCCTGACCCAATTGCGAAAATTCATTATTGAATGATGTTTACATAAACCTCTTGTCCCACAGAAGGAAAATGGTAGCTATATATTTCAGATTACAACATCGACTGATTGCGTCTGGTTGGTAGTGATCTACGGAGGTCGGCTGTAGTCGACGACGGTAGGTGATGGCCGACGGAGGTCGGCGGTGGTCGACGACGGTCGACGGTGGTCAACGATTGTCGGCTCGGCGATAGTTGACGACGGTAGACGGTGGTCGACAGAGGTCGGCGGTGACGGTTGGCGATGGTCGATGACGGTAGGTGGTGGTTGACGGAGGTCGACGAAGGTCGGCGGTGGTGCTGAGCTATAACTTCTCTTCAAGTTCTCAGACTCTCTCTCTAGGTTTCTTCCCCTCATGTGAGGGGTGGGAGTCTATTTATAGTGTTCTAGGTGCATTAATGCAGGAATACGAATCATTTTGATCGGACGGTCCAAAGAATTTCCTTCTATCATACAATGTTTAATGGACATTTGAGTGCCTTAACGATGTCAGGATTGAGTGATCTTAGGCTCGTTGGATTCATTTTGTCGAGACGCTTGATTCGAGTATAGGCTTGCTAGAGTCGACATCTTTTTGATTTTCAAAATTTGTCCAGAAATCTTTCAAGAGTGGTTTAATGACTTGATCTAGGCTTGATTTGACTTGGATTGGACTAGTTTTTTTATCATTAGGTTCATCTCATTGAGTCAGTCAGTTTGATTATACGTTTGCTGAAATCGGAGCTCTGGATGACTTTTTATCAAGATTTGAACGTTTCTTGCTCAAAAGATTGCATCGAGATTAGTGTCGTGCCTCGAGATTTATGTTGAATAATGAAAATTTGTTGTAGTCGTATCAATTAACAACTTTATATAAAATTTCAAATATTTTTTCACATTTTTAATGTTTAATAATTCATTGAAATACTTATTCAATTGATATAAACATGTCAAGTACAAAGCAAAATATGATATTTAAAAAAATTAAACAAGTCAAGTATGAGCATACATGTGAATGCTCGGCTCAAACTCAAGACGAGCTTAATATGATAACTCAAGCCCAATCAATGCCATACCCGACTCGACTCGCCCGAACAGGAACAACTTATAATACGATAAACCAAATCCAATCAACGTCCTACTGGCCTCGACTCGACTCAATCATTGCTCTAACTACACCACAACCCATCGAACCCCGACTTCAACTTTTTTGAAGTAAAAACTTCATCAACCTCATGATTTTTCAACCCATCAAAGCACACTTATCTATATTATATTTAAAGTTAAATAAAAATGCATTTATAGATCATAGGAAATCATCTTTGATAAACAAATCTTCTTTCTCCATGCTTTATAAGGATGAAAAAAGGAGCCTAATTTTTGCAAATAATTTTAGTAAAGTTGGTCTTAAAGTTAATATATGATATTCTCATTATATTTAAATAATAAAAAATTATGTAATTTTAATTCACAAATAAATTTAAAAAATAATAAAATGTTTAAAATTGGCATATATTATAACAATACTTTATTACCACCATAAACAATACATCACTTGAATAATTTAATCAAAACCTTTTAATCCACCTAATAAATTGATAGCTCAACTTCTCCCCGTACTAATAGCCAAATAAGTTTGTCTCTTTGGGGACCATTAGCACTAACCTTTCATGATTTCATTACAAAAAGAATGCTTCTTTTGCAAAACCAACCTTTGTGTATTTATTTGCAAATTGTTTTTCATTAAGAATTTTCTCACCTACCAATTGCTACCTAATGGAGAAGTAAATTTTAGGGGGAATAAAATAGAAATGATAAGTCTATGATTAAAAATATTATTTTGAAGATCTTAATGTTATAATGACTTATGAATGTTTTAGAGATCTAAATTAGTGATGATAAAGAAGTGAGATCATTAGACTTAACATTGTTATTGAGTTTTTTCAACAAGTCAAGAGCTATGTTACTTCATCGAATACCAACGATTTGATAGTTTGTGAATTAGAAACTTATAAGGGTTGTGATAATACTGAGAAAGTGTAGGGATCAGATGTAGGGTTGTCTAATCTATTGATGATGGATTATGTTTTTTTATGCAAAGTTTTTATCACATCGAAAGAAATTGAATAGCAAATCAAACGAGTATGTAGATTATAAAAGCTAAAAAAAAGTGTAAGTCATTTCATATGAGTTGTCTTTTTCATCGGGATTGGACGCCGATGAGGGCAAAACCTTATCCACTAAAAGGTTAATAATGCTATCAATGACCCCCTATATGTTTGATTTGTATTATGGGCGGGTGTCTGGACGAATAAGGCCAAAAAAATGTTCAATTTTGTATACTTTTGATACATTAGGATTACCGTGATGAGAGGATCATTCACTTTGACCATAAAAACTTATGTTCAAAATCTATCTAAATCAAGGTTCTTAATTATCAAATCTATCTAAAAGTTGTCATAAAAATTTTATCAACCCCTAATAAAAATCCAACAATATACTATAGATTTGATGCATAGAGTATTATTTACATGTATATTGGGTAATAATATGATAAGATCAAATACTAGCACACTAATATTTCATTATTTTGAGTACTAAATAAGTAATAAACACCTAAAAAATCCTTCTATGGAATTCCTCTGAAGAGTTCTTAATGAGAAATTCCCTTTGGGCACCCTTCTAAGAAATTCCAATAAAAAAAATGTTATAAGATGTCTTCTCAGAAGAATTGCATTATGATTCTCTTGGCTTGTCATGGGAATCCTTCTAAATCTTCTGGAAATCAAGCCTATTTCACCAACAATACTTTCAAAAATTATAAAGTTTCTTTAACATGCATTGTGTATAAAATTTTACAAGTGTTTATTATAAATCTCACAACATCAAGGTTGTTTTGGTGTTCGTAAAGAGCTTCCAAATTGGTAACTCATGACTCATCATTTAATACTATTGCGAGTATGTTGTCCTAATTTGTCTAAGGGTGTGTTTGTTTCGGCTGTAGCTGTGGAAAAAGTGATTTCAGTAGCTGTTGTTGAAAATCTATTGTTCAGAAGCAGTGTTTCGTAAGCAGTTGATCTGTTTGAAAAACACAGTTATGTATGCGTTGTTCATTGACATAATGACTATAATGTTCTTAGTATATAAATGAAGTTTGGTTTATATTGTTTGAAAACACAGTTTTGAAAGTGATTCCTACAAAATAAATCCTTTGACAATTTATCAAATTAATTTCACTACAACAACATAATAGAACAAATAAAGGTGGACATTAATTGAATCCTAAGAAATCACAAATTATGCCTTTAAACAACAACATTATCACAAGAAATTGTGATAGAACAAATGGTCAAAAAAATATTTGCTACAAAAGAAAAATCTAATGCAGTACGGTTTGTTCTCCAAAATACATGTACAGATCAAAACAAATGCAATGCTAACAACAATAAAAGCAGTTCTACAATCACAAAATTCAACATAAACAAAGTCTTTACAAGGAAATTCAAGTCTCTAACATCATTTTTTACTGTATCATCAACTGCATATATCCTTTCATTAGCTCATTCATGTGGTGTATCTCTCGGCTCATCAACCCACTAGAAAAAATTGCAATCTTTATTTGTTAAATTCTTCAGACATCTATAGAATTTTTGTCTAGCATTTTCCTCTTTTTAGCAATGAAAACGATACATAATAGATTGCATTCATAAAAAATTGCTCGTTGTTTGATCTCTTTAGCACTTGTTGAATTGCTTGAGCTCATTTTAGGTTGTACAATCCTGTACAATAATGGTTAGAATACAAAATAATAAATTTCATTGCATATACAAAGAACTAGACCTTTAATGCAGGAGTTCTTGGTTGCTAGAAACCCTTAAGACTAACTTTGTGTATGCATAAATTCACATAAAGAAGGCCATCCGGAAGAGCCCATTGGTTCAAATGACTCATCACAATACTTGTGAAACTCAAAAGGGAAAACAAAAAACAAATACATAATAAAAAAATCCAAGGTAACCATCAAAAAAGCAAGAAACAAAACACTATAGAAAATAGGGCAACAACCCAAACGAACTCAGGATTGATGAAAAAGACATTAAAATACATTCCAAATAGCGTAAATATTTTAGCATAAAAAAATATTTACAAGTATGGTTGAATTCTAATACAATGGATGGAGAACATAGCTCAACCGACAATCCGACCAAAAAGGAAAGATCTGTAGAAATCTAAACAAATTAGTAAATTTGAAATAACAATGAAAGCAATTGATATAAAACACCCAAAATTTTCAAACAGCCTATAACCTCAATGCTTGAAGCACCCCAAAATTCAAATAACAACTCAAATCTCCACCTATAAAATATTCGGTTTAAAGCACCAAAAATTTTCAACCAGTGTAGTAGCCTACATTGGCACCAACTTATATAATTTTCAATTGCCAAATTATTATGAACTGCATTATAAAGCATTGCAGGTGTTGCCACCAACTTATAAAAAAAATCTCATTTGAAACCACAGCAGAAAAAAGTTCTGTAGAAAAGAAGGGCATAAACTCAAATAGATTCGATGGGACTAGGTTCTACATTAACAACAAGATAAGTGACAATGTAAATCAAGTGGATCCTCCCACATTGGCTGGAATTGATGATTCCCTTTATAAAAGAAGTAAAGAAAGTTGATCCCCAGAAATTTTTTTCTCTCTTGATTGGAAAGTATCAAGCCCTCTTATTTGGTTGCACACCAATGTAAGCTTGGAGCATCAACGGGATTTGAAAATTTTTCTGGTAACTGAGATACTTAGAAGGTATTTAAAATTCACCTTATTGTCATATAATGTCCAAGTTATCATGAGCTTAGAAAGCATAACTAACAATCCAACTAACACACTTGCATCTCCAATTGAGATTTTACTATCCAAAAAACAAGGGGCATTTACAAGCATACAAACCAATTCCTGTATGTTCAAATATCTAACATATGAACTTCTCTATTTTTTTTTACCATTACACCACTCAAAACCTTTCATATTACAACAAATATATCATCATCTAACTTTTAAAAAGAGAGATAAACCCGTTCAAGCAGAGGTAAGGTGACATGCATGTCAATATTTCTTTAAAATCAATGTCCCTTTTCATAAACCAATGTTTTTTAAATAAATCAATGTATTTTATCCCTTTCAATAAACAAATGTCGAGCAAATATAAATTCAAGTTCTAGGTGTTATATATGTACATCATTGAATTGCTCTAAATGGTTCCCACACGGTTTCAATTCATGTCAACCAATCTTCGGTGAAATCAAGCATTACATAACATTAAAAATAAAGATGATAACAATAACTTCAAACATATGATTATTAATTCATCAATTAATTAAAGCATCAGTTATAAAGTTAATCCAGGTACTATAACGTTAATCCATTTAATATCTTGCAATTAAACTCCTTAAAATTATATAAAGAAGGATATCCAGATACTATAAGGATACTCCCTTCCAATAGAGCAATGTCGAGCAAATATAAAGGAGTATATACAAACCTACTACTCAATATTCATGTATTCAGATATAAGAGAGTAGGAGGATAAAGAAATGTATGCATAAGACTTGTGTGGTATATAATCAATTAATTTCAAGTTGAAAACCATGATATTTACGGCCTCTTCAAAACAAATAATCTAATCATATCAAAATTCCCTGCACCAAAATATGTAGGCAACACATCCACAACAAATGATGAAAGTAATTACCCCCAAGAAAACTCCCCATTGGAAATTGATGCAAATACATCATCTTCATATAAATAAATTCAACTAAGAAGCTTGCATTAGAAAGTGCACATCTAACATTTTAAAAGCTAACTTTATGGTATTTTTGATGTGTTCTCAAAGAACAGATAGTATAGATAGTATTGAACCAACTGTAAGAATTTAGGAATCAATTCGAAGAAGCGGAAACATTTAATATGCATTGAAATGAGTTCCCTAAATCATTCAGAGCAATCCTTCAGACCACACATTCTACTATAATAAATAATTTAAACAGCTTAAACATTAATAATAAACAAAGAATAATTCTTAAAAGCACACATCCAACAAAACATCTAGCTTACGAGTAGGATAAAGAAATGACAACTCTCGAGTATAATGGTAACACTTGAGTATAAATAATGTCATTGCTACAATCAAAAATACCTGGATCAATGTTGCAAGATAGTTTTATTGCTTCACAAAATTGTCCCAAACAAAACACTCAACATTGATCAATGTATTTGTGAATTTTCAAGCATTAACTAAAGCATCGATGATATGCTCTCGCAAAATAGCCATCTCATATGCACCTTCTTGATCACCAACACTGGTATTGATTATCTCACATCAGTTTCCATCTTTTATTTGCCCAAGTGATATTCATATGCGTCCGATCGCTCTAATTTGTTATCATCGACACTTGTAAAGTCAATGTCGAAATGTGAAGGATTACATTGTATGTAATTATGAAGTTTCATTGCAGTGACAATTCTAATATGTTTCTCTAACGAATATGCTGACATGCTCCTTAAAATAACCCATTTTTTCTTTCAAACTCTAAAAGCCTTCTCCATCACATCTCTTAGTGACAAATGACGCTTATTAAAGATTTCTTTTCAGCACTGCACGTGACTAGCTCTCTCAAAGTCTAAAATGCAATATCTTGTGTTGGAAAATGGTTTTAAAAATCCCTGTTGCAGTGGATATCCGACATCAAGTACATAGTATTTCCTTGTTACGACAATCAACCATGAGTTATTATGTGAAACTTTAAGATAAGGTTTAAGGAGGATTTATCCAACCTGGAGGTGGCAAGGGAAATTCATAAATACAAGATTGTGTCACAAACTTGAAAATTCTGTAATTATGAACACTGCATTCCCAACCAGCCATGACAAAAATAAAATACTTATTAAAGTCGCATACTACCATTACATTCTGTGTAGGTGAACCACAACATCCAATACATTTGACATCTTCAACATTTAGCAAACGTGCGTGAACATGTATTTCATCAATACACTAATACAATCCTATATGAAATGGTAATAGTTCTAAATTTGAAGATTTTTTAAATTTTTGATGCAAAAAAAGAGCTTCATATACCTTGAAGTATGACATATCTTTAGGATCAAAAGATATTTTTGTAGGAATATTTTAGAAAAATGGGTTTTCAGGCTTGATAACTCTAAAATACATGCATATTGATGCACCAAAAATATGATTGATTTTTCATATATATTTTGTACCCATTTTTGATGATATTACACTTTAATAGAATGTATTTTCCATGTTTTGCTGCAGGTATGATGATTTTAGGCAAATTGAGCAAAAAAAGCAAAATGAACGAATTTGGAGCGAAAAAAAGGAAAAAACCAGATTTTTAAAAGTCTGGCTCCGACGATGTCCAAACCAGCGCCGATAGCGCCCAATGTCGGTTCAAGCCAGATTCAATGTATTTGGATGCTTTTTGAAGGGATTCTTGAGGTAAATCTTGGGAAATTTGTTCATAGACGAATCTAAATTGTTTTGGGTGGCCGAAATGAGTGTGTGGAGTCAGTGAGTAGAGTGCGGTGTGTGTGTTTAAGTGTGTGTGAGTGGAGAGGAGGTGTTTAGAGAGAGTTTAGAGTTTAGGTTTTAGTGTTTAATGTTGTATTGTGAGGGATTCTTCTAAAAAGAGTTGTAGGAGGAGAGGGAAAGTGAGAGATTGCTTCTTTCCTACTATTCCAAGAGGGAATTGTGTGTTGTTGAAAAGAGGTAAGGAGATCCAAGGGAACTTTAAGGGATTTTCTTGGGGAAGAATTCAAATAAGTTGTATTTACTTCTTATTATTTGTATGACGTTGCTTATATATATCTATATATATATAATCTTTGTTTTGTCATATCTTCTCCATGAATTCTGAGTAGATTTCTTTGTCTTTCTCCTTGCAATGATAAACAGTGGTGTGGTTTAGATTGGATATGCCATAAGATAAAATATAAATTGTGATGATTTTTCACTTCGTTCTTAATTTACTTTTCGATCTGATCAATTGATTTGTTAAAATACGTTGTGAAACATACGATCCGAAAGAGATATAATTTCTACAACAAAAGTGGAGATTACATTCAAACTCCATGGAATGGTGAAGTTCAAGGAGGTTGGGTGCAAATAAATAGGGAAATATGTTTATTGGGCGTATAATTGGAGATTTTAGGGTGACAGACTAAAATCCCCAATTCGGTTCTAGTGTTTGGAAACTAAAGCGAGATTTAACTTTTAGGGGAAGGGAAGTGGGAGCTCTGGAGTGAGAGCCAGTATCCTCCCAGCCTAACCACATATTTAGAGACAAAACCTAGGATTAACAAATGTTCTTTATAGCACTCGGAAGAGGGTAAAGAATATGAATGCTCCTATTTGGCACAATACATATATTAAACTAATCTATCATCGTAAGGGGAAGGACACTTTCTCTAAATTTGAACATCACATTACAAAAACTTATTATAGTAGTACTTACTTTAAGTTGAAGCTTAGAATGTTATTTAGTGATTTTAAAATTTCTAGCATCTTTAAACTGTAGCATTTCTGGTAAAACATTAAATGCTTTGCAAATTGAATATTGGATTTTTGTGCTACGCTTTAAGGTTTGCTTCCTCCCAGTGAGATCGATAACCGCGACTCTGCTAGAGCCATGTATTACTTGAACGATACGTATACTTTCATATAGATCGGCTGCTACCTTATTAAACTGATTATTATCTGCGACTGAATTGAAACTATTTGCAGAAATTTATTACTTCGTATTTGCAGCCCTTGACCGCGGTGGCTGCATTCACTAATATCATTTCTGCCTCAACGTGATATCTCAATTGGATCAATCGAGCTATCTCTAGGTTCTTTTGAACCATGAGGAGTCCAATAACATTCACCAGTCTCAACAGTCCCACCAAATATAACATCCGACTTCTCCTCGAGCTCCGGTTTGATTCCACAAAACTTAAATATGTTAGCACTTGGTACAACCTGTTATTCATATAATCAAAAGGAAGAAGTTATGTATAACAATTGTGCATGCTAGAAAAATTTAAATATACGTCTTAAAATAGATTTGACTTCTAATTTCTTCTTCAACCTATATGTTGATGCATCAATGGTGTTTTTAATTGGATTTGAATCATGGTCAGTGGATCCTCTTTTGAGCTCTTTCCAGGTCCCTTTTTAATTGTCGCATTTATTCTTTAATTGGGTTCGATCATACACCATCCCAGTTTTCTCTTGAAAATAATTTATAATGTTACGCCAACCTTCTTTGTTGAAGTATTATTGGCCTATCACTAATTCAAATTCTTTCATACATATATATCACAAAAAAAATATTATTTTTTTTGTCCCAGATAGCAGATGTTGCACATTTATTGTATTGCCCATTTGCTGACACAAGTTCAAAAAAATAAGCAAAGAATATACATAAAAAATAATAATAAATTAAACATGACACCATTTCAATCTAATAAAATTGACGTTTATGAAGAGCTATCATTCAAAAAGAGTTGCTTGTTTTAAATAAATGAATTTCCAGCAAGACTGTATAGGCAACTAAATGCCTATACTACAACTACATAGAGAAGGATGAGATCTCCACTCCAATTATATAGACCATGTGCGAATTTATAACAATAACTAGTAATGTTATTACTAAATTGATTTGAAAAAAAGAAGTTGATTAATACCAGACTAATCATGTTAAAACAAAATTGCTCATCCTTCCCACATTTGTAAGAATAATAAACCATATTTGAGTTAATATTGTGGAATTCGAACCCGAATCGACTTTAAATCTGAATTATTTAAGGATGCTTCTGAAAAACTGAAGACACATGAGGAAAAATAAACATATCTTCTTAAATATCTATCATACAAGGTTACTGTAGAATCACAAACTTGGGTTTGGACTATCTATATATTTTCTTGACTCACACACAATAAAAGGGGCGCATAGCCAAATTCAACCACTCAACAGAAGAATCTCACATCATAAGTCTATAAATCAACTACACAACATAGTAATCTTATATCAAACTTTGCACTTTGAAGATCTCATAGCATAATTCCATAAAAAAGATAACCGATTTCCAAATCCCGTGCGAACAACTTAGTAGAAGAAGAAGGGGAGTTATTGGCGATAGAAAAGAAGTGCTGGTGAGGTTAACAAATGAGAGGAGAAGAAGAAGGGGGGGTGAGATCGGCCGATAGGGCGTGAGAGCAGGAGAAGGCGAGACAATCTGCGAGAACGTCAGAGAAAGGACGCTTGGGCGAGGGCACAACGGCGAAAGAAAGTACACCCGTGTTGTTTTTTTAAGAAGCGGACGACGAAATGCAGACGTCAATCCACGTTCATGTTTCTACAATAATTAAATTCAGAGTTCTGGGCATATTTTATGAAACGCGAGAACCAAACGAACCCTAAACGTCGTTTTGATAAAAAGCTGGTTTTAAAAACTGAAACAAACTCAGTGTAAATCCAAGATTTAGTTTTTTATATCATAAAAAGAACATGGGTCCTTTCCATACTACACTAAAAAGGTTTACATAATCTAACCACCATCATACTAAGGAAAATTATTCCATAAGGAGAACGTACGAAGCGCTGCGTACGTTCTCCGCAAAATAACCAACGAATAACTAAGCTTTGTATTTCGAGATGTGTATTTCGGGATTATTTGGAGGTTATTAGGAGGTTATTACAACTTCAAAAAATCTCCCAATAACCTCCTAATAACGCCCCAATAACCCCCGCGGTTTCACTTTAGGGTTTTGTGAGGTTATTGGGGCATTAACTCAAATAACTCTACAATAACTTCCCAATAATCTTCCAATAACCTCCACTGTTTCATTTTGATGTTATTCACAGGGTTATCAGGAGCAATTCACTAGTTATTTGCGGATAACGTATGCAGTGCCGCGTACGTTCTCTGTATGGAATAATTTTCCCATAAGTAGAGACCAATGCCCTATCATCATTGAAAACAAACAAATCAAATCACTAATTTCAATTGTCAAGGCTCATTCACTAGATCAATCATGGGTATTATTTCAAGACGATCTCCTCAACTACAAACTTTTCAAAAAATTATCAACTCAAAAAAAAAAAAAAAAGTGGATGAAATCGAATCAAAAACTGAATTTATTATTATTATTATTATTATTGAATAAACATTTATATAATAAGAAAAAGAAAGATTTACGTACATGATACATACATACCACTCAATTTCTATGTAATTACATATCTAATAATCAAGCATCAATTTTTTACACACGCACGTACACACATATATATAGCTTTGTTATTAATTTAAAAATAAAATTTAGTTATTAAATATGTAAATACAAAAAAAATTAGGTGGTATGTATAAAAATTACCAAAAAAAATTTTTAAGAAAAAATATTATATAATAATTCAAAATTTATAGGAATATCATAACAACTCCTGATAAGAATCGTTGTCATCAGTGCTCCCTTTCTGCTTCTTATGATCTACTTGGAATTTGTCCACCAGAACACACGAAAGCAACCCTAGCTGCAAATCTCCAATTCTCCAAATCTCCATCTTGCCTCAAACCAGAAAAATTTTGGCCTTCATAGCTTCCTTTTTGCAGAAAGCGATTGTTCCAAAACCTCATTGTTCCCACTAGCAGCAGCAACAAGAAGTCACTTTTCTGGTTTACAGTCACGGGTCCTGTTCGTTTCCATCCTATGTCTTGCTCCGGTTTCTTATCGACCCACCAATGTCACTTGATTCGTTGCGTATGAGGAGAGCTTTAGGGCATTGAAGAAGAAGAAGAAGGATTTTGCTGAAGTGTACGATAGAGGGATGATTCAGCTTCTTTTTCTGGTTCTGTTTGCCGAGGGTGCAGTGGCATTTTTATTGATGCTGAAGATTGGACCGCTGAGAGAGCTCGTTATGAGAACATTGGATCAGTTGAAAACGGGGAAGGGGCCAGCGACGATGAAGACACTGGCGTGTACTCTGGCGGTGATTTTTCTTTCGAGTATAGTTAATATTCTTAGCATACAGAAGAGGGGTTTTAAGCTTGGTACTGTTACTCCGATGGATCAAGTTCTTTGGAGGACTCATGTTCTTGAGGCCTCACTTACAGGTAAATTTTGATGGCTGGCTTTGTTTGGTTTGGGTTCTATTGATATATCTGTAATAGTTTGCTAAAAATTGAAAATTTGAAAAGATGGATCTATGTAAAGGTAGGTTTTTAACTGTTTTGAAGGTTGGGTCTCTATTTCTTTAACTCTCCATGGTTTCATGTGCAGTGTTTTCTTTTTTGTAGACATTTTAGTAGGATCTTAATCAACAAATTTAAATGGAAAAGTAAATATGAAGCAGTCATGGATTGGTTAATTATATAATCGATGAGGTTCTTGTTGAGATGGGCACGATTTTGGAAAAGACTTTTGTGAAAAGTTATGTTAGAGTGAAAGGGAGAAAAAAGATACAGACGAAAGCTAATTTGCTAAGATATCATATTCTGTACAATTACATATTGCTGTGGATTTGGGTTTTTATTTAAAGTAAACCGTATTTGAGTTTGTTATGTAATGAAGGAGTGTGATTGGGTTGGTTATTGATCAAGAGTTCTGATAGAGTCTGGTACAGACATTGAGGGGTAGCATACTCTTTAGGTTGTTGCGGACGGGTAGTGTTATATTCCCATGCAAATTGAGTCTTTGGCAAGAGCATCTGCTTTGACTGGAGAAGCTGAAACTGAGAGTTGGAGAGGGCTTTGGTGAATATCTCAGTCAGTTGATCCTGGGTAGCAATATGGTGCATGATGATGTGTTGATTTTTGATGCAGTTTCGTATGAAGTGATAATTTACTTTGATGTATTTGGTTCTGGCATGATATTATTCTTCAGTGGATGAGCGGGCAACACTAGTTTGCTTTTTGACTGACCAAAAGACTGGAATTGTGCTGATAAAAGGTTTAGTATTTTGAGGTAGATTTGTGATCTGACGGGTCCCCAGCCTATTCAGTATCGGCATAGGCTGTGAGACTGAGTGGATTTGAAAATTGGAAGGATGAGATGCTCGGTGCCTTGGATATGCATGAGGAGCTGCTTGAGTTGCTGAAAATGTTGTTGAGTAGATTGCTGCATAGATTGGCAGGCTAGATTGACAACAAATGTGATATTTGGTCGATTAAGGGTGAGGTATTGAAGGGATCTTTGAATCTGCTTGCATAGGGAGGGATCAGGCATATGATTGAGGTCATGTTTTTTAGAGGAGAGTTTAGGTGGTGTAGCATGCCAGATCTGTTAAGGAGTTTTTGAGTATAGGAAGATTGAGTTACGTGAAGTTTGTAATTGGTAGGAGAGGTTGTGATGCCTAGGAATTGAGAGAGATGCCCCATGAGTTTTATTTGGAACTGTTGTTGTAAGTTCCGGATTGTGGTTTGTATGAGATTAGACTTGGTGCCGTTGAGCAGGATATCATCCATATAAATGAGTATGCTGAGGTGAGTTGTATGGTTGTGGAGGTAGAAGAGAGAGGAGTCGATAGAGCTGGATTTGAAACTGATGAACTGGAGGTGATTGGAGAGGGTGGTGAACCACTGTTATGATGCTTTCTTGAGCCCATATAGGGCTTTCTTTAGTAGGCAAACATGTTGAGGTAATCAATATCAATAAAGCCAAGAGGTTAGGTCATGTGAATGATTTATGTGAAATGTCCATGTAGAAAGGCATAGGACACATCTAGTTCGACAATTGACTAATTGTGAGTGAGGGTCATTGTAAGGGAGACGTGAAGTGTAGGTATTTTGGCTACAAGGTTGAGGGTTTCTGTGCAATCTTGACTGGATTGTTGCTTGAAACCTTGCGCAACAAGATGAGCTTTATAGCAAGTGATTGAGCTGTTAACATTGTATTTGGTTATGTATATCCATTTGCAGCCAATCACATTTTGGCCTGATGAGGTTTTGAGAAGGATCTCGGTGCCTTGAGATTATTGGGCTTGGAATTCAGCTGACATTGCTTAGTAAGGTTAAGTATTCATTGTAGTGGCTGTGATGTAGTAGTATGCGGGTTCTTGATACAGTTGGTAAGAAAGGTTAAGTATTCAGCACAGCTGTAGATGACTTATGTTGAAATGTGTTTGAACTGGGTGTCTAATTGGAGGTGGATGGGGGAGGTATTGGGAGGTTCTGTAGGAGACATACTGAGTTTTTAAGGTATGGGTAAAGTGGATGATTGGTTGATATGTGGGTGTTGATGTTCTGTTGGTGTTTATACTATTGTGTGAGGAGCTAATATGAGAGGTTTTAGTATTTTGGAGTTTAGTATGAGGAGTGGTTGTGTGAGTGAGAGGATTCGAGGGGCTGAACGAGTGTTTGAAGGGAAACACTTTGTCTTTGAATTCAACATGCTTGGATACATAGTTTGGTTGATTTGTGGATCTAAGCACTTATATCCTATTTTTAGAAGGGTATAGCCAAGAAATATGTAGGTTTTGAAGATTTGGTGAGAATCAGATGTGAGGAGTTCGATAGCACCGCTGCATAGGTACGATTTGCTAGTCTAAATATTTGGAGTTGTTGTGACCGTTGTGGGTGGTTATTAGAGTTTGACATGCCTATGTCAACACTTTGAATGCATAATGTCCATGTTTGTTATAGATTTGAAATATTATGAGGGGTTTGTTGCTGCAATTTGAAGTTAGCGTTGGTTTGGTTTGATTGGAAGGATGGAGTGGTGCGACCAACATTGGTGTGGTGTGGTTTGTTTCTATTTCTTCTTCTTCTTCTTCCGAATGTGGTCATTAGTGTTGTGGATTGAGATAATTCTTTGGAGTTTTCATCTGTTATATTTAGTTCGTCACTACATAACAAGGTGTGGAGATAATCTAGAGTAATGGGTTGAAGGCTTGTGCATATTGCGGTCTTGCAGGCATGATATATTGATGGGAGTCCATTTAAGGTTTAGAGGATAATGTCTTTGGGGTCTAATGGGGCGCCTGCAACAATAATGATGTCAACCTTCATTTTGATTTTTGAGAGGTATTGATTCATGATTTGTCCCTGCATGGTAAGGTTGTGACGCTGATTTTTCAATTGAAAGTTTTTGGACCTGTTAGATTATTGTACACAACGCTCTATAGTTTCCCAAATGTCATTGTAGGTGTCGAGCGTAGGGGAGAATGGGCAGAGAAATGACAAAGTATAATGCGGCTGCAAAATTCTGATCTATTAGTAGTCATTTTGTGTAATATGGGTTGGGAATTGAATTTCTTATGGGATCAGTGTTATTCCATGTAGGATAGGGGCACAATCCATCCCGGAAGCCATCAAAGTGAGCTATATGGAAGCCATGCATCGGATGTTGGCCATGAGGATTCATCTGGGTAGACAATGTTTTGTCGTATGATAGAGGGTTCGGTTGTGTTGTGGTGTTCACGCCAGAGAAAGCAATGGATGAGCTCATAGTGAGGAAGAGGGAGATGCCATCAGGCTATAGCTCTAATGTCATGCGAAGAAGTTTTGGAAACCCAATACAGTGAAGTAGAGAGAAGATACACATGAAAGCTACTTTGCTAAGATATCATATTCCATACACTTATATATTGCTGTGGATTTGGGCTGCATTTAAAGTAAACAATAGTTTAGTTTATTATGTAATGAAGGGATGTGATGGTAGTTGGTTATTGAAAAAGGGTTTAGAAAGAGTGTGGTACAAATAGTGAGTGGCAGCACACTCTTTAGGTTATTGTAGACATGGTAGTGTAAATAAGTTTCTTATTGAAACCAGAACAATATTTGAGTTCCTAAAACACTAGTAATGACCCATACGTATTGTCCTTAAACATTCCAGTTCATAGTTTTGGGTTGAATCAAACCCTTGTGTTCTACCCTCGATAACCATTATATATGTTAGCATTTAAGGAATAGCAAGGCCACATCTGAAGAAACTCGATCGTCGTCTTATTATAATATGCAAAATATGGTGGCGTTGATTGCTATTAAGTTGTTAGGAGATAGATCAATATGTTACCCTGAATTTGATAAGTAACTACCTGCAAAATTTATTCAATGCATTATTGTTGCTATGTGGGACTATAGATCAATAGTATCATCTTCCTTCATATATGCTCTAATTGAAATAATTTCAATGTTTATTGCTTTAAAAAATGGTAAAAGAACGCCTATTTCACATATTTGTTTTGCAAATATATTATTCTGTTTTTAAGCATGTTTTTAACAAGTGGTGCTGAATTAGTATGCTTTTTTCCTTACTTCTAACTTCCTTGCTTGTTATGTTTTATGTCATTCTATTCTCCTCTGATGTATGTCATTCTTTTCTTCTGTTGATGCTTTATCTAAAGGTCATCTTATATATACTTTCTTTTTAACTTTTCTTCTATTCTTAACCATTGGTGAATGTATAGTTGCTTTATAAATTATTGCATTTTAAAATCTTGGATTCATTAGCTCATCAAATATGTGGCATAACATCAAGTTAATAATGCATCTCTAGTTTACAACTCTCCCTCAATACCATCTAACAAGTGCATTATTTATTTTGAAAACCAATGCCATGGGACTCGGTGTATAATCACAAAATTGCAATGTTTATTTTTTTTAAAGTTAATCATTTGGTTATGTAGAGATAAAATGAAAATACATTTTCAATAGTTATTCAAGCTTTTTGCATTTGGCTTCACTCCGAAGGCTTGAAAGGATATCCAAAAGCTGTAACAATAGAGGTTGGAATTGTTTAGTATAGGAGTTGAAGGGGATTGCTCCTAAACTAATGAATTTGACACACCTTGCCATTTTTTACCATGATGGATATAATATATTGAATGGATGACACAATGGAGTAAATATACTATTTTTACTTTTTGATCGGCGAATCTTTAGCTAGAAGAGTTCTTATCACCAAAATCTAGCAAATCGTTCTGGCAGTTAGAGGGAAAGTTCAGGTTTGTTTGTATTTTTTTCTTTATTGAGAAAGTCAAGTAAAAAACTTAGCAGAAAGCTTGAAGATGGCTGAGATTTGCATTATGTCTCGACACTTTGTGGAGCATATTTTGGAATCTTCCTACCGATATGGCTTTCAAAAACTAGAAGGGAGGACCTCGTTTTTACTTGCTAAAATAAGTATCATGGAGCTGAGATGCGTGATATTTTGGGGGAAAAAAAAGAATAGAAATGCTTTGAGAAAGAATTTTGTATTAGATTATGATTATTTTATATTGGAAAAAATGGTCAGAAGTAGAAAAATGTACCATGGAGCATTCTTTTAATTAAGGTTAGTGTAGAGGTTCAATCTTTCGTTTATGGTTGAAAATGCAAGTGTTATATGATCGAATTTAAATAAATTAAAGTTGTAAAAGATCTCAATCGTTTTCATTGTATTTCTTTGGAGTCGAGAGTTTATCTATATGAATTGGTTGGATTTTGTCTGAACATATACTCGATGGAGACTTATTCACCCATAAGGTATTTTACAAGTAACTTGGCTAACCAATATGATGTTAATTCTTTGTTATGCCTAAAATGTGCAAGTTTTTGCTGATTAATTTTGGTTTCATGTGACCATTTTCAGAAACTAGTTTTTCCAATTTGAGTTGTTTGATTTTCATGATGAATATTTTAATAAAAAATACTTGAGCATCCTACATTCATCTTGGCTTGATGAAATGGTGTTTGAAAATCTGTATACAAACCTATGGCCGAGGTTGTGGAAATTGTGAAATGTTAAAAATTGAAAATGAAAAATGATATGCTTAATCACATGTTAACCATGCAAGGAATGCATATATAATTAAATTGCATAATGATAAATTTGATAATGTTACCCAAATTCACCACATTCATACAAAGATGACACCTAAAAGAGGACAAACACCTCTACCTTGCTTGTTTTATTTCCATGGGTTATAATGGAACAAATATGGGGTTATTAAGATAGTCTATGTCATGTCTAAATGTCAGAAGCCTTGTGAAGGAGGACATTAAGGTGGTAATAGGGTTATAGAATATCCCCATTGCCCATTGATATTGTAATCCCTGTCTTGATTTTAAAAACCTTCTACTTTAGGTATTTCTCTTATGCTTTTGCACCTTATTATGTTGTTATTCATGTTTTACAAGTTCTTCAATATAAAAGTACCACAAAAGCTTTATGGTCATTGAGTTGTTAGGCTATCATCATAGCCCTTTATGTAATTTAGAATTTAGTTCTGATGGATGAATTTATCATTTGATAGCTTTGAAGAATTTTACCAAGTATTTTTTTTGAAGTAGATAACCACTATAGGATGCAGTACATCTCCTAGCGACTCGGTAATCCAGGTTGTGTGATTAAACTTTTATCTTTTTCATTGTTCTTTCCTAATCCCACCACCCCTCCACCCTCCGGGGCCCTCTTATGAACAATTCTATTCGGTTTAAATTCATCCGCATAATATCGCAATTCATTGAAATATTGTCATGTTGTATGTTGATTTTCTCTATTATTTTGATATTAGAGCATAGCTCTTTTCCACTTTTTTGTTTCAAACAACAAAGAATAACACAAAATATTTTCACCATTTGATTCCACCTTATCTCTTATACGTCCATGAAATTTTATAATTTGAAAGGCACACAATAATGCAATGTGAATTACTATTTATATGTGCTATTGTTGTTTTTTTAGTATTTTTTAAAAAATCTCCAGAATAACAAGGCACACATCCCCTTTAAATCTTGATAAGTATTACAACTTATGTATCTGTACCTTTTTTTTTTTCTTTTTTTTAGTATATTATTGGTGATCATCTTCTTTGACTACCATAATGTAGTAGCCACAATTACTTGTTTTTTTATATTAGTGCTTTGGTAAGGAACTTGAGAGTATTGATTTGCGTCCCACATTAGATAGGTAAAAAAATTGCTATAGTTTAGATATGCCAAGTGGTTAGCTTTCTCCTAAAACTTTGAACTTTGGGGTTTGACCACTGTGTTTTGATTCTACTTATAGTTCCACTTTTGTTCACAAACTCCTTAACAAGGGGTATTAGAGCTAAGTTCAAGTGGAGACTAAGTAATTTATGTGGTTTGTGACATCCATGGGAGTTTAGAGCCTTATACATGGTTAAGCAATAGGTGACTCTTATGATGATTATTCTACATTGTGGTGTGGGCTTCTGGTGCATGATGTTTGATGATATTTTAAAGCGATAACTTATGTTTGCGGGCCAATAATGGCTAATATGGAAAGCACCCACACAAGAGCTAGATTGTCAAGAAATATTATAGTAGGTTTAATTCCCCTTTGGATAAGTGAATATTTTAGTGTACAAATACCAAGTGTTTGGCTCTTCTATAGGCTAAAGCCTTGGGGTTGAAACAAGGTTTGACCATTGGTGTATTGAGTAAAACTATGGTCCCACTTTGATTGCAAACTTTCTAATATGAATTTCTTCTTCTTCTCACCAGCATTGTTTGTGTCTGGTTGACTCAATTGCACGGATCAATCTCCATTTGCTCATTTTGATTGCCTAACAGTGCCATTTGCTTGCAAGTTTTGTTTGCTTTTAGCCTCATTTATGCCAGATTGTTCATTGTTAGATGCTTCCTTCTTTGTTTCCCTCCTACATGGGCTACTAAAATGAGATATACTACCATAACTTTTTCTTCACTTGTAAACTGCATGCCAGTCTTCACCATTAACCATTCTCTCCGGCCATATAGCTGTTTGTTGTGTACACTAGCATATTCACCATTAGACTTAAAATGAAAATTTTATATGAGCTTGGCAATGCTTTATGGCGCAAAATGTTAGCCTCTAAAGGAGAAGCATGATATTAAGTTAAGTGTTGTTGAGATGAGAATGTTCAAGTGGATGAGTGACTTTACACTTAGAGACAAAATGTGAAGTGAATATATCCGTGAAAGGGTTGGAGTAGCTCCACCGGCAGACAAGCTTAGAGAGAGTCATCTTAGATGGTTTGGTCATATTAAATGTCGACCAACCAATGACCTTGTTAGGAGTGTAGATGTTTTAGATTCGACTTATGCCAAGAAAGGTAGAGGCATACCTAAAAAGACTTGGTCATGCTGTTTTAAAAATAATTTTAATTTATTAGAATTAAATGAAAATACGACACTCAATAGGACACAATGGAGAAAAAAGATTCATGTGGCCGACCCCGCTTAGTGGGTCAATGGTTTTATTACTTGTAGTCATCAAATCTTTATTTTTAGTTTCTTGGCCCTCTTGTTTCTCATCATTGATTTTAATTGCCATAAATGCACAAATTTGTTGAGTAATGTGTGCATTGTTCTTTTGCTTTTATTTATGCATAAACACCACTACAAACCTAAACATGGTCTTGGGCCCCACCTAAACTGAACTTTGGCTTGATATAACCAAAGTTTTGGTTTAATTAGTTAACTTAATTTGGGTTAACATGTTTGGTGGCCATCCTAGCTTGGACAATTAGAAATCTGTATGAGACCTAATCTTTGTGTAAAGGTTTGTTTTACTAGGAAAGGTTACATTGATGGGCCCAGACTCATATTATCGTGCCTGGGCTCATATACTAAGTAGCCCGGGCGACTTCTGTAACAAGCCCACACTATTATTAGCTTATTTAAGGATGGTTAAAAGTATTTATGCATGTATGAGCTTTTAGAGGAGTAGGAGGAGGAGGAGAGGGGTGCTGCGGCGCGCGCAAGTGAGGCTAGCACTCAGATCAAGTGTTGTTTCTTTTCAACATATTTTTATTATCCATATCCTAAATTATCCGAGTGAAAAAAAACTCGATTAGGCAGACAGCCTCTTAATCGACCAAAAAAATTCCAATGAAGAAACGAATGTGGAAAGCTACATTGCGTGAAATATAAAGAACTCAAAAACCATTTTTACAGGAGAACAAGAAAAAAATATTTTATATTTGACTTCATACTACATTTTTTTATTTGTGCAATTGAGCAAATGACAAATTATTGGGGAAAATACAACAAATTTTTGTGTATGTAGCTTAAAGTTTTTAAATCACTGCTACTAATGCTTAATTTCATATTTTCATATACCCAACATATGTAATTGCAAGTGTATTTCTTGCATGGGCTGGGCAAATCCAAAAATACAGAAGAATCCTTCCAAAACCCCCAAGGTGTTGATGGTGGTAAGCTCAGGCTAGCATGAAACAAATGAATAACACAGTATTTAGAATAGATTGCAAGATATTTTACTAAAGAAGTTAATATGAATTACATTAATTTTCAAATTGAGCATATGAGATGATAAGACCAGGAAGCTGTACAACCTTTATGTTAGCATGGGATTTAGTAATCATCAATTATAAGGTTTGGTTATATCAAAACAAACAATTCTTCTAAAACTATGGATTATGATATTCTCAAAAATTGTTTCTAACAATGCTCAAGACAAAAAAACTCATAAATTTATAAATAAACGAATCACTTAAAAGCATGAAGTAGATTTGGTATTGTAATCTGAGGACCACCACAAAGTTAGATAGGAGATTAGGGTCATATTGAAATTTACTGTATATCATGACCTTCAAAACTTGAATTTAGAACCTTTTGATGATTCCATCGATAAATTTGTGTGATTAAAAGCGTCCTCATCATGGCTTCATTGGCCCTTCATAAATACTGTTATAATTTCTTGGATTTGGGTGGCCAAACAAGTGTGGCTCCACTAACATTGGTGTTATGTGCATGTATAAGTGGTGTATATAAAGTACTGCCTTTTGGAATCTATATTTGTGTAGATGAATTTGTGCTATTAATGGATGACACGGGGGTCTCGGTCCAAATGGGGGGCTGGACAGACCGACTATTTCAACCCCGTTCCTCCTATTCTATCCAAAAATATATGTACACTGTTTATGTACTTTAGGGTTCAATTTAGTTTCTTGATTTCAAATTCCTGCTTCCAGGTGTTTTCCCCTTGTTAGGGCTGTATCTGAGGACAAGTAATGCTCCAACTATATCCTGCTCCGAGGTGGTGACGATCTCTCGCCTATTCCCTTCCCTTACTCGTTGCTTTCATCTCTGTCGCCACCTCTCCTCGTTTCTTTGACTGCTAGCCCACCTCTACCTTTAGTTGTTGCCACCCCAACTATATCCTGCTCCGAGGTGGTGACGATCTCTCGCCTATTCCCTTCCCTTACTCGTTGCGTTCATCTCTGTCGCCACCTCTCCTTGTTATTTTTTCGGGTCAACTCCAGTATCAATGGATCTCCTAAAAGCATAATTATATGTTATATGCTTGGATCTACTATAATAAGTTTGTTTAATGTTGGATGAGGCATGCATAAAAGAGTTTATAATTTTATCATATTTTTTATTTGAAGCATGCATCTTAAATTTGCAACATGAATGTGATATATATTCAATCATGCAAAAGCTAATGCTAGGCAATATATCACTTATTTATATAATCTATACAAGCATTCTTTATCTAAAGAATAAACCTTGTTATGAAAAAAATTTATCATTATGATCACTTGGTGTAGAAGTGTTGTTGGATTCAATCATGTTATTCATTTTGGTTCTATTCCAGCAAACCTCATTTTCTAAACATTTGATTTTATCATGTGGAGATGAACTATTGATAAATAATTCATTGATCTATTTCCTAAGTTTCTTGTTTCACATGCAAGCATCGAACAAGAATCTAATTTATTATTTAAATACTATATCATGTTTTTTAGTCTCATTTTCATTTTTCAAAATATCGGTAAGTCTTTCAAAAAATTTGGACTCTTTTCTAGAACAATTATATTTCTTCTTAGCACCTTAAGTCAAACAAAAAGTTTATTTGGACCATTAGGGAACTTTTTATATGATAAAACATTGATCTCATTTTTTTTTCATGGATGGAGACTAATATTTTGGGACAGAGGGATTTGCTTCTAACTCTTTTTCAGCATCCCCAACAACTTAGGCTATAAGGCTATTGATGATTTTTTTGTATTCTTTCTCTTTTTAGAAAAAATTTTTCCTTTTTTCTTCTCCTTGGAGAAATATCCTACGGTCATCATTTTAAAGCTTTTGAACATTCTCCCTTGAGATTTATTCATCATTCTTTTTAATGTTTTTGTACATCTTTTCTTTATCTTCAAATGAGAGTGATATCATCAAAAATATCTTTGTGGTTTATAAGATTAGCAATATGTGAGTGGTCCTCCAACATGTGAGAAGAATAAAATATGTGGATTTAACATTTAATTGATCTAGTTCTGATCAAAAGTTTGCGAATCTGAATGTTTTTCAATATAAATAGACAATGAAGTATAAGTATTTAGAATCATTTACCATAATTTAGGATAAATATATTATTTGATTTTTTCATAAATAAAAATTTACTTATCAATATATTGATTAAAAAACATTAAAATTTTTGAAATTATGGGTGTCATTAGGATATACTCTTGGATTTTAAGTCAAATAACTATTATTGCAAGCACCAAGCTTCGATACTATTTGGTAGTGGTATCAACAAGGGAGCAAAGTTCTTAATGGGTACCAGGCTTTGATACTAATTGTTAGCTTAAAAACATACAAAAGGGAAGGTTAATTGGTTATTCAAGGAAGCTTTAATTTTTTTTTCAAAATTATTCCATTTAAACATACACTAAGCACATGGAATTCAAAACACAAATCACAAAAAGTTATGTAATATGGTATTGAATCAAGGATAAAACTAGATGTGAGTTTATGCTGATAAGTACAACATTTATTGATCTACCCAAATACACAAGAATGCAAGTGTCTACACATCAATAGAGATGGTGATAAGGAGATCAATCCTTAAGGGATAGTACATAAATTTGTCAATGGTTATAATTTACTCAATTACTAAAGCATGAATGAATAAAACATAGATCACCACTATATCGTACAACTAAGTAAAGGTGCAAGAAAATTTAATCATAAAGAAGTGGACACTAATATTTGGCTTGAAACCAAATCAGCCTACATTCATACCTAATCATCTTCTTGCTTAAGGTTCTATTATCATTCTTTCTATGTTGGAGATACCATCTTTTTAATGGCAGAGAAGCCTATATTATTTATTTTTCTTATTAGATGAATATCAGCACATAGCCTACCTTTTACGGTCAACGATATCCCAAAAATTCTAGTACGAGACAAATCTGTTAAAATCTTTCATATATTTGATGGTGAACTGAGGTTTACAACCAAAAAAATGAAAGCACACGATATTACACTAGAGTATACTAAATAGCAAGCAAAATTTAGTATAAATTATTTTTAAAAGATTGATAGAGAGACCACCCAAGTGGAAGAAACAATGAGCTTGATTTGATATTTATAATAGATTATGCAAAGTACATAGCTTTCAACAAAACTTAGTACAAATTAATCTGAAGAGATTGATAAAGATGTCACTCAAATGGAAGAAACAATGAACTAGCTTTGATGAACAATTAGATTTCTTCATGAAATTTCTTCTCAAAGTGATAACACATTAAGCACACAATCTTTTCTTGGATCCTTCTGTATTTTCATTTTCTTATATATCGTATATATAGTTTAAAAATTCCTCTAAACAGAGACTAAGAAATCTCCAAAAAATTCTAAAAAAACCTCTTAAAATTCTCTCCAAATGGATAAGAAACTAGACACTGTCAAACATGTGAGATTGTCTCATTGTTGGCTTTGAATTATTGGATATATATATATAAATGGAAATACTAATATAATTTATATGTGATAAGTTAATTAGGAGACATAATGAAAGTTGACGAGTCATAAAATACATAATTTGATTGTTAAGAAATTAATTAATTTAATTAGTATAATTTACATATTTTTAGCTAACTTTAGCTAGTTTAATAGATTGAAGAATGGATATCAAGCTTTAATATTATAATTTAATGTCTAATCTGCTCTAATTTGCCTCAATTGACTACCACACTGGCATAGATAAGTTGTGTTGAATCTATCAAGCATGGGCCAATTGAATTGGATCCTAAATAGACTTGAATCATTCGAACTTATTTTAGACTAACTTGAAATAGTCATTTATTTCCTCTCTTATGCAACACTGCTTTGTGCTGAAAAAATTCAGATTCGACGAACTACTCATTTGATAGTTATCATACAGCGTTGAGCAAATATATTGTGCTTTCTGCAAACAGTTAATGAGTCATGGCAAATAAGTTTTTCATTCCAAAACACAAGAAATTTTTGATATCTACCATCTATTGTATACACAATCACTACATATATAATTAGCTCAAAAACTGGATAAGTAGATCCTTTACGTAAGGTGTTCGATGTGAATTCTTGTGGAGATTAAAAGATAAGAATCCAAATCACTGATAGCAGATTTATAAAATTAAACCAAATCAGACACATTGAATTTTAGAATAGACCAGCTCTTCCCAAAGTTTTTTTATTTTATAAATATTCATCCCAATTTGTTGCATGTTTTATATGCTATCATGTAATCAATTTCTTAAAGGTGCATGTAGGAATTTTTTTAGGTTTTAGAGAGTAATTACTCTGCCACCGGTTTAAATTTTGCATCATTCTTATTCTCGTCAATAATAGATTTACGATTGCCATACTTAATAGGTAAATTCTTTCTTTTTTTATTTTCGAAAGTAATGCAAATTAGGCAAACCATGAAAATCATGCAATTGACAGGAAACAGGTAGTGAAAAGGTCAAAAAAAAAAACTCAACCCAGATGAGTTAAAAGATTAGTTAAGATGAATTAATCTTTTTTAGATTTATCCGCATAGATGAAATTTAAAATTTTACTTTCTTTTTTTGGCACTTTATTAACAAATTTGTTGAAATATTCATGTAATTTCACTTTCCTTCTAGTTTTTGTTTATGAATTCTTAAGTCGGAATATAAATTGAATACAAAATCAATTTTGGTTTGGCTAGCAGAAATAACTTAATTAAAATGTTCATCAGTAGTTAAATACTTAATTGATTCTTCTTTAGTAGGCTTGAGTTTCTTACCCTTACATCAATGATGCAATTTATCTGTTTGCTCAGTTGACCTGTTGACTACGAACAAACATATAATGGTTTAGATTCATGATCAATATTGAGTTCAATTTATGTTGCATTCGATGTTCAGATTCAGTAGTAAGCTCAATTTCATGTAGAGCTTCAAGTTCTTATTTGATTTTTGGCTTTTTGCCAAATTTAAACTCATATTAAAGTGTGATTCCTGGGCCATATTCATTCCTAAATCTAGGGGTAGAACCATCCTCTTTTTTGAGGCGGGGCAGTTAGACCAAACGTGAGGGGTTAGGGCAAGGTGATATTTCTCCTAAAACTGATATTTTAGGAGGGAAAATAGACCAAATTGCCCACTAATATAAATAATAGTCTGAATTTTAGGGGGGACAATTGTCCCCATGGACCCTACCTGGGTCCGCCCCTGCCTAAATCCATGTTGTAACTCTTGCTCAAGTTTAGGTTTGTACTTATAAGTTCCTATTTAGATGCGAATTCAGATTCAATAATATCGCATGTAGATTCATAGTGCTATTACAAATCCTCTTCTACGTCTGAGCAATTCATGACAGAGTATTCATGAACTATATATAATAGGATCAGATATTACTACACAATTTTTTTAGTGCGTTTAATAACCTCCAGAAGAGAAGATAATGATTTTTTCGTAGGGATTTTAACTCATTTCATTACTTATTTAGTTTTGTTTTTCATTTCATTGAATAAGATAATTAAAATCTCATCTCTTTAATAATAGGTTCATATACCTTCATGTGGAGTCCTACATTTAGTCATTTTGATACCATGATTGCGAGATGGAAATGATATTTCTTTAGGGATTTTAATCATAGGTGTGATAATTCTAACAAAATAATAATAAAATTTGTTAACATTAAAAAATCTCTAGAAAACCTTAGTTAATATTTTAATAAATCTTATCTCTAGCTTAAGAACTTTAATTAAAAAGATAGTAATAACAAAATACTTTTAAGGCAAATGATGTTTTGCTGCACAACTAATGAGCCAAACAAAGTATTTATACAAGCTACATTTATCATGCTTACAATGCTTAAATCTTTTACACCTTAGATTTTTATAGTCAAATGATAGATATAATTTTATAAGTTTAAGTTTTAGGTCAGCTCATATAGGTTTTAATTGTGATAGTTTGTTAAAATGATTAAGTTCAACCATTACTTTAGATTTAACAATTCAAGTCTTTTGGAATTTGATAAAACTATTCAAAGACATATTTAAAAATATTGATCCGTTTTGAAATCTCCAAGGTCATTTCTCCTATCAAGAGTAGGTATATAAAGGTTGATTCTCATGATAGCAACGACTAGTTGTTTGGAAACATTACTTGATTTTATTTAAGTTTTATCTTTTATTACTTTTTTTTTATTTGACCAAATTATTATGTCTTATTTTTAGTTCACATGATGACACTATAATTCATTGCCAATTTGATATAGGGTCTCGAGCTTACTACTGCAAACCTAAGGATGACATCCACAAGGAAACACACAAAATTTACAATTCGTAAATTCCATATTTTAATTTATGAAAAAATTAAGCGCCTTTGATGGAAAATTATATAAAAAAATATTTATTCTAAACAATAATATTAAATTATCCAAAATTTTGAAATTCACAAGAAATTTGAGAACCACTGAAATTTTGTGACTACTAAGATTCACAACAAAATAAAAACTAGCATGTACCAAACTTGACAAAATCTCATCACACATGCATACCAATCATCAAATAATTTAGAAGAACAAATAAAAATTAGATGGTGCCAATTAGAAGATTTAAGCCTCATGTGGCTACAAGGGGAATCATTCACTAGAACTTATTGTCAAAGCTTGCAAGTTGCTCAAACAATTCACATCAAATAGCACACAAGAATTAAGTGGATGATTTTTACATGCTACAAGTGTTCACTTTATAACTGAAAAATTACTTAAAATAAGCAATTTCTCATAACCTTCAAGTTCTTGTTTAATATTGTAAGTTTTAATTCAATCTAATTTTCTCAAGTGCCATGCTTAAATGCCATGCCAATAAGGAGCACTTCATCTAAAGAGTTTGTTCAAGAGGTTTAAGGTAATTGATCCCTTAATGCTATATTATTTTTCTTCTAATTTGTTATGCTCTTATGGAAAGGCTATAAAGAGGGCTCTTATGTAAAGCCTTTATAAGCATGGTTTGGTTGAACTAATTGCTATATGATATGTTTGCTTTTGTTGTGTGCTAGATGTTGTCTCAATATAGGCTTTAGCATGAAAGTTAGAATCTCAAGTTATCGATGTTTGCAAAGAGTTACACCTCATCATTTGTAACACTTTGGGGCTTTCACATAAATAGTTCACAACCTTATGTATTTACATATATCCACCAAAATTTTCATATTTACACACATAACACTCAAATATTTAATAATAGCTTATTACCAATTTTTAAAAGTGAAATTAACCTTTTCATGTATAGGTTTAAATTACCGAAGTGCTATATATAAAATATGAAAGTTTAGGTGTGAGAAAAGCTTTATAAAAGCCGAAGATAAGCTTTTTTATTATAACACCAACAATAGCAACAAGCCTTTATCCCACTAGGTGGGGTTGTGTTAGGTAATCAATAGTCAGTGTAAAATTTTTGTCGAAAAATCATGGCATGAATCCTTTAAAAATAAGCTCCTTCAATGTAAGAAAAATATGAACTGTGTTTGAATTTCGGATTAGGTTCTGTAAAAATAATAATTATTTTTTTTAATTTAATAATAATAAAATAATTAATCTTACTTTTTATTCTCATAAAATGAGTAAATAAAATTCTAGCTGAGCCGAATACAAGCTTAATTGGAATAAACGAGTTTGAATCGAGTTGAACATAAATAAGTTTTGCATGAGTCATTTTGAACATGAGCCGAATACGAACAACACAACAACAAGCCTTTATCACACTATGTGGGATCGGCTACATGAATTCTTTTTCTCCATTGTGTCCTATTGAGTGTCATATTCTCATTTAATTCTAATACATTTAGATCATATACAACAAGCTCAAGTCTTTTAGGTCTACCTCTATCTTTCTTAACATAAGTCAAATCTAAAGCATCCACTCTTCTAACTAGAACATCAGATGGTCGGCGTTTAATGTGAAAAAAACCATCTAAAATAACTCTCCAATCTTGTATGCCACTGGAGCTACACCAATTCTTTCACGGTTACATTCATTTCACATTTTGTCTCTAAATTTCGAGCCACTCATCCAGACATGCATTCTCATCTCAACAACACTTAACTTAGTTTTATGCTTCTCTTTTAAAGGCAATATTTTGTGCCCTAAAACATTGTAGGTCCAACCACCATCTTATAAAGATATTTTTAACGTCTTAGCGGTACTTTTCCATCACACAATTGGCCCAATGCATTCCTCCATTTCAACCATCCAACTTGAATTTTACTAATAACATCCCCATTTATATCACCGTCACATTGAACAATAGGCCCGAGATATCTAAAACGTTCACACTTTTTAATGATTTAATCTCTTATTATTACAACCCAGCCACTAGATCTGCTACTACTAAAACTACATTCCATATCTTTAGTTTTAGATCTACTCAAACGAAGGCCTTTAGAATCTAATGAAGACCTTCATAATTCCAAGTTATTTTTTAATTCTTTCTCCAATCTTATCCAAAGAAAAGGCTATCATCAGCAAAAAGCGTACACCAAAAAATTATATTCCATGTACATCCTCTTGGAAATGTTCAACAAGAGAATCCAAAACTAAATCGAAGGATATGGCTTAAAGCCGATCCCCGATGCAATCCAACTGATATAGGAAAGTATTTGGTCAATCCTCTTTCTATTTGATGAAAAGTAACAAATCTAGCATACATATCTATATTGATTTGAATATAAGTCATGTCAACACTTTTCTTTTTATCTCTCCAAAAAACCTTCCTTGAAACATTATCATAAGTTTTTTTCTAAATCAATAAAAATCATATGTAGATTCTCCTTATTCTCTCTGTATTGTCTATCGAATCTCTCAATAAATTTATAACTTCCTTGGTAGATTTGCCCAACATAAATCTAAACTGATTATGAGAAATCTTTGTATCACGCCTTAACCTGTGTATTCTCTTCCATAGCTTGAATGTATGACATTCAGGGCCCGTTTGGGGCAGCTTATAAGTGCGGCGGCCTTTTCCGTTTGGATTTCACGTTTAGATGGCTTATCTGAAAATGCGTTTTTTTTTTTCTATTAGACGCGGCCCGTGGGTGGAACCTCGCGAGCCACTTATTTCCTCCGCATTTCTTCGAATTACCCCTCCCCCCGTGACCCCGTGACCCCGTGACCCCGTGACCCTGTGCCTCCTCCTAAGCGCTCCTCGTTCGGTAAGGGCTCCTCTCGCAAACCCCAAGCGCTCCTCGTTCTCCTCCTCCTCTGCGTTCGGTAAGGGCATTTTTGGCTCCTCTCCGTTGCTGGCTTCCGATCTCATCTCCTTCATCCTTCCTCTTTTTCTCTTAGCGCTCGACTCCTCTGGCGAAACCTAGGCGCTCGGCTCCTCTGTGCGGCATCCCGAGCTTCCTCTGTGCGCGGAGTCGTTCGGCATCCCGAGCTTCCCTCTGGTGAGAACGTCGCGTTCGTCTCCTCTCCTCTGACGGCTTCGGCATCCCAACCATCCAGCACATTAGGTATCCTTTCTTTCAGTTATCGATTTTCTGGTCCTCCATCCCAGCAAAAATCTTGTTGCATGACTTGCCTGCGTGATAAATGGATTAAATTATTCTTTTTGGCCTTTGAAATCAGGCAGATTTGTCGAAATTTGGATAACAGCTAATGCTGCCGTTCTACTTTGGTATGGGTGTGCATTTGGTTAGTCGTATATAAACACCCACGTTGAATGTGATTCTTATACTTCTTTTTGGTACTATAATTATATTCAAATATGAATAAATAAATATTAAACTGTTATTAACATTCATATAGAGCCTATATGGAGATCAATGTATATACGACAAACTCATTTGCAACTTACCAGAGTAACACTTGGGAGTAGCTTTGCTAGGTGATGAAGTCTTAAAAAATAGCCAGATTTTTTCCTTTTTCAAACCACTTAAACTAATTTATCAAATATAATTTTATAGATTTGATTAGTTGTATTAATCAGCAAAATGAATTTTTATATTTTTAAAAAGCTTATAAGTTTCAGTTATACATGAAATAATATTTTCGAAAGTTATTTTTGAAGCAAAAAGGTAAAGCTGTCCATTATTTAGATAAAATGTGAAAAAATTTTTGCAACCTTTTTACATTTTTCATTCTTCATTTCTTGCAGAAATGATAGAATTTGGTTATTCCATAGCATTCCATCAGTTTATCCATATATCGAACTTTGCATTATTAGAGAATTACTCTAATTATTTGAAGTTGTTTTATATTGTTTTTTGCTCTAATTTTCTCTCCAACTAATTCCTACTTATGAACACGAACCTTAAAAATTTTTTATTCTTTAGAGGATGAATATTATAACCTTGTAATTATGTTCGTTTATGTCATTGTCATATTGAATGTTGTTGTTCACTTTATCATTAGCTTATTTTGGTGCTAGTTGTGGGGAAATTTATGTTTATGTTATAATGCATGTGAAAACTAATATTATCTTGTTTCTCTCTCGTTATTTTCCCCTTTCACCTCAAACTATTAGAAATAGATTTTTTATTAAAAATTCAACTGACATCAAACTATGAAAATTATTTGTTATGAGATACTGCATGAATTCATTAGAAAGGTTATGCTAATATGGTGTACAAGTAATGCCTCGAGGTGTTTGGGGAGCATAATTGTATACACATTAGGGTGTCAGATTGAGAATAAAAAATTGGTTATCTTCTTGTTAATTTAAAGAAATGCAATATAAAAGAGTCTTTATTTGTTGCATTTCACTTAAGGGTCTAATTTTCTTGTTATGACAAATGCCCTATTTATGTCCTCATTATAATGACGATATTTTGTGCTAATATGTTAAATCGACAGCTTCAAATGAAGCAAAGTCAAAGAGGCGAGGAACATCGATCATGTGGGATAGGCGAGTCACAATTATATTTTGTGATCTCTGTTTGCAGGAGATTGAATTGGGAAATAGGCCCACCATCTTCTTTAGTGAAGAAGGCTGGCAAAATGTAGTGGTGAAATTCAAAGAATTGACTGGCATGGGATTACGATCGAACGAAACTAAAATATAAATGGGATCAACTCAAGAAAGATTGGAAAGTATGGAAGGAACTAAAGAGGGGATCAATGGGATTGGGTTCGGACCCAATCAAGCGGACTATCGATGCATCAGAGAAGTGGTGGGCTGAGAAATTAGTGGTTAGTCAATGTCTACCATTATATAAATTTTTAAATCAAGCTGTTCTCACTAATAAAAAATTCATTATACTTGCGAGCGATCCTTCAAGAAAAAATTTAAATCATGTGGTATTGATCCAATTTTGGAAGAGAAGCTAGATGGAATGTTCAATGGGGTTGTCGCTACAGGGACTTATGCATTCACCACAAATCAACATGGGTTTGAGGGCTTCCCAGAGGAAGTAGATACAATACCTTTCGTGCACTTGGGTGACTCAGAGGGAGGTCCCAACGAAGCTCACACTGATGTGCAATCCACAAGCGTTCCTAAGCGCCCAAGAGTAGAGAAAAAGAAAAAAGGAGTGACATACATCAAAGGCTCCATTGATACACTCGTAGAAAGCTGCAAAGCTAGGACCGCAGCATCAACTGATAACACAATTGATGATTGTATGGATCTCCTACATTCATATCCTGAAATTTCAGCAGATGCAACTCTCTATGCAAAGTATATGAGTTGTTACGAGACCCAATCACACGACAGATGTTCGTAAAGATGGACCCGAAATATCGGCTTGAATTTTTGCGTGTTTGCTTGAATGAATGAGTGTCTCACCTGAAGTGTCATTTATAATCTTCATGTTGCTGGACAGTATAGTTTTCCCATATCTGTTGGACACCATATGATTGTCTGTTTCAATTGTTATGTATTTTCATTAGTGCACTTACTATTTTCATTAATGCATTGGTTGTCCTAACTTTCTATCAAACAAGTTACAAATTATCATGCCCTTTATTGTGTAGAATGGATGATGATCAGTTTAACGAGGATGAGGAACTTCACCATAATCGCAAAGTCGCACCAGCCTTAATATTATTGTATTATTATTATATTACGTATGTTGACCGAACTCCGTGCATGACATCAAATCAAATCGGAGATAAATGGGTTGGTGAGTTATTACGGGGCCACCCGGCCCGGTTCTTCAACATGTTCCGCATGTCGCAGGAGACTTTCAATGACCTGCTCAATGAACTACGAAACAATCATGAGTTGAATGGCTCTAGAAGAACGACAACAAGAGAAGTTCTTGCAATAACCATATACATCTTATCTCAGAATCGATCTATTAGAGGAGCAATGGAGCGATTTCAACATTCATCAGAAACCATCAACAAATATTTCTCTGTCGGTTTGAATGCTCTAGTGAGTTTGGCTAGTAAGGTAGTTAAGCTTGAGGATCCAACATTCGAGTCTGTTCCACGACAAATTGCCAATGACCCTCGATACATGCCGTTCTTCAAGGACTGTATCGGTGCAATTGACGGAACATATGTCGATGCACGTGTTTCCAGTTCAGAGAAGGTGACATATATTGAACGTAGTGGCTCTCCAATGCAAAATGTTATGGTCGTTTGTGATTTTAACATGTGTCTTACCTTTGTCATGGCTGGCTGGGAAGGGAGCGCACACGACAGCCGTGTTTTCAAGTTTGCAACTCGAAACCTTAGCCACGGCTTCCCATATCCACTTCCAGGTAAATGTATTTATCAATTTTTCATATTTTCGGCAATCTCTAATTACAATGATGGTACAGGTAAGTACTATTTAGTCGATGTTGGATATCCTTTACAGAGAGGATATTTGAAACCATATCCAGAAACAAAATATCACATCCCCGATTTTGAACGAGCAAGTGGTGTGGCATGGGGCAAGAAAGAATTGTTTAACAAAAGACATTCGTCTTTGCGGGGCTTGATCGAGAGAACTTTCGGAGTGTGGAAGAAGAAATGAGTTATTTTACGTGACATGCTGACATACCCATTTGAGAAGCAGGTGCATATAGTTGTGGCAACTATGACATTGCACAATTACATTCGTCGTCACACCTCTGGCTCAGATGCATAATTCGATGTCTTGGAAAATGAATCAGTTGATATCCCACATGAAGCTTTTGAGGAGGATATCGAGCCTACGATGACTATAGAAGAAATTGACTCACATGATGCATACACTCGAGAAGGTGAAGGTGCATCAGAGATGGCTGAGTTGCGAGAGCAAATAGCGAATGCCATAGAGCAACCATGACCTGTTGTATTTCCATTTTTAAATTTTTATGTATTCCGCAATGTTCTGACGTTTACATGGCACTAAACTATTATGTATTTCGCAATGTTCTGACGTTTAAGTTGACGTGTACCTTAGGCACACGGAGAATGGTTCGTGCAATTGGAAAACTGCTGCGTTGTATGTATGTAATTGCCGCAACATTCTATTTATATAGCTAAAACCATGTTCAACTTTAAGTATGAATCAGTTTTTTGTGGGAATAGTGAAGTTATGTTTTGCTCATCATTTGTTTTTGTATTTTTCTATATATTTGGGGCATTTACTTAATACCCCACGATTTTAATATATTTACATATATGACACATAAATTTTACTTTATATTTCTTCAGGAAACAAACAGTAAGCATGTTTCTTGAATTTGAGCAGCTTATAAAGACAAATTTCTCTCCATCTCTTTTTGTCTCTCTGATTTTGGGATGATGGAAAACAATCTTTTCCCTGTCCATGGTGCTACAGGGATCTTTTCTTTTCTTTTCTCTCTATCAGCTTAGCTGGCTGTGTTTGTTGCATTTTGCAGGATTTAAGTGTGCAAAACAGAGTAGTTGTTTATATGGATGGTTAAAGGTTACATACCGTTGCTTTTATAAATACCTGAACATCAATTTTTTCATGCATACCACTCATTTCTTACCTTATTTTATTTTTATATGGATGGTAGAGCAATACATGCCACCTTATTTTATTTTCATAGGAAGCCATAAAATGGGTTTTAAAACAGTGTTGAAAGCAGTGTTGCCAACGTAATATGCAAAGTGAAATGCCAAAAATTCTTTGGCTTCGTTCCTGTTACCCTGGGACTGATTCCTGCTTTAATTGTTGGCCCTTAATAGATCTTTTTTCTCTCGATTGGGTTTTTAAGACAATGAAATGTGCTATTTGCATATTGATTAATAGTTAAAAGAGAAGAAATCTCATCACTCGCTATATGTATGTGGGCTCAAATTTGTTTGAGAAAAAAAAAATGCAGCATAGCATGCATTTAGTTATACTTCTCCCACTGGAGGTGAACTTTTATGTGTACTTTGTTTCTCGGTATATGCTATTTAGGGAAGTTTTTTGTGCTCGTTTCCTTCAGTAAGACATTTTCCAAAAATTCAGGGGTAATTAGTTCATCAAGGCCTGTAACTATTCTGAAAGATCAGGAGTCAAAATTAATTAGGAGTCAAATTATATAAGCAATGGTAAACATTGACTAACCACTAGTTTCTCAGCTCACCACTTCTCTGATGCATCGATAGTCCGCTTGATTGGGTCCCAACTCAATCCCGTTGATCCCCTCTTTAGTTCCTTCCATACTTTCCAATCCATACGGAGAGAGGAGCCCTTACCAAACGAGGAGTGCTTAGGAGGAGGCACGGGGTCAGGGGGGAGGGGTAATTCGAAGAACGTGGAGGAAATAAGCGGCCCGCGAGGTTCCACCCACTGGCCGTGTCTAATAGAAAAAAAAAAAAACGCGTTTTTCAGATAAGCCATCTAAAGGTGAAATCCAAACGGTGCGGCGGCGTTTTCAATTATAAGCTGCTCCAAACGGGCCCTAAATCAACAACCAACAACAAAATGTCAACAAATGATGACAAGAATTAGCAATAAGTAGAAGAATGTAATTAGCGAGTTTCATAATTTGCTTGAAGCTCTAAGATTTTAGAGAATTTATTCCAAATGAATTGAATTTGAGACTTTTCTATAGATTCAGAGAGGGCTAGTTTAGTCAAATGTTTATTTAAAATGGATAAAGGAGATTCCAATCATTCTATCATTTAACATTTTACAAACTTCAATCAAAAAGAGTCTTACCACGACCATTACCGACCCTCCAATCAGCGATCAAAAGCACCAATCAGCGATTAAACGCGTTCGTGGAGGTAACAACACAATCACAAGGGTGGTACTGCATCAAACTTTCATAAATAAGGCATAATTGGAAAAATTCAAAAAGGTTCACAACCTTTTTATCTAGATCTGACAAAACAATCATCGATATCCTAAAAAATTGATATGGCATTATTCCTCTCCTTTAGGGTAATATTTAGCAAATAATTGCTCCCAAAAATTTGGTGTGTACAAGTTAACAATAACTTGAAGGATTTTGAGAATTTTGAAAAGCTCGTGACAAAATAGGGGAGTTTTGGTGACATACATTGTTGATCTTTGGTTTAAGAGTCACTTTGATGAACTTTTGAAGTTTGGCATTGCTAGTTCAAATGGTTAAATCGGCTTGGTCCCATTTTTTTCCTTCACTTTATTAAGTTTAAGCTTTTGTGGATTTGACTCAACCTTTTAAAGTTTGTTTGGAGTTCTATCACATCAATTTGTGCTCATTCTAGCAATTTTTGAGTCAAAACCAGTTGAAATTGGAGCGCAAAAAAATTGTAAGGGCATTTACATACATACCACTGAATTCCTGTATATTTACATATTCAAAACCTCAATTTTTCTTTTTACATTTATACCTCCCTAATATTCATATCACTTTAAAAAATATCATCATTTTAACTTTTAAAATGTGAAATACACCTTTTCATGCATAGGTAAGGTGGCATCTATGTAAAAATTGAAGTTTAGGTGTTAGATATGTAAATACATAGGAATTGCATGGTATATATGTAAATCTTCCAAAATTATATTAGTCATATAAATTTTTTATGATTCCAACACCTCACAATGTCTCTCTTTTTGAGGCTGTTGATCTGCCGATCTCCCTTCTAGGATTGAGCAATTTCACTTGCTCGAGCTTCGTGCTATCCAAGTTGATAGCAAGGTCACAAAAAATTGACCCAATCCAAGATGATCATCTTCTTAAACCCTTGATCTCAAAACTCCAATATCGGAGCTCCTCTATAGCTCTACTTCTAGTCCCAAACCATAGAAGCTTGGTTTGTTGACCTCCTAATTTTTACCACAAGGATTAAAATTTCTCAACTTCCATCTTAATCTATTGCTACAAAAATCCACTCAATTGTTCCCCTGAAATATCCTTTTCCATTTTCCAAGTATTTTAATTATGAGGCATTTCCATAAATAGCACACAATTCTTATCTATTTACATTCTCACACCTAAACCTCATATTTACGCACATAGCACTCAAATCTTTAATATCACGTAAAAAATATCCTTATTATCACCTTTTGAAAGTGAACTATATATTTTCATACATAAATTTAAACTACCAAAGTAACACATATAAATATGGAAGTTTAGGTGTGTGCTCTACCTAAATACATGAGAATTGTGTGCTAGGCCTGTAAATTTCGCATTATTTATAGCTTAAATGTTCTGTCAGCCTGTGTATGTAAATGCTGCTCACAGACTCATTTAGCTCTGCAGGCTACATCCTCTTTCTCGCCTTCGTGATTGATCGGCTTCACCATTACCTCTGCAAATTAATAACCCTAAAGAAAACAGTTATTAGTTCCAGAGATGAACTAGAACAGCTTCAGAAGGAGCAGATCCTCTTCAAGGAGAAAGAAATCAAATCATCAGATGAGATCAGAAAACTAAATGAAGAAATCTCCACACTGAACGAAAAGCTCCTGAAGCTGAAATCCGTCTCCGACGAGCAAGAAAAACGAACTATCTCCGCCGAGTCACACGTCTCTGCTCTCCAGAAACAGTGCGAAGAGCTTCTCCTCGAATACGATCGCCTGCTTGAGGACAACCAGATCCTTCAGGCACAGGCTCTTGGGTACAGAAGTTGAAGATTTGAGGTAAAAAATGTGAAATAAGATTTATGTTTCCATTTCTGCTCATTGGGTTTCTTGGTAAAAAGATTTCTGTTAATACAGAATAGGGAAGGCTACAGGTTGTTACTGAAGTCTAAATTGAGGTATTTTTGTCATTTCTTTACAGGTCAGTTTTATGTGTTATTCAGTTGATGATGTTATTTAGAATTTGTGGGGCTTTTGGATATCCATTTTATTTGCTGAATTTTTTCTTGGTTTGTATTGCTGATGTTTATGTTTAGTGTTTACATGTAAACATTTAAGTTTTAGGGGCATTCATATGTATTTATACATCTAACACTTAAATTTCATATCTTTCATATCACATCAAAAGAACAACCGTTTAAACTTTGAAATGTGAAATACACATTTTTCATGTATAGATGAAGGTTATGTAAAGTGTCGTGTACTTGGCTTGGTGGGGTGGGGCTTCTGTAAAGTGAAAATCTATACAATATACGAGTTTACTCTTTGATCAACAAAAAGATGGATAGAATTCTTGCTTAAAATCATATCTTATATGAATTGGTTGAATAATCACTATATATTGTTTATTTATAAAACATGTTTACCCTACATGCTACAGTGTTAATGTGTTGTTCACTCCAATTTATATCAATCCCTTTGCATAACTACTATTCATGTTTTAATCTATCTTTTTTTCATGTTCTTTGAATGTAAATTCTATTTTTGGACATCTATATATATATATATATATATATATATATATATATATATATATATATATATATGACTAGGGGTTTGAAGCTTAATCGTGGCGCGGGGGGATTCGATCTGTTTAGGCACATGACACGGGCTCTCATCATAGGGCCAGCACATGGAAAACCGATATTTGGGCCTCTTAATATTGGTTTCTTTAAAAAAAAAATTGAAGGTTATGTAAAAATTAAAGTTTAGGGGTTAAATATGTAAATATGCAGGAATTGAGTGGTAAGTTTTTGTAGGAATAATCTCGAAGTGAGTAGCTTTTTTACATGCATACTAACTACTTAATTCTTTTATGTTCACATATCTGACACAAACTTCAATTTTTTTGTCATATTATATATATTTGAAATTATGCATCACTTTTTAGAAGTTTAAATAGTGATATTTTTGACGTGATATGAAAGATTTGATGGGTACAAATGTTAAAAATTTCTTACATTTCATCTTATTGTCATACAAAGTGCACGACATACAAATCTATTTACATTATCTAACTCCTAAAATTTGATAGTTACATTCATAACACTAATACGAAAAGCCTACACATTAAAATATGCTATTTACTTTTGAAAGGAATGTGAGTTATATTTTTAATGTGATGTCAAAAATTTGAGTGACATGTATGTAAATATAAAAGTTTGTTGTCGGACAATCCACGAGTCTCATACAAAGCTTATTCCATGAACATAAATTTTAATACTTCGTTATGTAATTATGCATGAAAACATGTACTCATAAAGAAATGGTAACATTAACAATAATTTTTATGTGATGTTAAAGATTAGTGTTATGTTAGTAAATATGATATATGAAGGTGTTGGATATGTGAATACATAAGATTTGTATGTATGTAAATGCGAAAACTAATACAGTTCTATAGTTTTGAAAAAAACAAGAGATTATTATATGTATATATATCTTGAAAAAAGTGATGTTTGTTTGGCAGCTACATTGTCAGTCATGAGTTCCCTAAGATCGCAATTTCGAGCCCGCTTGAATGCATCTACCTACAGGTCGAGTGGTTAGACACATGATATTGACTGAGAACTCGTATCATAACCTCGCACCAATCTTTTAAGTAAACCTACAGAGAACAAAAGGAAAATATTTTTTACTAGCATCCCAGGAATTAATCCTCATCCACAAAAAATCAGAAATAAATTTTGTTATTTATATAAATAAAAATTCAAATGAAAGACTATTTGCCTTTTAATCGCTTATGAGTTGCGTTGTCAAACTAATTCCCTGCTGAGACTTTTAGAACTAAGTATTAAAATTAAATTTAATTTTGTTTTTATAGTTGAATTTTTTACATTAAAATTTAATTTATGAAACATAAAAAATATAATTCTCATGGGCCTTACATCTCATGCTTGAGGTTTAAATCTCACCTCATCACAAATCTCCTTGTTGTCTCGGGATGGCCGGTTGTTTTGCCGAAAGGAGGTGGACCATCCTTCGGTCTCCAATGGTCATTTTTGCAGGCATCGGTTAGATGGTTCTACTCCAAGATAGATGGGATTGCCGACATATTCCTAGGCCGCAATATGTTTGTTGGCTAGCTCCAACAATTCGGTTAAGGTCTTTGGTCGCTGCAAGTCTAGAGCGTATCGGAAAAGTTCTCACACCTTGTGTAAGGGCAGTGTGTGGGACTGTGGGCTCCAAATCTTGTACTTCCGACATCTCTTTTTTGAAGGGGTTGATAAATGACCAGAGGCTTTCATTCTGCCCCTACCTAATCTGCAGGAAAGCCTGAGAGCTTGTCCACATTTTCTGGGCGTAGGCAAATTGCGTCACAAGCATCTTCTTGAGGTCGGCGAAGGAAGTGATCACTCCTGCTGGCAGTCTGTTGAACCCCTAAAGGTTGACTCCCTCGGACTGGTGAAGAACAAGAGACACTTCAGCGCGTCCGTAATATCAAGAGGCATACCATCGACTCAAAAGATGCTACGTGATCGGCCGGATCAGTCTAACCTTTGTAGCATTCGAGAGTAGGGACTTTTAAACCTCTCCGGAGGCTCGGCCTCAGAGATCTGTAGAGAGAACGCATTCTCTGGCTTTCTCTGTCGAGACGCCTCAACACGCCCGAACTGACGCCTGTCAATCGGTACCGACCCTACGTTGTTAACGCACCAGGATTCTCCTTGTCTTTCTAGGGCCTGAGGAGCCCTCCGACCATTGGGCGCCGACCCTTTTTCTTAGGGATATTGCCTACTAGGTAGTTGTTCTCGGGATTGTTGTTCTAGACCTCGAGCCACCGCTTCTCGGAAGACCTACCATCTGACCCATAATCTGATCCGTTAGCTCTTGGATCTGCTATTGCACAAACTCCATTGCGCATTCCATATTTGCAATGTCTCGTTTGTTGGGTTGTTGTTAAGAAATATAGGTGTTAGATATGTAAATACATAGGAATTGGGTGGTATGTATGTAAAAGCCCCATACAAAATAATCAGCGAAATCATACCGAATTAGATTCATCAATCTTCACTTTCTTGATAGGGAGGTCATCATCTAACTTCAGCCGTTTATTGATACAGAGGAAGTCGGCATCATCAGCCTCTTGCTCAGCACCAAAATACCGATCTATAGGGCCGCCTTCTCCATTGAAGCACAGACGATCAATACTTTTCATGTTGGGAGAGAAATGGTAATCTGTGTAAATAATAAATGAATCTAAAAGTAGTAAATCTTTCGCATTTTCGGATAAAACTTATGAAGACAGTTGATGGTGTAATGGGTTAGAACCTGGAACTTCAGAAACAGTATAGTTTTAAGGATTTAATGCAAGTAGTACAATAACTTTCAGTTTTAATTTTAGGAAAATTTACATACGTACCACACAATTCTTATGTGTTTACATATCTAACACCCAAAGTTTGACATTTACACTTATAACACCTTGATTTCATAAACCCATGCATGAACAGGAGTGAAGATTTAAGTGGCATGCATGTAAACAAGAATCTCTAGGTGTTAGACATGTCAATACATAAGAATTGTGGTATGTACGTAAATAATCCTTAATTTTATTTCGTTTTAATGAGCTAGATTTAAAATATATATATATATATTTAACAATGTCATAATTAAACAAAATAATGAGCTACATTTTAGATTAATTTAATAAAATGAAGATAAACTTTCGGTGTAGAGAGAGAACTACATAGATATGGAGAGAAATTGATGACATCGGAGTAAAACTGATTGAAAGATAATTTCAGTAGTATTTTAAATACACATAATAGGAAAATGTACATTCAGTATATGAACAAATTATATGTATAGGTTTGTTACAAATACAGAAGAATCCAACTATATAGTGAAGTTGGGTGGTATGTCAAACTTCTCAACTTGCCATTTACAAATCAACCCCCTCTTTCATCCATTTTTCAAATGCTCACACAAATATCAAAATTCATGATAAAATCCCAACTCATATTTTTCTTTTTTACCGATTGTGGTAAACATCAATACATTGGTTCGGTAGTTCAAAAAATCAACTGCGTGGTTAATGAGTAAATATCAATGTTTTCAGTGGTGTCTATGTAATCATCCCGAGAAAAAAAAGGTAATCTTTGTGCTAAGATAACTAATACAAAATTTAGAGAAATTGAAGGATTTGATTATGATGATCAAGAACCACAAAATTTGGATTTAGTATGAATTAAAAATGGGTGTTTGAAAGATAAGTTAAAATTATTAAAAATGTGTATGATAGAGCATTAATTAATATAAAAGTAGGTGTAGTATGACTAAGGAGTTCACAATCATAATATGTTCATATCAAAGATCAACATTTAATCCATAATTTTTATATTGGTTATAAAATTTCTTACAAAGAACCTGGAGATAGTGTACCTTACTGCTGCAATTTAATTGAAGGGAGCTCTATTAAGAAGTAAAAAAGTTAACTTTTTGCATACTTGGAAACAATTTTCTTTAATATATATGACAAAATTTTAGTTCGTGTGACATTATTAATATGTCTAATATTAACAATTGCTGATTAATTATAATTTAATATGTCTAGAAGTTAAAATAGTGATATTTTTTTATGTGATATTAAAGATTATGGTGGTATAAGTGTAAAAAGTAAAGTTTAGGTGTTTAGATATATAAAAACATAGGAAGATTTACATACATACAGCTCAATTCTTATGTATATAAATATCCGACACCTATCCTTCAATTTTTATATGCATACCATCTTACCTATGCATGAAAGGGTGTATTTCACCTTTTAAAAGTTAAAATGATGGTATTGTTGTTGTGATATGAAAGATTTGGGTGGTATAAATGTAAAAAAGCAAAGTTTAGGTGTTAGATATATAAAATATAACAATCAAGTGGTATAATTAGAGCAGTCATACCTGAACTGCATTCACCAATCTTCCCCTTCTTGGATGGACAGTCATCAACTAACTTCAGTTGTCTCTTAATACCAAGGCAACTGTTATCAGCCAATTGCTTGGTTCCCAAATTCTGCTTCTTGGAGTAGCCTTCCAAAAATCGACTCTTTTTGTAGGAATTTTCATCCTTTATTGTAGATTTTCTTTTGAAACTTAGGCGATCCACATGATCTACAAAAGAAGAGGAATGCCAACCTTTACTAAGAAATTGATGCACCAAAATGCATTGAAACTAATAAGTTCCTAATAACAATATATTGAGATGACTAAGGGGGTGTGACGGGCTTATTTTAATGGAAGATTTACATACATGCCACTCAATTCCTATGTATTTACATGCCTAACACCTAAACTTCAATTTTTATATATATGCCACCCTACCTATGTATATAAATGCCGCCCAATTCCTATGTACTTACATGTCTAACACCTAAACTTCAATTTTTATATAGATGCCACCTTACCTACGAATGAAAAGGCTTATTCACTTCTTAATAGTTACAAATAGTGATGTTTTTTACGTGATAAAAAAATTTTGAGTGGTACAAATGCAAAAAAGAAAAGTATAGGTTTTAGATATGTAAACACGAATAGGGTGGTATGTATGAGAATGCCCTTTTTTAATTTTCAATCTTTTCCTGGTCAAGTATATTATCCAGAGAGCTTTTGGTACTGTAATCAAAATGCCAGGAGAGTCATCTCACATTATCACAAGGGTATAACATTTCATGTTAATTTGCAGCATTTTTTTATAAAAAAATCCTACATATTAAGACTGATAATCAAATTTGTCCCAACCCAACATATAACCATAATGCTCATCACAATCAAAATAAACTAGTAACAGAAATACAATGATGATTCAACTAAAACACTAAAACAAGATACATAATCCAAGCTTATCATATATCAATAACAACAACAATAACAAGCCTTTATCTCACTAAGTGGGGCCGGCTACATGAATCCTCTTTCTCCATTGCATCCTATTGAATGTCATATTTTCATTTAATTCTAATAAATTAAGATCAATTTTTATACAATATGCCCAAGTCTTTCTAGTTCTACCTTTACCTTTTTTAACATAAGTCCAATCTAAAACATCAACTCTCCTAACCGAATCATTAGATGGTCGACGTTTAATATGACCAAAACATCTAAAACGACTCTCTCTAATTTTGTCTGCCACAAGAGTACACTAACCCTATCATGGATACATTCATTTCGCATTTTGTCTTCAAGTGTAAAGCCACTCATCCACCTACGCATTCTCATCTTAGCAACACTTAACTTAATTTTATGTTTCTCTTTTAAAGGCCAACATTCTGCGCCACAGAGCATTACAGGTCTCACCACCATCGTATAAATTTTCCTTCCAATCTAAGTGGTACTTTTCTGTCACACAACATTCCTCCACTTCAACCAACCAACTTGAATTCTACTAATAACATCCCCATCTATATCACCATCACTTTGAACAATAAATCAGAATATCTAAAGCATTCACACCTTTGAATAATTTGATCCCCCATAATTACAACTCTTTCAATAGAGCTACTACTAATAAAATTATATTCCATGTATTCATTTTTAGTTCTACTCACCGATGCATACCTCCATAATTAAAGTTTTTTTCCCCGACCTCCTTCGCTAATCTTATCCACAAGAAGGATATCATCAGCGAAAAGCATACACGAAGGTACATCCTCCTGTAAATGTCCAGCATAAGCATCCAAAACTAAAGCAAAAAGATATGGGCTTAAAGACAATCCTTATGTAAAAACAAACTGAAATAGGGAAATATTTGGTCAATCCTCTATCTGTTCAAACACAAATAACAGCTCTAATATACGTATCTTTAATGAATTGAATATAAGTCATATCAACACATTTCCTACCTGTAACTCTACATAGAATATCTCTTGGAACCTTACCGTAAGCTTTTTCTAGATCAATTAAAATCATATATAGATCCTTCTTATTCTTTCTATACTTCTCCATCAAACCTCTCAATAAATGTATAGCTTCCAAAGTAGAACTGCTCAGCATAAATCCAAATTGATTATGAGAAATCTTTGTAATACGTCTTAACCTATGTTCAATACTCTCTCCCATAACTTTAAAGTATGACACATTAACTTAATTCCTCTATAATTTGCACACTCTTGTGCATCCCATTTTTTCTTAAAAATGAGGATCAAAATACTCTTCCTCCATTCCACAGGCATCTTTTTGGCTTTTAAAGTAATATTAAAGAATTTAATAAGCCAAGGAACTCCCAAATCTCATAAATAATTCTACACTTCAGTTGGAATACCATCAAGTCCTACAAACTTTCCACCGTTGCTTTCCTTTAAAGCATCCACAACTTCTTTTTTACTAATGCGAGGATAAAAATAAAATATTTTATTATTATTAGAAATATTAAGATAGCTACAGTCGATCGTATTTTCAAAAACTTCATTGAAAATTTTATTAAAATAACTCACCCATCTATGTTGAATATCTTCTTCTAAAAAACAAATTTTTTTATTTTCATCTTTAATACACTTTATTTGAGTTAAATCGTTACTTTTTTTTCTCTTTGTTTGACTATATTATGCATATATTTTTCCCAGCCTTTAGTATCTAAATATAATATAAAGATCACTAAAAACGGAAATTTTAACGCATAGATTGTTCTCTTAGACTCCAATTTTCTAAGCTTTTACAGTAAAATAAATTTTTATAACAAAACATTTTATATTTTATCTTTTCTTGCACATTTTTATTCCACCACAAACTATTTTTATTTACAAAATCTTTTCCTTTTGTTTCTCTAAGTACATTTTTTGTCATTTATTTAATAGTGTTTGTTAATTTATCTTACATAGAATTTGCTTCTTCATGAACATCCTGAATCTCGAAATCTTGAAGTTTAATTTAATGTCTTTTAGGTGCCCCGATCTAATTCTATGAAAATGGTTCCTAATATTCTTTATTTTACAATTCTTAATCTTAAAATCCATAACTAATAATCGATGTTGGGTATTTAAATGCTCACTTGGAATGATCTTACAATCTTCACATTCTCGGCGATCTCTTCTCATAAGAAAATAATTAATTTGTGGTTTATTAGATCCATTCTTCTAAGTATAATATGTTCATCTATTTTCTTGAATAAAGTATTATCAATAATAAAATCATACGCTAAAGCAAAATTTAATACGACTCCACCTTCTTCATTAATTACTCCAAAATCACAGTCGCCATAAATATTTTTAAAATTTTCTACAACTATACCGACATGTCCATTTCAATATCCTCCACTAAAAATTCTTCTTTCAAGAGGTATCATTTGCACTAAATCATATAGATCATTCCAAAATTTTTCTTTGGAACCTATATCTAAACCTACTTGAAGAGCACAAACACTAATAATATTAAAAATCTTAGTATGAACAACAACCTTAAGGGATATAATTTTATCTCCAATTCTATTATTTTTTTCAACATTTTCTTTCAAAATCTTATCTATAATTATACCAACACCATTTATAGTACGACTTTTACCTAAATATCAAAGTTTAAAACCTGAGCTATAATCTCCTTAGCCCTTTCTCCAACCCATTTAGTTTCTTGAATACGTAAGATATTTATCTTTTTGTGAATTATAATATTAACTAACTCCATTAATTTACATGTAAGGTACCTATATTCCAAGATCATATCCTAATATTAGAACCATTGCTAATTTGACACAAAACCCGAGGCCTTTGCACCCTTTTCATTGTATTCAAGCCATACAACGCGTCGCTTCCTGAGGACGCCCTAGCATTTACATAATGATTAAAATGGGTCATGTCATGTTTTTTCCGACAAATTTTACGTTGGTTGTCGACTACTTGACGTAACCCTCTACTTTTCACATCTGGGGCTTGGGACCCGACAATTACAGTGTTTTTAGGGAGGGGTGTAACACGAGGACTTCCAACGAGGTCACCAATCCTAGTATTACTCTCACTCAAGCACGTTTATCTGTGGAGGTCGGATGGGATCTGATACACTGATGTTGGTATGGTCGCTTATCACAAATCAATGAATTTAATTTAAGATAATAATGAAGCAGGTTACTGCCTCAAATAGCATTGTAAGCCTCATAATTCAAATATTTTAGATGAGGATCAATATGTACCAGAATATAAAAAAAAAAGAACAAACGAAAATGCCATTTTGAACTTCCATAAGTTAAAAGGAAGTCAAAAAAAATGATTTCAATAAAACTTGTAAAAATTATCCAAATTTGTCATTTAAAGGGATCAATAAAGAATATAGGGATGAAAGTGTAAAACCTTTTTACAAGAAAAATATTTAAGGAAAACAAGCTTATAACTATATAAATTACAAAGGAAACTTTTTATCCAATCTCTTTCTATTTTTGTCTAACAAAAATATCATAGACTTCAAGAACGAGAGAGAAATTATATTCGTATCCCTCATATTTTCACCTAGAAACAACTAGGTTCCTTAGGTTTTGATTTTCATTATTGGAACGCCCAAAATTGATCACTTTCTTTATTATTTAGAACCACATACCCATAAGACAAGAAGATACAATTAGTGTTAAGGAATTATAAGAAAAAAGAGATAAACCCAAAGTCACATAGATAGAAGTTGTTAAATATAATTTACAGAGAGTAGGTTTAATACATCAAAAAACACTCAGCAAGAACAAATGAAAAATGAGGATTTATAATTCCAACTTTAAATAGTGGAGAGAATGATGGTGATTATAATGACAATATTTTCAAACCGTTAATAGATGTCAAGAAAATTAAAATATATTCAACATTAAATTACTACACAATTACAAAATAGATTGCAAATATTTTCATTGGTTGCACTACGTCATCATAATTGCCTGCAAACTATCATTATTGCAAGCTATCAACCATACTCCAATCATATATAAGGCAACAACATCAAATCAATTTGATATGGTCGCAAGAAGATGAGATGATCATACAGTCAAATTAGATCAATTTGATTCAATTAGTTTAACCAAGATAGACAAATCAAAGTAGACTTAAGTAATCAATACAAGCTCAAAAATACGCCATGAATTTTGATGTTTTAATTTTGTTTTTACATAATTATAATAAGGCGCATGACAATTTAGTCATTATTTATTTCCTTGATTTATATATACATGAACTTGTAATGATCTATAAAAATTAGAGTTTTCAAGCTCTAAGAAGAACCGCTCAATAAAATCTTTTTATTGGTACGCAAAATTCAAAGAAATATATACCCTTCCAAGAGTATTGAAAAATTGAGAATTGTTGAAAAAAATAAACTTGAGGAATCCAATCATTACCTAAGGGACCTACCTGTCATTCCCCAAAGAGAAAAGATAATCTGATACCTAGTTTGAGTTAATTAACCATGATGAGTTATGTGAGTTGGTGGTTGAATAATTGTAATAGATAGTTTGAGTTGTGCTAGGTTTAACAAATAGTTAATTGAGTCCTAGAGAATCCTTAAAATTCTATAAATATTCTCCATTAGGGAGTTTTGAGGCATCAATGGAATGAAATGAACCAGCCTCCTTCTCTGTTATTAAGGTTCTTTGTTCTCCACACTCCCAATTTATGAGGTTGATGTTCTCCTCAAATATGCAGTTTATCCCTTACCTAACAATTGTTTTATATCATAATCACCTACAAATATCAAAATCTGTAGAAGTAGATATAAAACTTTTGCACTATCACACCAACAATTTTCCTATTTAAATTTAATCAATTTGCTTTTTCAATCTTTCACTAGAACGAAATTAACAGCCCAGTCATAATGACAGTGATCACCAAGACCACCATCTAATCCAAAGTTCGCTCAAGAGCTCAAGAAATCAACCACAGGTACCCATTAGCAATGAATCAAAGGGAGAACAACCAGAGCAGCAGCATACAAAAGAAAAGAATCATGAAGCAAACGCTAACTTCACTAAAACATAATCACTAACAGAACATTAACCTGTACCGGCAATAGGCTTTCCCCTAACAACGATGGGATCGTGCAGGGAACCGCCGTCAGGGAGACCGCGAGCAGAGAAGAAGGAAAGGAGAGAGTTCCATGCAAGCTTAGATACAAAATCGGCTCCGCGGCTGATGAAGTGGCCATTGAGCGTAACAGTAGAGGGCTCCAGTCCCAGAGCCCGCCCTACGCAGCCAAGATCCACACCTGCGTCGCCGCACACCGGAATAGTCACCACTGCCGGCGTATTGCCGGAGGTGGTTGATGTTAGAGCGACCATCCTCATATCGCCGGCGGAGCACGGAGACATCTACAAGGAGCGCGCGCTTGTTGTATAGCGATGAAGGGGAGGAGAGCTGCTGAGCTTTAGTAATGCCAACGGCTTCTGGAAGGGTCCCGAGTGTTTTCATATATATATATATATATATATATATATATATATATATATATATATATATAATAATAATAATAATAATAATAATAATAATAATTTCTATTCAAGAAAGTTGATTAAAGTCCAACTTAATTAAATTATTAGATTCCTGGATAGGCATTAAAATTTATTGGAAAATTTTTGTGTAATTTTTTAATTAAAAGTTTAAAACAAAATGATGGTGTTGAATTATTTTAGGATGTGGGGTCCTATATTGTTCTTGTATGCATATAACCACAGAGAGAATGTGAAGAAAGAAGATGAACGTGTTTTTCAGGCTTGAATTATGTATTATATTTTTCGATCCTCCCCTGGAGGACAAGATAAGATGGTTTAATGAGAGGAGTAAGAGCTCCTGCGAGAATCATGACATGAGATCCTCTAAAAAATCTTTTGTACGGTATGTCCCTTCTCATTTTATAAATGTTTACAAAAATATTATAAAACAAGTCATGACAAACGAAATTTGCCCACGGTGTCTCGTTGAAAAGATCGTGACATGTATTTAAGTCGACTCATAAATTAGGAAGTGACATATGTCAATTATTGATGTTGATCTTGATTTTGCATTATGAGGATCGTCAATGAGACGAGCTAGAGGTGAGCTTGATTGGTCAGTTCTTCAATTGGAACGGGCATACCAGTTTGACAAGTTAATCTGCCAAGTGCCAAGCCAATTTCGTAGAAACAATAATTATTGCCACCAAATAAATAATTAAAATAGATCCCACAATTGGAAAGAAAAGGAGAGATGAGATTTTTATCAAATATATCACAAAATGATGTAATCTCAACATATTATATTATAAATGAATCGAGTTTGAGCGAGTTTAGTGCTTGTTCGTGTTCAACTCAATTTTATTTTTTCTTCTAAATATGTTTGTGTTCAAAATGATTCATGAATAGTATGTTCGTGTATGACTCGATTTGAATTTATTGGTTTATTTCTAGCTCGTGTATGACTTGAAATTTGCTCAACTGATTTAAAGAAGAACAAAATGTAACAATTAAATATGACAAAAAATTAATAAAAAATACTATAAGAAATTATTTAATTAATTCAACCAAAAATGACCCAAACTCGATCGCTCAAAGATTTGTTTCGTGTTCGACTAGTTTATAAATTGAGCTCATTCATGTTCGGCTCACTGTATTAACGAATAAAGAAAACATGAGCTATTTAAAGAGCCGAACATGAGCTATTAACTAATGATAAGCTTTTTTGACAGCCATATCAATAGCTCATTTGAAAAACATGATGTGGAGCTCCTTATGAGGAATATCAATGTTCAAATGACCCTTCTCCTCCATGGCTTGAATAAACACCTTATATGAGCTATTCAACTAGTTAATAATTTGAGAGATTTCCAAAATTTAGGGTTTCAATTATTATAAAAAGAACAATAACTCTACAAAGTGGAAGCAAGTTAAGACCATTGACTCTTCAGATGCGGCATTCTTCTTTAACTAAGAGGAATACGTACCATGTGTTGTAAAGCACTGGCTATACACATAAGTACATTTGTCTAAATAAGATAGGTAACATAGTCCATATATCGATCTATGAAAAAAATACTAACTATTGGTTTTCAGTCTAGCCCGAAGATTCAAAATTTGATAATTTTTTAAAAATATCTAAAACCTAATTTATGGAAAGAGGAAAATCCTAGTTCAAATATGTGAGGTATTCAAATAAGTGAGAGTATTTCCTCTAATTTGGATCCTAAAACCTAGGGTTAACAAAGTGATAGAATTAACAATGGCAATCAAGAATTAATCTCTTTTTAGCCTCTCATGATGACAATAAGAAAGTTTGAACATAAAAACTATTTAGTTCCCTAAAACAAGTGAAATTTTCAAGATTAATGGTTCGTTTAAGGCGGCTGTGCGGCACCGCACTGTTGTTTTGTCTGTTTGGGTAAACTGCATTTTGACAGTTTTTTCAGAAAGCAGCCGCTGAAATCTCTGTGTTTTCTCACCGGGTCCTGGCTAGGTGCAATGGCAGCTTTCTAGCTGCAGTCTGACTTTTGCAAAAAAAAAATTGCAATAACTACCGCAACTTTTTGAACATCATAATTTTTTGAGCAGCTTCATAGTTGTTTTTTAATAAGCTGCAGCTGCCCCAAACAGACACTTAGTATTTCCTAACAAAATTGCACTAACCTGAGAGCAATATTCATATTCTCCCACGTTAATGAATTTTAACATAGTTATTTCACCATAGATTCTTGAGAAACCCAAAGATCATGAGTTTTATTAACTCAACTGGCCAGATTGAATGTAAATAAAAATTGAAATGTTAAAACTTCATCATAACAAAGTTCATGCAAGTCACGTACACAATAATTAAATCCTAAAACTTCTTCTCACCAAATCAGAGTAGAAATGAGAATTAGTGATTATTCATGCTTTTAAACAACATGAAACAAATTTTATTAATCAAAGCAAACATAATGCACAAGTTTAGGAAGAAAATCAAGGAAAGGATTACACCCTTGATTTGCAAGTTCATTCTTCATTCCCCTTCCTGGTTCATTAACGAGCACTAATATTACTAGACAATTCTCCCAATATTGTTCTTGCAATTCAGAGTCACCCTCACAATCTATCCAACTCTCTCCCTTATACAGTTTCGCTCTTTCACCGACAAAGAAGAACACGAGAGACACCAGCGAACATTACTTATCCATCCTGAATGCTCCACATATATCCATGGATTGCCACACGAGAGGTAACAAGCACAACTTCTTTGTTGGCGCGGGGTTTCATCAAGGTCGTGCAAGGGTGTTCATTGTTCTGTAATATCGCCAAATTAAGACTGATTTCCTCCTCTCAGTTGGACCTGGTTGAGAGTCGATGTATATATGCTACTAAGTGGTGTAATTAGGCTAGCTTCAAACACCTATGCGCCATATAAGTGGCGCCTCTATTCTATTCTCTGGGTTGGACCTGAGTTGGAGCATCTGCAAGGTTCTTAAAGTGGTGCAGCCATGCCACACAAGAGGAAATTGAGATGCTTCTGTTGAGTTTGCTCCTATGCCGCTTTAATGCATTCTTAAACTCTCTGCAATTGCACATAAGTACACCTAAAAAAAGCATAAATGAGTACAAATAGTAGATGAAAATCCAAGAAAATATAGACAAAATATTCATTCAAAAAAGAACAAGGGTCAAGGTTGACACCCTCACCTAGATTAGATTCAAATAACTTTCACATAAGCTTTAAATATGCATCCTGTTAGGGTCGACCCAGATCCCATTCCATGACTCATGTTGTATTATCAAATTTATAGATCGACCGTAAACCTCCCTAACTCCCATGATGATGGGAAGTGGAAATATTAACTGTTGAGAAAGTGATAAAAATCCTAATAATCTTGGCATATGGAAACATAATTATTAAAAAGAAGCACATAAATTTAATTCATGATGATTGAAATCCAAGCAGCATAAAAAGAGATAATTTGATATGAGGATATTTTGATGATAAGACAAAGGAGCTTAAAAATCAAAGTAAACTGATGTCAGGCAGACTTAACAAAGTTTGAAGGGCGTTAAAAGTGAAGCCTCAGTGCTCCCTTAAATTTCAAACGAGACACTGACACTAGATGCGATGACATCAAATATTAATTATCAAGATATTTTGAATTTTATAATTTGTAAAAAATCTTGAAAACTCTAAATCCGAGAACACAAAGTTGCTTGGGTAGCACTTATCATTATTGTTGAATCTTTTTAGGAGGTCCAGTATAGTTCGTGAATTTATACAATCAAGAAAGGGCGAAGGAACTGATGAGTTCAAGCGAGCTCGACAAAGGAGCTCGCAGGGTTTTCTTGAGAGAAAATTCTTAAGGTCACTGCTTCGATGGATGCGGTCAATGAATATGATCAGTTAAAAGAAGAGCAGGCTTCAGGTTCTGAAAAGAAGAACCAATTCAGAAGGCTCAAAAGACCCACTTTACATATTGGCTTCCTCGATGGCTTGAAAAATTCATTTTCCGACGTACGACAAAAAATTACTCTAAAGAATCTTCATGTCAAACTAAAATAACATCAAAAATATAAAAATATCATTAATTCATTGAAGGAACATGTAAACTAAAGCAGAGAGAAGAATGAGAAATTATGAACAAAATTTCAATAAAGTCCCTCTGAATGCAAAAAAATATAAATCAAGAAAAATGAATAGCTTGATGAATTGATACCAAATAATCATTGAAGTGTGCAATGTCCATCATGCAATGAAAAGAATCATAAAATAATTTTAAAAAAGGAGAATTTCCATACATACCACTCAATTCCTATGTATTTACAAATCTAACATCTAAACTTCACCTTTTACATTTATACCACCCCAATCTTTCATATCACATCAGAATTAACATCATTTTAATTAAAAAAAAAAAGTAAAATACACATTTTCAAGTATAGGTAAGATGGTAATATGGTATGTCCGTAAAAAATTAAAGTTTAGGTGCAGGATAAGTGAGTAGATAGGAATTGAGTGATATGCAAGTAATCTTCCAATAAAAAAGCTGAAATTTAGTTGAATTTTTCAGATTCATGAGAATGGTCTGAATTGCAATACCCTTTTTACACTTACCATGCCCAGAAGCATCTGGAAATCGAACTACTTGCAACCGCACCCACTGCTCCTTGAGAACTCAAACTCTTTAAAAGACATGTTTTGAGAACCGGTATCAGTACTCAGATTACCAGTAATCCCCACATGAACACTCGCCCAATCTAAATCGATGAAAACGCTTATTATCTCGAAGAACAATCTCCTTCCCATAAATCCTACTCGTAAATTTCATCAACGAATGACAGTCCCCACAGACTCTGAGATTCTTCACTATCCTAATCTCTTCTTCCTCCTCCAGTTTCATCAGCCCGAAGGCAAGCGCAAGCTTCTCGCTGTGGCATCCCAGCGAACCCCTCTTGTCTTCTTCCTCAATGTCATGAAGCACCCATTCCATTTCCGGCTCATACCCCTCCTTCTTCGCTCGATCTACCAACTCTTCCAACTTGGTAAAAATTTCCCTCCATGAGGAATGAGACCTATCGCCGGCATAAAAATGGCATCTTTTCCCCTCCACCTCAACGTAGCTCCATCCCGGCGCCTTACTTACACTCTTCTCCTTCATATCAGATCTCACTTTCTCAACAGAATCCCACATTCCAGCGCCGGCATACATGTTAGACACAAAAACTTGGCTTCCCGCATGTAAAGGTTTAATTTTTAACAGTTTCTCCGCGGCCAATTCAGCAATCTCGACATTCTTGTTCGCCCGACTTGCAGACAAGAGCGCTCCCCAAAGAACATAGTCAGGTTCAATAGGCATCGAGTTCAGGAACTCGAGCGCCTTGTTAACCATTCCAGCTCTGCCATACATATCCACGATACATGTATAATGTTTTACGCCTGGTTCGATCTGATAACAGGACTTCATGCTATTGAAAAAGTTGAGACCTTTATCGATCTTACCGGCGTGAGAACACGCCATTAGAATGGCGAGGAAAGCTCCTTCATCAGGCTCAACGCAGGAACAGTTCATATCCTCGAAACATCGAACGGCTTCGCTCCAGCATCCATGAACTGCCCATCCCATGATCATGGCGGTCCAAGTTCCGACATCTCTCTTCTTCATCCTATCGAAGACATGGCTGGCGAGCTCAACTTTTCCGCATTTGGAATACATGTCGACAAGCGCAGTGCCAATCGGTCCATCTTCTTGGAATCCATTCGTCTTCAAGTAATCGTGGATACGAAGTCCAACATTCAGTGCGCCTAGCTTCGCGCAAGAAGATAGCACCGCCGATACGGTGAAGTTGTTTGGTTTCATGCCGGATTCCAACATGGTTTCGAACATGGTTAAAGCGCTCTCATTGTCGTTATTTTGAGAGAAGCCCGATAACATTGTGGTCCAGGAAACCACGTTTTGCTCGGGCATTTTATCAAACAAATTGACTGCGGAGTCCAAGTCGCCCGCCTTCATGAAGCCATTAATCATGCTATTCCAGGAAGCCAAATTTCTCTCAGGCATTTGATCAAACAGACTGCGTGCTTTATCAATGTAGTCAGAACGGCAGCAGACGGTGATGGCAACATTCCATATGAGGATATTAGAGGCAAGGTGCCATTGTGGGGTTTCATCGAACACCTTGAGGGCGAGTTGATGAGAACCGAGTTTACCGTATGCGTCGGCGAGGGAGGTGCGGACGAAAGGGTCGAGATCAAGGCAGGATTTTGCGGCGGCTGAGTGGAGGGTGGCGGCGGATTCCGAGGAACGAAGGGCAGCGGCTGAACGGAGAGCGAAGGGTAGAGCGAGACGGCCGGGTTGATGACCGGAGCCGAGCATGAGGATGAGATATGATAGAGCGGCGGAGTGAAGGGAGGAGTCTGAGAGAGCGCGGATGAGGGCGTTGAAGAGATGAGGAGAAGGGAGAGGGGAAGGGAGGTGGTGGAAGAGGGAGAGGATGTAAGGGATGCAACGGAGAGGAGGGGGTGCGGCGATGATGGCGGCGGCGGCAGGCGAGGAGCCGGAGAGAAGGTGGAGGCGGAGGAGATGGCCATGGATTTGCTTGAGGTGGAGAAGGGAGCGAGAAGAGTGGACGAGGGAGACGAAGCGGGAGGGAGAAGTTGTGATGGGGAGAGGGAGAGGGTGTGCCAGTTGGAAGTTTGAAGACGGAGGAGATGAAGAAGCCGATCTCTGGTTTTCAAAATGCGCGCTTTGTGCATTCATCATTTTTTCATCCTTGCGGATTGATGACACGGGTTTTCACAGCTTCCGTTAGTTACGAGGCGAGCACAAATATTACTGCCACATATCATGGGCCCACCTTATTACATTTGGATTGATCAGTATTAAAATTTATAAGACTCAATTGACACGTGGTGTCCCACTATTAAACTCCAGATGTATAGAATCCTAACCTAATATTTTTTTCTTGATCCAACTCATCAACTCTCAGTGCCCTATTCATACGAGAAAATATTATTGTATGCTGATGATGGTACGGGATCTTTTCTGACTGCAGGTGTATTGTATGGTAAACGCGTGTGGATTATCGCCACACATAATATTTGGTCCTCGACATAGTCTAGCTTCATCATTCAAACAAATTGCCTCATACACACGAGTCATTCGTCACTTCTATTCACCAAAGACAAACAACTCGGTTTTACAATCAATTTGGCTGGCCCCAGTCGCCATCTCACGAGTCATCAAGTTGGAAAAGGCCTAACCACCTCTCATCGAATGTCAAATGCGTGGAAAACAAGAGTTGTGCACTTCCCTCTAGTTCTTGTTTGCTCATCCAACCGAGTAGTCGAACTAAGGGTTCTTCTTTCACTTTCACTCGAGCAACAGATCTTCTCAAATTCATACTTAACAATTGTTAAAAAATAGCATGGCCTAACAATATTTTTCCTCGGAAGTCATCTCAAGATCTAAGCCTTCATCTTCAATTACTGTGATACATGGAAAGTCCTCTCACCTAATCAGGAACAATAAACTTCATGACAATATATATATTTTTTCAATAGTCACAGTCCGCCTTCATGTACATATGTGATAGAGAGAAAATTATACATCTCATATGAAAAATTCTGGCCCCATAAATGATAAATGACAAATTCTAAGAACCGACCTGAAAAATGGACGACTACATGATCGTGTCATGTTTAATAAATTTCATGACCGTGAAGATTGTAGAAAACTTATTGCAAAAGAGATATGGGAGACTACATAAGAAACCTATTCTAGCAAATTTTGTCAATATAGTTTAAGTTGAAAGTCAAGTCATGTTGAATCATTATCATCTTGGTCATTCCAATTTTATACACATCGAAAACATATTTTCTCATTTATTTATCATTAAAATGCACAATCCTTATCAATGTGATACTTGAAAACATACAAAACATATCAAACATGTATACTCTAAATTGTAATACAAGCCTCCAAGTCATTTTTTTATAATTCAAAGTGATATATGGGGAGCCTTACAAGTAAATAATGTCAATAAGACACGATGATTTGCATCATTCTTCAATGATCACACAAGAATAATATGGAAATTTCTTATTATAGAAAATTTTAAAACAAAAACTATGTTTCAATCCTTTCATTTCCTCATTCTCATTGAATTACAAAGTACAATTTAAATTCTTAAAACTGATATTACTAAAGAATAATTTAATTCTATTTCTGGTCCTTACTTTTCCAAGCATAACATTAGTCGTATAAGTTCTAGTGTGGATACTCCTCCATAAAATGAGATCATTGAAAAGAAAAATAAACAATTACATGAGGTGGCTCATGCTATTATGTTCTTCAATCATGCACCTAAATACTTATATGATATTAATCATATAAGTTCTTATGTCAATGCCCTTCAACAAAATGAAAAAATAAACACTTACATGAGGCGGTCCGTTCTTTTAATAATGTGTCTAGTAAGTCATTCTCACAATCACATATCTCATCAATAGGATGCCTAATCGTGTCAAAATTGCAAATTTCTTATAATGTTCTCATATAATCCTATCCGCAAACCCATTCTCCTTCTTCTAACCTCTTATTGAAGATGTTTGATTATTCCACATTTGTTCACATCCATTAATACCATCATACTAAACTTGATCCCAAGTCTCTCATGTGCATGTTTCTTGGTTATTCCTTTAATAATAAAAATGGTACACATGTCACTTTCAAACAAGTAGAAAAATATACAACTCTATGGTTGTCACATTATTTGAGAATGAATCTTATTTTCCCATATTTAAAATTCAAGGGAAGAACTTGAGGAATTATCATATGTATGATCTTTTTCAGTATACTCAAGCCATTTTTCCTTCAATTGAGCCAAACCCTGTCAGTCATTGAGCTAAACTTGAAGCAAACTTTATTATATCAATCTATCTTCTCTTTTTTTGTTATTTCTCTTAAAACTTTCTCTATATATGTTTTTTCATAGGAAAATTCCAATAAGTAAATCTCTTAGACCTTTGATCATCACAAATAATCACAAACATCATCGACAAAAATGTTTGAAGTTGTCTATGATGCCTATGAGAACCAATGCAAATGTCTTGTAGGTGCATTCGATCGTTGTCATTCATCATCAATCTAGCATCAACTGGCATTAGTCGCCCACTATTACATTTGGTGGTTTCATCTTTCATTCATTCCATATCGAATTTAATGTTCGAATCATACCATCCTAACATAACATTTGAAGAAATTATACCAGCCTAATAACTAACATTTGAAGAAATTATCCAAAATAATGGAGGTAGTTCGTGTCTGAATTGACTGCACTTTAAGCTAACATACATAGCTACCATCACTAAAACTCTCGAAATTGTACTCATCATTCTAAATTTCGCCAGCTTCATAATTAATATAATTGCAAAATAAATACATAATTAATTTTAAAATGTATTCAAAGCATTAAAATTTTAAATTTGGATTTATTAAAAATAAAAATATAAATATAAAATGAACTTTTTTTTTTTCTTTCTTAGGGTCCCTTTGGGGCTGCAGTGCGGTAACGGTGTGGCACGACACCGCAGTTTTTATCTGTTTGAGTAAACTGTGTTTTGTTAGTCTTTTCAAAAGGCTGTTGCTAAAATCTGCATTTTTCCACGAGTCCTAACTAGGTGCGGTGGTAACTTTCTAACTACGGTCCGATTTTGTCAAAAAAGAAAAAATAATAATAATAATCACCGCAGCTTTTTGAACATCAGTTAGGTCTCGACAGCTTCACAGTTGCTTTTTAATAAGCTACATCGCCTCAAACAGACCCTTATGAGGATTGAATTATTATGAAATCAAATTTTTCTTTAATCTCTAGAATTACAATCACAACCCCTACTCAAAAATTGAAACACACGCTTTTACATGCATAAGGTGACATATGTAAAAGTTGACGTTTAGGTGTTGGCTTTGTAAATACGTAAAAATTGAGTGTTATGTATGTAAATCTTTCTATATTTTTATGAGAAATATATTCAAAATATTTTTTTCTTCTAACAAATCAAACAATATAATTAACGAGCCATTAGAAAAAAAACAAACAAAAAATAGGGCACAAACATATAATTAATTACGAAAAAAATATGAGAGATTTGGTGGCATCTGGGAGACTTTTTCTTGGCAAATCCAGATCTTCCCAGAAGGTTGGAGATCAATGCTGATCTTAATTGTGGTAGGGCCACATTTTATACTATCCTGATCTTCAACCAAGATTGAATTCAAATTAATTCCTTATCTTTTGCAATTTATCTGGATCTCAAGTTTTGATTTTAATAAAGGAATTGTTTTAGATGGGGACTTTGTCATATACATGTCGTTCATCGACAAACAACTATCGTAGTTCCTTGGCGAATATGATGTTGCATTCACTAATAAAGGAGACCGTACTGAGCGGTCTCAGGAAGTCATGATGATCGATGTGGGGCAGGATACGGCCCCCTTTCTCATAGATATTGATTATGCAACTGTTTGATACGTGATTTAGTCTTAAAATCATTCAATATATGTCAAAATAGTCCTCAGAGGCTCTTTTAATATATGGTTAAAAGAGTTCAGGGACTCATTTGACACCCTACTCATAAAACATCCATTGTACAAGAGAACTTCATTGCCAATTAACATCATTTTCTCATAAAAAAAAATCAAAATATGATAACATGATGGCTAACAATGAATAAATAACTCCAATAAAAACAAATTTAAATTTTTGTAAAATTTTCAGAATTTAAAATTGCATATTATCAATATTCACATACCAGACTTCATTTACAATCATCCACTCCAGCTTTGGAAAGTGAGCATGTGAAGGCCAACATTCATCACCATCTGCTCATTCTGTCGGAAAATTATTCCATACGGAGCGAGTAGGTATCGCTCCATGCGGAGGCAAATAGGATCGCGCCAAGTATGCAGTTCGCGGATCCAGAAATACCCACTAATACTCACAAATACCCACCCAAGAACCACCGCGTCTTATTGTCCAAGCACTGCCAAGTAACTATCCAAGATTCTCCAATAACCACCTCCGCGATCCTTTAATCACTGCTCCAAGATCTTGCAGTACTCATCCATACCTCGTGGGAATACTTGCGTACCCATCCATACCCCCGAAATTGATTCAAGCTACCTCCGTGGATTCGCAGCAAGTAAACCTAGCAGCGCCTTAAATAGCTTTCCATGGTATGGATGGGTACCGCTACAGTATCGAAAGATACTGCATGCGTATTTCGGTGGTATGGATGGGTACCGCAAGGTATTCCATGCGGTGGCAGCTTTCTGTCAGCTCAAGAATAAATATTAGGGTTTGTTTGGAGCAGCACGCAGCTTATTAAATAATCTACTGATAAGCTAGGTGCGGTGGTTATTACAAAATTTTATATTTTTGAAAAAGTCGCATCACGCGTAGAATTGCCACCGCACCAAGATATGTGCGGTGTGAAAAAGCTATTTTCTACGTTTTGAAAACGCATAAGTTGTCAAAACGCACTTTACCCAAACAGGCCCGGTGTGTTTTCAAAACGCCACCGCACAAAATAAACTGCCCCAAACGGATAGATTCACTAAATCATCAAACACAGTTTTGGCATTGCAACTGTAACAAAGTAAAGGTTTACATTCAGAAGTGTTGCAATCACAGTTAGTCATTTACAGTCAATAAATGATTTTGTAGTAACCATTTAATAATATGCAAAACAAATACTGATTTTGATTAAACTAAACATATGAAACATCCAAAATATCAACATATGCATAAGCAGCCAATAGCAAGCATATTCACAGAACGACGTGGAAGCCGGCAGCATCGCCGGAGCTTAAAATCTCCCTGAAACATCGATAAAGAGAGGGAAAGTGAATCAGTTCAGATTTAGATCTCATTCAGAAGAAAAACAGAGCCTGGCGAAAATATTGCGGTGCAGATTAAATGGAAGAAAGAACATAGGAGACAATGATGCAGGGCGAGGTTCCATGCTGTGAAGGATTTGAAGGGTTCCAATGGTAGAGAACTTGATTAGAAAATCAAGGGGCATTTACATATATACCGCACAAATCTCGTGTATTTATCTAACACATTAACAATCATATTTACATGCATACCGCTCAAATCATTTACATCACATCAAAAATATCACAATATTATCTTTTTAAAATGTATTGGCTTAAGACTACGGTGTTTCAAAATACAAAAGAATTATGCGGTATGTATGTAAATTTTGCAAAGATCAAACAGCACAGACTTAATCTAACTATAGATATTACATAGAAGTTCTGGACATTTAACTTGAGCAGAATCACAACACATCTATAATAGAAAAAATAAGCTAAAAATCTCTTCTCCAGTAGAGTTCCAATAGCAGCAAATGTCAAAAGAAACTCACAAAAGTCCCACATAATATAAAGAAAGTAATCATGTTTTAAATTATCTTTAACAAACTAAAGAATAGATCAAAGTTATTCGATTACATAAAAGATTTGGCATTCACGTGCCAGTCAACTTCTCAAAAAGGGAAGAGGACAAGGACAAAAAGAGCATTTATATACTGTAAATTCCCTGAAATATGCACCAATACTCAGCCAGTAAACCAATAAAATATTGGAGCATTTACATAAATACAACCTGATTCTCATGCATTTAAATATCAAACACCAAAAATTCACCTTTTACATTTACACCACCAAAATCTTTCAAATGATATAAAAATATCACTATTTTAACTTCTAAAAAGTGAAATACACATTTTCATGTATATATAAGGTGGTATATTTGTAAAAATTGAAGTTTAGGTGTTAGATATGTAAATACATAGAAATTAAGTGATATGTATTTCAATCTTCCTAAAATACTTCGCTCAGAATCCCATTAAGATTCAAGAAATCCTCAAAACAAGGACATATTCTGAGCTCCACTAAAGGGAAAATCTGGAAATGAATCCATAGCAGCAGTAGCGTCATCAAAATTTTGACTGGAAGGTAAATCCAGTCTCATCTTCTTCTTCACCGGTTCACTCAGCTCCATTTCGGAGGTTTTAGGAATTTGAACAGCAACAAACGCAACTGTCTTCCTTGATTTACTTTGAGGTTTTAGGCTCATCGAACTTTTCTGCAAATCATTGTCAGAAATAGGTTCATAAACAGATTCTGTAACAGGAGATATTTTCAAATCTACACTCTTTATACTGCATTGGGTATGAGGTCGCAAAACAGGCAATTTTGTTTCTTGATCAGTGCATGAACCTGAAACGAAGCAGAAGATTTCTGTAAGGTGTAGGTGACAATGCCAGAAAGCGGAAGACAAAAGCATAATTAACTGTTTTAAGAATAATCTAATCACGTTAAGTATTTAGAAGATTTCCAAAATTTACATCGTTACAGCTGAAATTGTATATTTATATATATAGCACCTAAACCTTTATATTTAGGTATAGATAAGACCATATTGTCTAAATGACAGAAAAGTATCAATGATTAGATAAGTTACATATTAGCAATGTTCTTTATATAATGAATCTTATATAAGTAAATATACAAATTTGAACGTTAGATATGTAAATATATAATAACTCGGTGATATTCAGTGATATGAAAGTAAATCTCCCATAATTAAGGGACATTTACATACATAGTCTCACCCATAAACTTTCATCTTTATACACATAACACTCAAATATTTAATATCACATCAAAAATAGTAATATTACCATTTATTAAAAGTTAAATACATCATAGCACTCAAATGTTTAATATCGCATAAAAAATAGTACAATTAACATTTATTAAAGATTAAATACGTCTTTTCATGCATAGGTATAAAACACCAAGTACTGTGTAAGTTTGTATGAAAGTTTAGATGTGAGATATGTAAATACATAATAATTATGTATGTAAATTTTCCAATATATGATTACCTTCGCCTAAACATTCTAAAGTTTGATACTCAATTGGAGCGTTGAAAGGCAAAGCTCCTTGTTCTTCCAAAATATTTTCATTGCGACACCGTGTAACTTCGTGTAACACATACTTGTAATCCTTCCAATTGCATTCCAATGTTAGAATATCACCACTGGTAGAATAATATTCAACGAAAGCCTGCATCAGCGTAATGGAACAATTAGAGACTCTTTGGTTTTAAACAAAAAAACAATTTTATTGATATTATACCATCAACTTTACATAATTTCTCAAGCACACAACCCAGCTGAAGAGCCTACAGAGATAATCCTCGGTTTTTTTTTTTTTTTTTTTAAGTATCGTAGTTTTGAGATGTAGTTGGGACAGAGCTATGAATGAGAAAGATGATAATGATGATTGTGCAGTTAAAATAAAAAGGGGCATTTACATTCATACCAGCCAATTCCTATGTATTTACGTATCTTACACCTAAACTTCACTTTTTACATTTATATCACCCAGATCCTTCATATCACATCAAAATTATTGAAATTTGCCTTTTTCATGCATAGGTAAAGTGACATATATGTAAAAAATAGTTTAGGTGTTATGTAAATACAATTGAGTTTTCCAAATGAAAATTAAAAAAATCAATTATTTATAATAACTAACCTCTATTCCTTCACTAGAAAGTTTCAGGGAATGCTTTTGAGAGTGAGCTGAAACCATATTGAATACAGAAACCACGTCGATTAAAATCTGTTACAATACAAAAGAGTTCCAGACTTCAAACATCAGTTTTTTTTTTCCTAATGTAACTGATATGAACAAATTCAGATAGAAAATATATTTCATTATTTCAAATCTGTAAATAAAATATTATGTCAACCTATTCAAAAATATGAAATTACAAAAGATAAAGATTACTACTCTTTTTCAAATTGGACAAAACATAACAAGTGCAACGTGAGAGTTTCCAATTAAAATTTACAGCACCAAAGATATCGATGCTAAGTAACAATCTCATATATAGAACAAAAGTATTATGTGTTGCTAGAATATAACCGAGAGATCTGATTGAAGCAAAGAGGGGTATAAATATCCATTACATGATCAACTAGTAAGGAAACAAATAAAAACAAAATAAAAGTAAAAAGGAAAAATAAATAAATGCAAATCAAAGCAAATAATACAGAATTATACATATGAATATTCTAATTTCCTAATACTTCACCTTAAGTTGAAGCATAGATGTCAGTCATATTCAACTTAGATTTGAACTCATCGAACAGGGCCGATGAAGGATCTTTGTGAGAATATATGTCAGCTAACCACTAAACAACACAAACAGAACATAAATTTCTATGGACTTAGAGCTTTTCCTTTATAAAGTGTCGGACAATCTCAACATGCTTGGTGCGATAATGTTGGACCGAGTTGTGAGCAATGCTAATGACAACCTTGCTATCATAGAATAATTGTAAGGGAGCAGAGACTGTCATACGTAGTTCGTGGAACATGATGCGTAACAAGAGAGTTTCACAAATTCCCAAGGACATGGATCAAAATTCAGCTTCCGCACTGCTCCGAGCAACTACAGACTGCTTTTGCTTTTCCACATAACTAGGTTTTCTCACATAAAGAAACAGTACCCCAAGGTAGATCTCTGGTCAAGGACGGATTCGACCCAATCCGCATCAGTGTAAACCGCAATAAAACGAGATGTGTGGCGGGAAAAAAAATATGAGCCCAATGTGCCTTTTAAATAATAGAGAGTATGATGATCAGCTTGGAGGTGGTGCTCATAAAGATCATGCATGAATTGACCATCTTAACCGTGTGGTATATGTCGGGAAGGGATTCTTTGTTCATCTTAACGATGAGCAAGTTAGATGAGTTTTCCCCACATGGCGCTGATAGTGATTCTTGTTTACAAGAACTGCATTGGTAACATCAATCAGTTTTTCATTGGGGTCTATCGGGATAGCTAGTGGTTTGTACAAAAGAAGAATGTTCTCTGTCAAAAAATCAATCACATATTTTCACTGGAACAGACAAATACCCGGAGATGACCGAGAAACTTTCATGCCTAAGAAGTACCGAAGAGATCCCAAGTCCTTCATTTTAAAGAAAGTAACAATGATACCTTTCAGAGACTCCAACACTAGTAATTTATTACCTGTGAGAACAATATCGTCAACACAGACAATAAGGATAGCTACCTGACTGCTAGAGTAAAGCCGAAAGAAGAGAGTTTGGTTTGATTGAGCCTGAGTGAATCCCTGACCTACCCCCACCTTTGTGAATTTCTAGAACCATGTCCTTGGTGATTACTTCAATCCATAAAAGGATTTTCGCAATCTACATACTTGCCCCTAGAAGGCCGTGGAGTCATAGCCTGGAGGAAGAGTTATGTATACCTCCTTTGTAAGGTCATCAATCACGAACACATTTTTTATATCAAGCTGGAATAAGGGTCAATCCAGATTCACTGCAAGGGATAAGAGGACCCGAATGGTGTCTAATTTAGCAATTAGAGTAAATGTTTCATCAAAGTCAACTCCGTAAATCTGTGAGTATCCTTTGGCGACCAACGCCTTATTAAATTCAAAGTATCCATCAAATTTAAACTTGATGCTGAAAATCCATCGGCATCCCACTACTTTCTTGCCTCGAGGAAGATCAACAATGTCCCAAGTATAATTCTGCTTAAGGCACTCGTCTCCTCCATGACGACAGGTTTCCAGACTGGGTCTGCTAAAGCAACTTCAATAGTAGAGGGAAGTTGATGATTGGTCAAGGTCGAAGCATATGCTCTGTAAGTAGTCCATAATCTGCGAAAAGAAATATAGTTTGTCATGAGATAGAGAGAGCATGATTGATTGCGTGCCTTACTAGATGAACTGACTTCCTCATTTGAAAGAGAAGTGTTGGGAATGTCATCTGGATGGGATTCAGGGTCCAAAAAGGGGTTAGAGAGCTCCATAGTAGGTGCATCTGAATGAGTGTATCGAATGTAAACACGGGATGTGCTGGTGGAACCAAAGAGACAGAGGGCTCCTTGGTTGTAGGAGAAGTGGGTGGAACCAAAAGAGCAGAGGGTTCCTCGATTGTAGGTGACGTGGGGTGAACATCCATAGGAGTAGAGTAAGGAAGTGTGTTCAAGAACTCTAGCTCCCCCTCACATGAGGCTGAGATAGGAAAGTCGGCAACACTTTCAAAAAAAGAGGCATCGACACTCACATAGACCTTATTTGTGGTAGGGTCAATGCACCAATACCCCTTTTGAGTGACAAGGTATCCTAGGCAAAACAAATTTTATGGACCTGGGATCAAGCTTACTCTGTGTTAGGCCAAACAAAGTTTATGCAACAAAAAATTTTGGGATCTAAAGTGGAGAAGAAGTAATTGATAGGAAAGAACAATCTCAAGATGGCTAAAGAGGTATGAAATTTATGAATTTTTGAGGGAACACTATTGATGAGATATGTGACGGTAAGAACAACAACACTCCAGAAATATTTTGGGACATCAAAGTGAAATATAATGGAGCGAGTAACGTTGAGGAGATGTCAGTTTTTCTCTCAGCCACCATATTTTGTTGAGGAGTGTCGGTAAAAGAGTTATGATAAAGGATACCCTTACCAAAAAATTTTCTAATACAGAGCTAAAAAATTTACGACCATTGTTAGTTTGAAGGAGTTGAATAGGAGTATTGAATTGGGAAAAAATGAAGATGTGAAAGTTTTTTAAAGTGATAGCATTATATTTATTTTTTAAAACGTGGACCCATATCATCTGGATGTGATCATAAATCATAGTAAGAAACCACAGCTTATTGATGTAGCTGAGAGTATGAGAGGGTCCCCATAAGTCATTGTGAATAAGACAAAAAAAATGAAAGATGTGTAATTGTGGGGTGGACAAGTAACACAATGTTTAGCTAACATGTTTCACATTTGAAAATAAACGGATACAAATGTTTTAGATATCATAAACTAGAATGACCCAAACGATAATGTAACAACATAAAAAGACATTTAGTGGACTGAGATAAACTGCAACCACTATGCGGATTGTTCTCATTCTCCATGTTTTTCTCTTGGAGGAAGCAGAGCCCGGAAACCTGCTTAGCAGTTCCAATCACCCCCAAACGACGATCTTGAAGGACACAGACGTCAGAGGAAAAATGAGAAATGCAATCAATGTCATATGTCAGTCTACTGACAGATAAAAGGTTACATTTCAGCAGACGTACATGTAATACAGATTCTAGAGTTAGGCTTGTTATTAAAACAACAAACCCTTTACCAGCAATGGAACTTTGGGACCGTTAGCAATTTTAACATTATCTTTCCCGAATCAAGGGAAGTATGTCGAGAGAGTTTGAGAGGTTCCAGTCATGTGGTCCGTGGCACATGAATCAATGATCCTTAGCAGAGGATGATTTGGTCGAAAGTTTGGATGCAGGTTTCCCGTGGAGCTATCAACATTTATCACGAGTGTGGTTGGGTCTGTGACGGTAATCACAAGAGTGACTAGCCCGGGAATGAGCACTATTAGAGACTAAGTCGGATTCTTTGGCAGACGAATTGGATGTACCAAACATGATAAGTCTTTGACTCTCTTTGCGACGAATCATAGTGAAAGCAACGCTAGTAGAAAGAAGAGGATTTCAGCCAAGGATAAGGCCCCGGACAATGTCAAGATCTGTTGAGACCTGCCCAAAATTGTAACATGTGGTCTTTTTTTACAATATTGTGGAAGGGGTACAAATCCTCCAGAGATTCCCAAGTGTAGTCATAATACATGTCGCATTCCATCCATAATGCAACTAGATCATTATAGTACTGAGTCATAACCCTCGATCCTTGTTTTATCTCATGGATTTTCTTAGATACCTTATAAAGTTGGCTGAAATTCCCTACATCTTAGTAGGAATCATTGATTGTCATATAGAGGGCACTAATAGAAGGAATAACATGTATGATCGGCCTATCAAAGTCTCATAGAGTTGGCTGGAATTCCCTACATCTTAGTAGGTATTATTGATTGTCATATAAAGGGCACTAACAGAAGGAATAACATGTATGATAAGCCTATCAAAGTCTCCAGGAGTTGATTAGCCACGACATGACCATGGAATTCTCCACTTCTCAAGCTCCAAATGCTGGGTCGGTCCTTGGAGGTTCAAGAATCACACCAGTGAGATTATCAAATTTCTCGTGCCCTTTTGATAAACAAGGACCCAGATTAGGACCATTGGAGAAAGTTACTGACTTTTAGTTTATGGATCGTGATCAAGAAGTTCATGTTCTTTTCTTATCCTCCGGTTTGCAGAGGAACGGAGATTAGAATTGATCCTCCAGTGGAATCAAGAACATCTTTTGATGATAGCTCAATGTTGGACGAGTTCGTCGCGACTCCGAATGAGCCATACGAGATATTAGGTTGCGAGACGTCATAAAGATCCGACAGCTGGAAAGGTTTCCGTTGGACTTGAAGCGTGAGCCGGCTGAAAGAGGGTTCCAGAAGATCATAACAGAGCTCCTGAAGCAGAGACGACAAGGATAGGGGATCTGACCTAAAGCAGACAGAATTTCCCACACTGGATGTAAGTAGACGCCCGAAGTAGATCCTCTAATACAACATACCACATTTCTCACATAGATCGAATTTCCCATGCTGGATCTGAGCGAACTCCCCCGACGCTGAAGCAAGCGAATCTGTCCCGACGTAGACCGAACTTTCCACGCTGGATTTGGTCGGCTGGATGAAAGCAAACGCTGAAGCGAGTGGCCAGAAGCAGACCTAGCTGGCTGAGGAGAAGGGATTTGGATCGGCCAACTAGCGGCACAGAGAGGGCCAACGACAGCTAGGTTAGGAACATGACTCTAATACTATGCTAAAATAGACCAAGAAATCTTATTGATGCAAAGAGGGGCATAAATACTCATTACAAAATCTATTTATAAGGAAACAAATAAAAACAGAATAAAAGGAGAAAAGGAAAGTAAATAAAAGAAAATCAAAGCAATTAATAAAGAATTCTACATATTAATATTCTAATACATATCAATATAAGGATAGATAATTCGATATAGTTTTTTTTTAAAAAAAAATTAAATTTCAAATGCCATAATCTAGGTGCAGCAAATAGGGTTGTAAACAAGCCGAGTAGGAGGGAGCTGAGCCTCGGCTCGTGATCGGCTCGTTACAATTTGCCTCATGTTCGAAATGGCACGTGAACAATATGTTCGTGTTCGACTTGAATAACATATTCATGTTCATGTTCGGCTCGTGTTCAACTCAAAATAAGTTATGTAGAATATAAAATGTAGCGAACGGAGGAATGACACCAATAACAAGGACAGCGGGTGTTATTCGCGGTGTTACACCGCGGAATAACACCGATAACAAAGACAACAGGTGTTACTCTGGTGTTATCTACGGTGTTATTAGTGTTATCAGTGTTATTCTGTGGTGTTGCACAGTAAAATATTGAGTGCATTTATATTTTTATTTATTAATTAATTTATTTATTTCTTTTCGAGCCAATTCGAGCCGAACACGAGCGAACAAATATTTGTTCGTGTTTGGCTCGTTAAGCTTAACGAACCGAACACGAGTTGCTTACAAGCCGAACACGAGCCGTTTTGACAGCCCTAGCAGCAAAAGAAAAAAAAACTTATTCAATACATTAAGGGCTTATTTTGGGATAAATTTTGCTTTTTTCTTTTTGTATTTGTTTTTTTATTTATTTTTAAAAGCATGTTTATTTAAAGTATTTTTATTTTTTTTATTTTTAAAAAAATTAAAATATTTTTGAAAAACTAAAAATAACTTTTACTTGTTTTAAGTATTTTTAAATACAATCACACTCTAATATAAAAAAAATCACATGTTCTGTTTCAAATCTAAACATAAACAAGGAAAAATAAAAATAAAAAATAAGAAATAAGAAATAAAAACAAAAGTGATCCCAAACAGCCCCCAATGATTTTTAGAATCAAGCACTCGGTATTTGAGAAAAATAACTCCATGACAAGAATTTAATTGAAAGGTTTAGAACACTTGACCTGTTGAACAAGAACTCGAAGACGTCCCAGGCAAGCCAGTATTGTGAGTGAAAATCCCATGAAGAATGTCTTGGCAAGCAGGAGAGATATTTCACTAATAAATGGTCAAGGAAACTAAAGATAAAAAAAACAATTAAAAAAGATATAATACACATAAAGCGCACTGAAGAATAAGATAAATAATGTTCTACTACTGACCAACATTCATCAATAAATTCTTCAGATTAAAATAAAAGCTTGACAAGAAAAATCACCATGGCAAAGAACAGAAAAACCAAGGAACAAAAATGGCATTTCAAACACAAAAGTAGGGGGGTCAAATTGGGTTTGAGGGTCAGGTTCAAGACTGACCCGAAATTAACCAAACCCAATCCCGAAAAAAATATTAAACGGGTTAGAAATCAACCCGAACATGACCCACTTTCAATACGATGACCCAAACCCGACCAATATAACATATTTAACATAAGGAATAATAGCTATTTGTGTCAATTTTAAGTCTTTTTTTCGGAAAATTTCAAATCAATTTTGGGTTAATTTTGAGTTGGCATATTTATTTTGAGTAAGTTTTGGATTAGCAGATCAGTTTTGGGTTGAAAGGTCGACCCGACTCAAAAAGTCAATTGAGTTAGAATTCCTAACCCGAACCCAACCCAAAAACTATTTAGGTCAACCCGAACCATAATTTTTCAAGTCGGGCTCTGACTGATTCAGCAAGTCGGGTCAATTTTTGACACCCATGCAGAAAAGGTTCCAAACATAACAATTCTCTTAAATACCCTATTCCATAGTGTTACTAAAAGTGTATCCTATCAATCAGTACTCGCATAAATTGCAAATAAACGATAGGAGGAAGAAGGACATGAAAAATCACTATCAACTGGAGGTTAGCAGCTTACAATTTAATGAAAAACTATTGAAAAGCAACATAACGTTCAAAGAAATATTATCCTTAAATTCAGTTAGAAATAAAAACATTCAATAAATGGATGATTAGATGGAGAAAACACAATAAAGAAAATTTATTGTTACGTTACCATATTGAATCACAATGGCACCATCGTATTACAATCAAAATTTTATAAGAAAAGCAGGAAAGGAAACCAAAAAGTCAGAAATACATCAATAGCATAAGTTAAACTGTGTGACATGATATGTCTATGCAAAAATTCAATTTTCTGATTACAATAACCCATTTTACAAAAGGAAGATTTACATGAATACCACTTTATTCTTATGTATTTACATATCTAACACCTAAACTTCAACTTTCACCTATATGCCACCATGCCTATGCATGAAAAGGTGTATTTTACGTTTTAAAAGTTTAAAAAAGCGGTTTTTTTATGTGACAAAAGATTTGGGTGGTATATTTGTAAAAATTAAAGTTTAGGTGTTAGATATGTAAAAACATAAGAATCAGGTAGTGTCTATGTAAATGCTCCTTTACAAAAACATCTGAGAGTTGAAGATTGCTTTAGCCTAGTCATGCTGCTGCATCCATGCAAATTTCAAACATAAACTAGCGTGCATAAAATATTGGTGTCTCATAGCTTAAAAATTCAAAATTGACATCCCAACCCCACAAAAAGTCGGATGAGAAAAACATGCTCAACTACAAACTGCAACTTGTTCTAAAAAAAAAGATGAAAAATTATTTTATTAGTTTTATCCAAACACCATCACAAAGTAAGCTGAGATATAGATGCCAATTTTAGCAGGTATAGATCAAATTATACAAGTTCCAAGCAAGGAATGATTGAATTCACCTTCTATATTCTGAATTAGTTTATAATGGAAAATAACGCTCCAGATAAAACGTTGATATTACTAAATCCTTTCATTAAAGAATGAAGAAACTATTCTCTAAGGGGCTGTTTGGGATTAATTTTATTTTATTGCTTTTTATTTTCAATTTTTTTGAAGATTTTGATTTGAAATAAAACACTTTTGGTTACAATGAATGTTTTTAAAAACACTCAAAACTAAGGTTGTCAATTCGGGTCAGCAGATCGAACTCAAATCCGAATCGAAATTGATCCGATCCGAACCCGGCCAAATATTATACAACAACAACAACAATAAGCGTTTATCCCACTAAGCGGGCTCAGCTAAATGAATCCTTTTCTCCATTATGTCCTATTGAGTGCCATATTTTCATCTAATTCTAATAGATTAAGATCATTTTTTACACAATATGCTCAAGTCTTTTTAGGATTAACTCTGTCTTTCTTAACATAACTTGAATCTAAAACATATACTCTCCTAACTAGACCATCAAATGGTCGAAGTTTAATGTGACCAAACCATCTAAGACAGCTCTCTCTAATCTTTTCTGTAACTGGAGCTACACAAACTAATAAATTTTCCTATTAAACCTATTGTGTATATAATTTAAAATTTTATATAATATTATTTTCTTATTTTAAAATTTTAATTATAGTATATTATTTATATATATAATTTAATTATAAAAATGTTTAATAGTTTAATTATAAAAAATGACACTTACAAATAAAATTTTCCTATTAAGTCTAAGCAGTATTTTTCTATCACACAATAGGTCTAATGCATTCCTCCACTTCAACCAACCAACCTAAATTCTACTAATAACAACCCAATCTATATCACCATCACTTTGAACAATAGAACCGAGATATCTAAAGCATTCAAACTTTTTAATGATTTGATCACCCATAGTTACAACTCTGCCACTAGAGCTACAACTACTAAAATTACATTGAATTTATTCACTTTTAGTTCTACTCAAATGAAGGCCTTTAGACTCTAATGTAGACCTCCATAATTCAAGTTTTTTCTAAATTCCTTCTTTAGTCTTATCCATAAGAAGGATATCATCAACGAGAAGCCAAACCTGAACCCGACCTACCTTCAACCCGCCAACCTCACCCGTATAACACGTTTAACATAAGGAAAACCACCGAGTTGAATTGGATCAATTTCAGATTAATCTAGACTCAATTTCGTGTCAATTCCAAGTAGGCAGGTTGATTTCTAGTCAATTTCGAATTGACGGGTCAATTTTGGGTCATTTCGAGTTGGCGAGTCAACTCAAATCTAACCCAATAAAATAAACAAAATAGGATCTTTAAATGTGAACCCTATCCAAAAATTATTCGGTTCAACCGAACTTGAATTTTTCAAGTCAAGTTCAGGCCGAGTTAACCTGTCGCATTAAGGTTTTACACCCCTACTCAGAACACAAACTATTTTGAGTGTTTTTTAAAATAAAATAATTTATTTTTAAAAATAGAAAATAATAGCACGAAAAAATTACACTAAAAAAAAAATTTAAAAACAAAAAAACAAAAGCAAAAAATAAAAGTTATGCCAGACTGGCCCTGAATGAACAAGAATGCAAAAAGGCAGCAAGAATTTAGCTGCAGTATGGTTTCTATCATAGAAAACCATTTTGCCATCAGCTTAGAGAGAAAATATGATTTAGCATTGTTTGGATATGATTTTGACCTTGTAGAACATTTACAATTGAGCATGATGCCAAAGCCCATAGTTGAAATTTATTACCAGCATCTATGAAACAGCATTTATAAATCATAACTAAAATTTTGGATGACATTTTGTAGGACGATGATTCAAAATAACCTGAAAGAAACTAGATTTTCACTGCGTAATCATTTTATTTGCATAAAGCACCATCAAAACAGTGCATGCAGCCTTAGCCCAAAAATTGCAGGGAGACTTCACGAAGAGCCTGACTGGATCCCATAGCCTCCAGTTCACAACAGAAACTAGTTAAATACATACCACCCAGTTCCCATGTATTTACATAACTAACACCTAAACTTCAATTTTTACATACGTCGCCCTACCTATTCATGGAAAAAATGTATTTCACATTTTAAAAATTAAAATGATGGTATTTTTGATGTGATAAGATTTGAGTGGTATAAATGTAAAAGTTAAATTCTAGGTGATAGATATGTAAATACATAAGAATCGGGGATCAATATGTAAACGCCCTTATAAACAAAAAAAATAAATAAACTACAAACTATCATGATGGATGAAATTTTTAGAATGGCGATGCATAAACAGATGAAAGCAAAAAATAAAGGTATGCTGTTTTCCAATACAAAGCCAGAACAAACAGAAATTACAAGAGTTTCAGAGGTAGAATATGATGAGGGCAGTCGCACCATCCCTCATACAATTACAGACAAAATGTCAAAGCCTTAAATTTTTGAATAGCAAGTCACCCTATTGGCTGACATGAAACTGGGGGGGGGGGGGGGGTTGTTTAGGATCACTTTTGATTTTTGTTTTTTTTTTGTTTATATTTTTACTTAAAATAAAACATATTTGATATGTTATTGTAAAAGCCAGACCGCTCATCTATCAAAATATTGTTTGCTTTGGCCTAATGACATCACAGTTTTGTCTCATTGGTGTAACTTCCAAGGAGACCACCCATCCTAGAAGTGCTCACATTCAAGCATGCTTAACTTTAGAGTTGGTTTTGAAACTCTAACCATTAAACCAGAAGGCGTCTCGCTATTTAGGAGTTTTGCTTCACTGTACTTAAAAGATTTCACAATTTCCCCACCTTAGTAACCAACATTCTCGTCGGTGCTCTTAGCCTAGAATCATCCACCAGACAGATAGAACTTTAGATGTAGCCCCTACAGAATCAATAGGTGGCTCCCGCTATGTAGCACTTTATCCCATCTTGGGTTTCAAGAAGTGGCTCCAATGGCATAGCACTTTGTTCTGCACGACACTTTGTTCTCATCTTCAGGCTAACCAAATGCCTTGATACCATTTGTAATAGCCTGAACACTCATTTTAAGAGTTATGCTTTGACCTAACAGCCTCACGGTTCTGTCCCATTGATGTAACTTACCAGGTCACATATCTTAGGAATACTCTCATGAGAGCGCGCTTACCTGTAGAGTTGATGTTGAAACTCCAACCGTTACACCAGAAAGCTCCTTAATGTTTAAGAATTCAACTTCATTCTATTTAAGGAATTTCACAATTACAATGTGTTTAATTATTCTTAAAAACACTCAAAGCAACTTTTAGATGTTTTGAGTGTTTTTAAAAATAAGCTAATTTGTTTTTGAAAACAAGTAAAATCATGCAAAATAAAATAGACAAACATGTATTAAAAATAAAAGTAAAAGCTAAAATAAAAGTAATCTCAAACAAGCCCCTGTTCAAAAGACAACTAAATTTTGGTCCAAAGTTAACATTAAATACAAAAAAAGCAATTGACCAAATAGCGCTTAATTTGTGCTACTAGTTTTTCACTAAGAAAATGTTATCCACTAATAAAATGTGAACGTTTTTTTTTTTGAAAAAAAAAAGATCATCACAAATAATTAATAGAAAAAAGCAAAGAAGATAGCTGCCAAAGAATTGTTCTGAAATTGCTATCACGTTCACTAAAAACAAAATTATCTACCTAACAAGGAGAATGATAAACATCATGGCAAGTTCATATAAAAGTCCAAGCATTTCTAAATTTGAAAGAAGGAAGAAAATCCAAATGGCAGAAAATGAAATTTTAGTACATGAAAATTTATAAAGAATAAGTTATAATGAAATTTAATATTTGATAGCAAAAATAAATGTATGATGGGTTTCAAAATAGATTTGAGCGCTTTAAATAAAAGGTGCATTTAAATGTATTTACATATCTATCACCTAAACTTCCCTTCTTGCATTTATACCACCAAATCTTTCATATTACATAAAAAATATCACAATTTTAACTTTTAAAAAGTGAAATACATCTTTTCAAGCATAAGTGGTATTTATATAGAAAAATAAAGTTTAAGAGTTAGATGTAATACACAGGAATTGAGTGGTATATAGGTAAATCTTCCTAAATAAAATCAATTATAGACCTAATTCCCTCAAAAATGTGGAAGATAAACTGTTATAATCTAGTCGTACGCATATGAAAATTAAAAGATGATATAAGGATTATAAGTTATGATTATAGTCATAAGCACCATCTAAACAACTACAATAATTTGACATTATAAGAAAAAGATGGAGGCAAAATCAAAAGCTAATAAAGGATACATTGCTGCCTTCAGTATAGGCTCAACCATCTGCAGAAGAGAACATAAACCAACAATCATATTTTATTAAATAAAAGAAAAGCAGGAAGTCTAGAAAAATAAATCAGGTCAAGCTAATTGCAATTAATTTTGTGAAGAAAAGCCTGAAGGTTTATTTGTCCTACTTGTATCATAAATAACCAAGCATTAAAGCGTGTCCTATGAAAACCTTCCTCTCCCATTCTTAGTCATGCTATGGGTACCAAACCGTCTGGTATAACCCTTTAAAAAAACTTTTCGCTACTGATTTTTTGCTGCTTCCTAAAAATTTTTTAGTGGTAACTTTTTTTACATACAAATCTATAAAATGAAGTGGCTAGAAGTCATTCTGATTTTTTTCGAAAATAAATTATTTTTATTACTCACATCGGCTTTCAAAAAAGTTATATTAATCACAATATTTTTACAACCACCTTTACAAAATGGAGTAGCTGCCCCAAACAGACCCAAATGCAATTGTGGCGGTGTTATGAAAAGCAACGCTGTGAGAAAGCTATCCCACAAAGACCTTTTAATCAGTATGAAACATATACTTCCACTCTCAAGGATATAAGCCTGCACTTCCGTGAAATTCAACCCCACCCTCCACCAAGAAGAAAAAACACAACAATTCTAAACAAACCTCAATATATAAATACAAATTTACCACAATCTACTTCCAATTAAATGATATATAAATTAATTACAAATTAATCAAAAACAAATAAAAGAAAATATAAGAGGGAAAGATCAAGGGCCATGCAGTATGGATGTAATGGCAAAATAAAATTAAATTAAAGCTTTCTTAGAAACCTACGCGCAACTTAATTTTGATGCTTGATAGAAACTTTTATTAAATCTAATATCACCCCGATGACATAGCCTAAATGATTTGAGCGCAATATAACATCAATCCCATTATAAGCTAGAGGGAACCAAGTCCGAATCAACTCAATATGGATGCAATGATTTCTAACACAAATGGCCTTCTACACCACCACCTTGCCCTAGCCATATGATGAAGAGTCAGACATTTTCTTCGGAGAAAGTGGCTATAATAAGCTCTAAATCCATTACTCGTAGAATAGTGGTTCCTGACCTCTGCAAATATATGCTTGTTAAGCTAAGTAACATGCACAAATGAACAAAGACTACCACTCATAACGCTTTCCTTCATGAATGAAGATTTCTGGACCACCCAAGGAACCCCTAAATGGTCCCACAACCTTCATAAGAGCACTGATAAATGTCCTAAGATGAAACAAGTGAGCAAATTCATATAATAGACCTTCATGTCAATCTTCTAGTAGGGTGAATGATTTGTTCCTCCCAAAGTCGGACAAAACCTTAAAAGTCCCCAGTCTTCTGACCACCTCAAGGCCAACCAAGTCGCTCATTATAGAGCAGTAGCTTAATCTTCTCCTACAAAATGTGCTCTAGTTATTTGGGGAGCAAAGCACCTCAAATATAGACCTCCCACCACTAACCCTAAAAAAGCTCCATGCAATGGCTAGCCAATTAAGCCTAGTTAGTGGTCTCCACAAATTCCCATGCCCAACGCTATGATGTTCATCAAGCAAAGCTACATGACCGATGTAAAGCTATCACCAATAACCTTTTATTATTGGCATAATAGGTAGTTGAGCCACCTAAAATATTCTTGACGGACATGTGGCCTCCTTAAGGGCACTGATGATTGCATTAAGTTGGCATATGATAATAAGGCCACCATATAAACCTTTGTGTTTGCCCAATCAAAAGCTCAAGCAATGAAGTTTCTCGTAATGATAATAATGCCTGTGGAAACCCCATGATGCCCTCTAACCCATTGAAGATCGACCAACTCATTCAATGGATAAGTAAATAACTTTAATTATTGCTTTGTCTATTCCTGCAAATTAAATAAGCGGATCAACCCTAAAAATGGATCTATGCAACAACAACTAAGTCACCAAACGTTGTTATCACCTTATTGTTAGAGCAAATCCTGTCAACCCCGCCCCTTGTCTCCCTTCCTCCAATATTAGTAACTCATTATAATCTCCAGCAACAATTTTCACCAAAAAAGAAAACAATTTTACTTTTACTTATCTTTCTAGATTCAAAAATGATAATAGCCTCATTGGATGAATAGGGCCATTGAAGCATGTTAAGGTTAAAACTACATAGATTGAACTTAACATAATTGAATCCGATCCTTAACAATCAATAAAATTGAACAGAACTTGATTTAACGTCGATTATCTAGAATGCCATTTCAAAATGCACTCATCACTTGATTAATCAAACATGAATCTCGAGAATCACAACAAGACATGTTGGTGCTCTAATCAAAGCGATCAATTAATCATAAGCTATCATCAAATGTTAATTAAGAGATCATGTATCCTATTGTGAAAGTAAGATCACGAAAACATGAACTATAATTTATGTGCACAGCTAAAGATCAAACCCATTTGAGACAAACTTATCAAGGATGCTTCCACTGCAATAATCACTTCACCAACCATATTTGAAATGCCCAAGCAACCTTTGGCTCTAACTAAAAATACTGGGTGGTCAACCAATCATCTAAATTAATTCTATTCATTCGAAATTTTTATCTCAGAATACTTGAAACTTGGAATACAACTTAGAATGGTGTTGCACCAGTGACAGATAAAATTAGAGAGAATCGCTTTAGATGGTTTGGTCACATTAAACGTCGACCGCCTGATAATCCGATTAGGAGAGTAGATGTTTTAGATACAAATTATGTTAAGAAAGGCAGAGGTAGACCTAGGAAACTTGGGCTTATTGCATTAAAAATGATCTTAATTTATTATAATTAAACGAAAATTTGACACTAAATAGGACGCAATGGAGAAAAAGAATTCATGTAGCCGACCCCACTTAGTGGGATTATGGCTTTGTTGTTGTTGTTGTACTTGAAGCTTGGAATACCAAATCTCTTGGATAACCAACCCAAAATTGAGGCTTCATTGATAGCCTTTCTAAGGGCCCCAACCCTTAAGGAGCCAATGTTGTGTGATTGCTATGGCATCAAACAAGAATTAAAGTTAGTTTTTTCATACAAAAGCATAGTATCATTCATAATCTCACATGTCAACGCTCAAATCATGAAGGCACGTAGAACAATTTAAGAAAATGTTCAAGTTAAACATCAAATTCTGCCAAACATACTTATCAAGGCAAGTGTATTATGACCGCATTTAACACTTTGCCAACCACATTTGCAAATGCTCAAACCTTTGGCTCAAATTATAGATACAGGTTCCACCAATAAGCTCTATGGATTATACTCGTTCCAAATCTTCATCATAAAATACTTAAAGCTTGTAATATTAAAACCCTTTAGACAGCAAACCCTAAACTAAGATAACTGTAGGTTTACTGAACACATCCCACTTAGAGAAATTGCAAGCCTCAACCTATGACATTCGCTGCCTATGACTTTGCCTGCAACATGCATGATCTGCTCCCTGCAACTTCACTCATAGCCTACGTCTCATTCTCACTCATTGGCCCAGCATGCGGAGCGCTTCCGCTCTTGACCCTGGAATCTGCATAAGCCCTTCAAGAATAATGGCCTACTCATTTGGCACCCTGCACTTGTCATCTAAGGAAGCCACCTTAAGGCTTCAATCAGGTGTTTTCCTTTCACCACTTATTGAATTTTACTCAACAACTCACGTCAAGTGGTGCATTTCGCTTTTATTGGTTTTAAATCAGACCATTGGCTTGAATTTTATTACAAAATCTTCTCCTACTCCTATAGAGAGCCTCCTTTGTGGTGCATCAACCTACATGATCTTTCAACCTAGGACATTTCCCGTTGTGGATTCTCCTATATTTAGCCGTACTTTCATTGGGGCTTTGGGGAAGGATCCTCCATTAGCTCTATGTTTCTTCATGAATTTCCGACAGATTTCTCCTCCAATGCATCACAAGTCGTATACCACCTTTCACAATAAACTGTCCTCTAGCTTTATGATGATATGCTTTCTAACCTGGCATCCATTTTCTCTTTCACTATTACCGAAATTTTCTTGGAGTCGATCAATCTAGGCATTGTTCAATGATTCATGCTTAATATAAGATTTATTAGAAATATTTGTGTTGGGCTTCTCGATGTCCATAATAATCTCATCAAATTATCATGAGAAGTTGATTAATTGAACCTTTTCTCAATGAGATCATACTACATGGATGATTTTTTTATGATGATTCTTACACAGTACCCCTCACCTTGATTGTTTTGAAAAACCACATGTTACTCCTATTTGGGATTGCTTTTCGTCGAGCTCAAATTCATTACTCTAATCAATTCAATTTATTTTCTCTTGAATCAATTTTTTAATCTTTAAAACCCTCCTTCAAACAATTGCTACGACGGAAAAGGCTTCCAAGCCATCAATGGCTTAAGTTCATACTTATCAATAAAAAATAATTAACCTTAGTGTAAAGATTGCCATGGAGCCATATAGTATAGTGTATAGCACAGTACACTATTTTAAAAATGGTGCAAACATAATTATAAATAAAAATGCAAATAAATATAAAAAAACTATTAAATTAAAATATAAGACAGCATGCTAATAAGAAACAACAAAAATGATGCTTAAATTCAAGTTCTTAATAACAGCTTGAAAATAAATATTATAATTTGTTTCAAGTCTAATATTTTTATAAAAAATAATACAAGGAACATGTGCTTCTTTTACTATAAAGTTGAATTAAAACTATTAAAATTACTAAATTATTAAATTTCATGATGATAATCCCTACATAATTTTATTTGCACTTACAAGTTCAAATATACACCACCAATCATTGATTATATTGGGAAGCCATCACACTTAACTGCATTGAAAGGAACACCAGCATCCAACATCCAACAACAAAATTTTTGAACTATTCTTTCTGCATTTTCCTTTCATTTCTTCACCATCTCAACAAGATTAGGGGTAAAAATATACTGTTGTTTAGCCCTCAGATCCTTAGACATAGAACTTGTTGAACTTTGACTATAGACATTTGACTTTGATGTCTAATATTTTTTATAATTCAGCACAAAAAAAATCATTTATAATTATATCGAAATCATCACTTTCATCATTATTATCAGATGAAATTTTATTAACTTGTTCTTTCAACACTTCAAAGACTCCTTACTTTCAACTTTCACATGCAAGGCCATTTAGTACAAGATCTAGTATTTCTAAAACCCTAACCAATGTTGTTTATGCCGGCTAATTCCTCTTTTTATTATTCATCACAAAATAATGCATATCACATAATTGTTATTACTCTTGCTCAAGATTCCATAATGCAGATTGAATTGAAACCAACATTAGCAATAAAGGTAAGAATGCAAAATATTACAATCTATATTTATTATTTACAATAGCATGAATAAAACCAACACTTGGGAACTACAAGTAAAATGAAATCATACAAACTTGATTACATGAATGCATTTTACAAAACTTCTTAAGAATTATTCTAGAATTTTCATGATTAAATAACCATTAAAAGCCTCCATGAAATTCTTTCTTCCATAAAATAATTGAACTCAAAATGTACAAATAAATAATGATCTTTTTTATGCAAGTATTAAGTAAGAAAGCCAACTTATGCAAAAAGATTCACCAAAAAAATGGTCAGAATCGAGTGAAACACAATGAAAGGCGATGGACAAGATTGGCTGGAGTGGCATTCGTAGGCAATTGCTAGAATTTGTGCACAACAGCAATCGGGATACAGCCTCTAGAAGGCATTTAGTAAAGGAGATGAATGGAGATGGAAATATGCTATTAGCATGCAAGCTAAGCTTTTAGTACAAATGGATATTACTTTTCCTATAGAGGATATTTGAATCAGTTCCATGGGTCTTGATAATGGGCAAGAGGTAAAATTTAAAAGCATTCCCAGTAATTATTTCTCTAGCAAATTTTTTTTGTCACAACTTCACTAGTTGCTTTAACGATCACCCACAGCTTTGAAAACCATCTGTTATTGATCCTAGCAATCAGGAAAGTGGAGAGCATTCAAATTGTCAAACTTCACGTTCAGTCATCATGGTTGCATTTCCAACTATTCTTATAATTTGCAACAAAACTTTGAACAAAATTCAAATATTATAATGAAATCAAAGTCTTCCTTACATCTCCTTAGCCTCTTAGAGGTGATTGAAACCTCATCAACATATAAGATCATAGATCCAGATAATCCATCTAATGTTTTAGCTCCAGTACCTAATTCTATGGTTGGAAGTATTGGTGATTCAGCTTAGCAATTAGCAGGTCATAATTCTAGAATCTCCAAGAGCTTGTTTGGGATCACTTTTATTTTATGTTTTTTTTTTTTAATTATTATTATTATTATTTTACTTTTATTTTAAAAGCATGCTTCTTTAATGCATTTTTTGCATGTTTTTATTTTGTGTTAAAAAATAAATTAGCTTAATTCTAAAAAATACTCGAAAGATCTAAAAATTATTTTGATTGTTTTTAAAAACAACCAAACATGCTATAACATACCAAACATATTTTAGTTCAGGTAAGAACATAAACAAAATAAAATAAAATAAAAAGTAGAAAATAAAAAATTAAAAAAAAAAAATCAATTGGAGGAGGCTTCAAATTCTATTTTTTAATAGAGAAATAATAGAAAGAAAATATATCATCACATACATGATTTATTAGCCTTCCAGAGAAGACAATTTAAATGAATCTTCTAGAATTATCCTATTTCACTAGATGACCTTGTAGACATAATTTGGTTTTTCCGTATCCAATTACCATTCTTAGCAATGGCTTGATATTGTAATATTCTAATTAACAATTATATAATTACTGAAAATAAAAAATAAATACCTCTCGCTCTAAATGGATATTTATATCCTCAGCTATCAACTGTTCTTTAACTTCTATAGGGCCAAAAGTTAAATATCACTCCGTTCTCTCTTCATCTAGGCTCTGTTCATGTAATCTCTCCTGCAATTTTTTGGCTTATTCCTTAAATTATGTAGATAATAAGTTCGACCCATTCTCGTCAATAAAAAAATGTATTACCATACATAAAAGTCTTTCCTCTTGACTAATCATCATTTCTTTGTACATTAAATATTACAAAAGAAAACTTGATCGCTCCCACAAATTTTATATTTAGCATAAAGAATGAAAATATTAGTGGCTTGGCCTGCAAAATTCAAAATTATGGTCCTTCATGATATAAACTATGTTAGGCTTCTATAGTTGCAAAGCCTCCTGTTATCCCGAAGTGAGAGCCTGCTGATGTTATTTTAAATGCTGTAATGAAAATGCCAAGTTTGTTTTATTTTGATAAAGCTTTGATTTTTAATGAACAATGGTCTTTCTTTTGGTCACTGTTTTTTTCTCTCTCAGGAGTTTTTTAGAAAATAAATGTTGTTGGTTCAATAAGAAATATTACCATGTACATCAAAGGAAAAAGCTACCACTAAGAATAAAGCCTCGAAGTAAGCAAAGAAATTTGCGAGATATATAAAACATTTCATCAACTATCAAAAGTGTCATGAAAAAAAGCAAAAAATACAAAATGGATTGCTGCATTTAGTATAGTGACTATACTTTATTTCCAGCCTATGCTTTACCATGGTTTTATGTTTTGCCACAAGTGTCATGAATGTTGAACTCAAATAAGCAAGAAACGAAATAGAAAAAAGATAACTTCTTTAGAATCATAAATTCCTAAATTTCATATGATTAAAAAAGAATATTAATGACGTTATAATTTCTACATTTTTATTATGAGCACAAAGATAAACCATTATCATTTATGAGTATCAATATAGTGATTGGTGGATATTTATATAAGGATAAATAATAATGTATTTCTAAATCTTCATTGAAGAAGTTTCCCATTAAGTTAGCTTCTGAGGAATTGCTGATCACTATGGCAAGAACAACACCATCAATGTGAGGGAAAGTTGATTTTATTGGCTACCAAAAAAGAGGGTTCAGTGACTAAATTTGCAGTGTTATATTTATGGGCAAGACAAGTTTATAAAGCAAAGATCTGAAAAGTACATTGCCTTGCCTGTTGCCTATGGGCCTAGTAAGATAATTTCATGGATTTTTAGACCTGTCAGAAACATCTAAAAGGATATGAAAATATTTGTATTGTATTTTAATAGTTGTAGATAGATTTTAAAAAAAGGCCCATTTTATCCCTTGCTCTAAAAACCACTAATACCTGTCATACAACAAACTCTATTTCAACGAAATAGTTTGGCTACATGGTTTACCTTTCAACATAGTTTCTAGTAAAAATGTTAGGCTTATTTCTTACTTTTAGAAAATATTGTGAAATGATTTGAAACAAAACTAAAATTTTCAATAACCTTTCATCCACAAATAGATGGACAAGAATCACAAAAAGAATCTAAGGAAACTCATCAAGATGTTTAATAAATGCATTGGGAATTATGATCTTAACCTTGCTAAACTGAATTTGCTTATAACAATATGATTTATTTAAGAGTAGAAATCACCCTTTAAAATTATATACGATTATAAGCCCCAAAGACCCCATTGATTTAGAAGACTATCCTAATAACCACTCCAACGGACAGAGACAAACAGCTCGCTCTTTAAACTCTAACACTTACTTCATCGCAACCCTTAAGGCATAATTGAATCCATCCAGGCCATCAGCTTACCTGCGGTTGTAACCAACTCAAGGAGACATCTATATATATATAAATTTATTATTGTGGCAGTATAAATAGAATTAAAATATTAAGGGTTAGGGTTATGCATGAGATTGTTGTCTTGAATCATAGGGTTAGGATTTGGGAGAGATCGACTGTCTCTCGAATTATAGGTGCTTATCGTTATAATTTGAGTTGTGTTGTTTGGGTCCTTGAAATAAAATATTTTTCTTTGCCCTAATTTATGCAAAAAAATCGTCTTGGATTGTATCAAATTGGTATGAAAGCAATCAATTCTCATAACGAACATCATGAAAGTTGCGTGCGATACAGTCGCGATTCGAGCTAGCTAGAATGTCAAGGTCAGGATGGCGGCATGCGTTCCGGTCATGATTTGAGCTGGTTGGGATGCCAACAAGATCACGACATGTTGGGAAGCCAGTGACATTATCGTCGCAATGAACGAGATTGTAACGTACAACACAATAATGATTTGACCTAGCTACGAAGTCGACAGACGAGACGACGACAGATAGAGAGCCCGCATTCGTGACAATGACTTCGCGTTACAGTCGCAATTTGAGCTAGCAAAAAAGGCTACGATGAGATCGTAGCTTAAAGAGACCTGAAACTCCCATCTTTCTCCTCTCAGGCTTCGTTTGACGCAGTTGTTTTCACGCGGCGCGGCCCCGGAGTGTGAAAAAATTTTGTTTGGCGTGCGACTTCGACGTCAAGCGAAGCAGAAGCTGACGAAAAGTGGACCGCGGGATAAACCCCCTAGAAATACCCTAGGAATAACCTAAAAGTACCCTAGGAATAACCAAAAAATAACCTAGGAATAACCTAAAATACTCCATGAATAACCTCATAATAACACAGCAATAACGTAAAAATACTCTAGGAATAACCTAGAAATAACCTAAATTTATCTATAAAGATTTTCGTCATTACATTTCTTTTTTGAATTGTTTTGTATTGTTCTTTTATACAACTTTCTAATTTCTAATTGTATTTAATGTTGTGTTTATCGACTTTGTTCTGTGATAGTTGGGCATCTGAATTTTTAAACTGTTTCGAAGTGAAATACTGCTTCAAAAATATCTAAAATATCGTTCTCACAGTTCTGTTTTAAACAGTTTTACCATACAGGGGAAGCATAGTCACTTTTCCTGAAACAATTGCTCACAAGCTTATTTTCACAAAGTATGACTAGAATAAACGTACAGACTTCACCATAACTTCTTCCCGCAACGAACTTCCGCAAGAAGATACTGCAATTGAAAAGTCGAGAAGCTCGTAACTGCACCAAACAAAGCCTCAATCTGCTGCTACCTGGGACCATTGAGAAAGGGGACTTCGGCGCTGGAAAACGACAACTCCCTAGACGGAACCTATTGATACAGTTGAAATTTGAGATAGTTGGGAAGCCAACAATGTGATTGCCGCTTAAAGGAATTCGAAAACAATATAGGGAGTAATTGCAACCGAGAAAGTAGATGTTTTGGAAAAGAAATTGGAGCAAGTAGTGCCAAATCAGATCTGAATTGGATGAGTGTTTCTCGGCATGGAGGTGAAGTTCTCGTCCATCAATGGGAGATTTACAGCTTTGGAAGAAATGATGAAGAAAATAGTGAAGCTTCACACAAACCTAACGCAACCTATCACGGGATCGAACAAAAGCAGTTGGAAAGGATGCGAGGTGCAAAAATCAGAAGAATTCATGTGAAAATCTGGAGGGGGCTTGAACGGCAGCAATATGAAGGATTTGCACAACATCATTGCCTTAGGCAGATCTAGAGCCATGAGATCAAGTGAAGAAATCAGGAACAAACTTGAGTGGCAAAATTAGGAAGATATAGCGCGACATTCAAATGGTTGGAACAAACAGAAGCAGGCAAGAATGAGCGAAGGAGATAGGAGCATACTTGAGTAGCAACATCTAGAGAGAATAGCACAATATTTGGAGGTTTGGAAAGAATAGCAACAGACAAAATGGTATGATGTACGATTTGGGGCTGGAGAAGATTGACTCAAAGGATTGCGGGTTGGAACAGAAAATCACGGTGGGTGGAACCCTAGCAGAAGCTGCATTTAACTGCACCTGTGCCCTTTGCTGTCGCAAAAAGTGATTCGGGAATAATGACGGAAAAGAGACATATTGAGAAGAGTAAGGGAGTTTGTAAGGGTATGGCTTTTAACCTGCAGAGTATTCATGAGGGAGACTAGATGATGGTGCTTTACAATGAACCAATTTATGCAAGACTTTAGTGACGCTCAAGACCATGGTGAGGGCAATTCAGGATGTGAAGTTGGGATTCTAGATCGAGTTGTATAGCACGAAAGAGACGTGTGATACGAAGTTAACACAAATTATGGGGATAGATGGGCTATTCAGGGGTTGTTTGGAGTTGTGGTATTCTCTAAAGATTTACTTAAAGTCAATGTACCAACATGTTTGAATGTGGCCTAAGGAAGTGCACAAGACTGCATTTCGAATTCATGAGGTTCAGTACGAATTTTTGATTAAATATGTGAGAGCCAAACAACTTAATTCAGCAGCAGTTTTTTTTTTTTTCCCCTTACCTTGAGAACAATGTGTATTTTGGGAAGGAAGTGATGTTATGCCGGCACCAACAATGTTTTCAGCCACACTGAGCCCACCAAAAAATTTGAAGCCTTATTTTAGGCGCAAGGGTAAAAAGCCAATTTAGTCTTTTGTTATTTGCTAGTTTGGGGTAAAAATAAAACTAATAAATTTAGGGTTAGGGCTATGCATGAGATTATTGTCTTGAATATTAGGGTTAGGGTTTAGAAGAGATCGCCTACCTCTTGAATTGTATTTATTGGGACAGTCACCTACCTCTCGAAAGATTTATTTTTATGTATTTGAGTTGTATTGTTTGGGTTATTGAAATAAAATATTTTGCGTTGCTCTAATTTTTGTAAAAAATGGCCTTGATTCGTATCACACTTCTCCCATACGTCATTAGTCTTGACAGCTGTAAGGACATTTGGACTACAACGCTTACAATTCACAAATTGCTCCTGAATCAACCAACTCAAAAATGAATGTCTCCATGAAAGATCTCACAATGACACAATACCTATCCAAGATCAAATCCGTAAAAGGTGCAATAGCAGCCGCTGGAATAACCCTCAATTATGAGGATATTATCCACTATACAATGAATGACCTACCCCCGTCGTACCAAATCTTCAAAACAGCAATCTGAACTCACCTACAACCTCTGAAGATGAGTTTTACTTGTTCTGCAACGAAGAAACAAACAAAACCACTGATACAAAAAGGGAATTACAACTCACTGTTCAGCCCAAAAACCACACAGCGCTACAGACCATAAAGTCATGGGCGAGGCCATCCTCACTACAGCAAAAATAAATCAAACTGCACAAACCTGCCAAAAAAACAATTCCAACAATCTAAACGTTGGGGAAGCAAAGAAACAAAACGAATCTGCAGTCAAATCTGCAATAAAATTGGGCATTTCGTAGCCAAGTGTTGGCATCACATAAATGTATCTTACCAACCAGCCCCTCCCAAGCTCTACTTGCCAACACAGCTCTGTCTGAATCAGGATTGATTCTCAACACCAGAGCGACATCCCACCCTACAGCAGATTACACTAAGCTTCAAAACATTTAGCTCTACCACAGTCACCAACAAATAACAGCAGGCAATGATCACTCAAACTGGACAGGGACTTCTTCCCACACCACTCGTAAGCTTCACCATTCCTCTTTCCTCTATTCAAAAAGTCACCATTGACAACTCATACTCTATGTCCTTTGAACGGATCGATTTTACCATATGTCCTTTGATCGGATCAATTTTACCATCAAGCATAGTAGGACCAACAGGATCCTTCTCCACGACTCCTGTACCAGTCTCTTCCCAATCCAAGCAGCCACCCTCGCCTCCATGGCTACAAGCACCAGCAACTACAAAAGGTGGCACAATCACCTAGGCCATTCTCAACACTCCGCAAAGAAGCTCATAGCTAAAGATCATCCATCCCTAGGTATCCAACTAACTTTACAACATTGTAATTCCTATTACATAGTAAAAAGTCACAAATCCTTTTCTACTTATTCTATAGGTACTTCTCAACCCTTAGCCATATTACCACTCTAATGCATCGGGTCCTTCCCCAGTTATTTCTAATCATGGATACCATTATTAAATTTCTTTTATTTAGGAGTACTCTTGCTTTTGTTGGTTTTACTTGAAGCAAAACAAATATCAAGCAATCAGCATAATCTACTTTTATCACTATGATAAAAAGACATGTTCAAACCAAAACGATAATCCACCAGACAGACAGCAGTGGTGAATACACTAGCACAACTCAACAAAGTTTCCTCAATTGCAACGGCGTCCTTGTAACACCCAATTTTGAGAAACGGTTAAAGTTTCAGCAATTTTAAAGTATACCCCAAATTTCACATTCTTCAGAATTCGACCGAATCAATTTTATAAAATTCTACACGTCGAATCAATTAATTTGATATATAATATAATTTTTAACGTGTGAGAAGATATAAAATTATGAAGTTATAAGTTTAAGTATATTTAATTAATCTCCTAGTCCAACATCATCAAAGTAGTAGGACCCTTTCTTTGCACTTAACTATGCATACCACAGTCTGATGGATCAAGTGCTTGAGATTAATTGAATCTCAGTTGAGGTGTTGCATTCCTTTTATTTCTCCCCTCCCCCATCTCTAGGTTTCATGCGTTTGAAAGCTCCAGCGACTCTGCTACAGTGCAGGCGCAACTAGCGCGATCGACAAAGGTTCGCAAGCAACGATTCATGGCTCCAGGGCAAAATAATTCAAAGGGAAATTCATTTTCACAATATATTTAACATTCCTTTCCTTCCATACATTTTAGTTTACTATTTGCCACGAATTAAGGCATTCTATGCCTTTCTTATTGTTGTGGTTTTGCAGGAAAAGTTACGGGATTGTCGAATCAAAAGCTATGCTCTCTGGTAGATCCATTTCATGAGTTGTGGAAGAGTTAAGGGTAAAGAAAGATGAGACAACGAAATAGAAGAGTATCGGGAAGGCATATTTATGTCAAAAAGCCCTTTCTAGGTAAGTTAAAGCAAGAAATCATATTTAGTTTTAAGGAATACAAATTCCAGATATTTACACTAGGTGACGAACTCGAGAGCATGAGAAAACTCATCGTACGGTTGTTTCGTCCATTCAGATGAAATAATCATGTGTTGCCTTAAAAAAATAACTTCGTAGGTTCTCATGTTATTATGGTTGACACTATTGCATTTAGAATTTTATGCATATTGTGGATTAAATACCTCAATAAATTGTATGAATGCAAACTTGGTTTGTTTCTTACGATAGCTATGATTTTACTATGTTATGAATCCGATGAATATGTTTATAAAATCATTGTTTACAGGTAATGGTTTATTATGATTTATGCATATGATATATAAAATGTCTATGATGAATACTTTTACAAGAATTATAATTTAGGAAATGCCACAAGTTATGCTATTGGTAGACTATTACAAGAATTATTGCAACTACAGATGATAAGGAACGGCGGGTTTCCCAACTCCTGATAAGAAGACGGCGACAAAACTCCGAGAACTGTTCGGATCAGATAGGGACGGAATATAGGGAACCATTAGTACCAGAGGGGCTATTGGCAACTACTATATTAGGAGAGGCCCAACATTTATCAATAGTTAATGTAGCCTTCAGGCTGGGTGACGAACTATGATAAAATATGAAAATAGTTAAAGCATATATAATTACAGGTGACATTCCTATTATTATATTAATTACTCTTATGAATATGCTTATGATTACATATGAATGAATGAAATTCATATTTTATATATCAGAAATGATTCCCAGTATTACATGTTTTTTTCTTTTACATGATTTATAAAATTATAGCATATTTTGACATGTCTTTAGGCAGATACATGAGTTAAATATAAGCATACATGTTTTATTTTTCGTCTATAAAATATTTTTTTAGTTTTGATTATTTCACGGAGCTTAGTATACTCATTCTACGTTGTTGGCTTTTAAAAAGGGGCGATGAGCACCAGGGATGATAATCAGCTCTAATTTATGCAGTTTTTGCATTTTAAAATTTTATGAGCTTATACAGACCTTTGGGTACGTATTTTTGTTATATTGGGTTTAATAGAATTGTATATGTATATATATTTGGGCGATATGATTTTGCACATTTCCAAGTATATGAATAATAAAATGAAATGAACCATGCATATTTACAAAAATTTAATTAAACTAATTCATCACTCATTGGATCTTGATTTTGCAAATCAAGATGAATGTTGGTCAAAATTTAGTCCAAACGAATCGTCTGCCTTTGTTGCACCGTGATTGACTCTAAAGGGGGGCAATTGAGGTGTGACAATCCCACACCAGTATAGTTGCCCTTATACACTGAAACAAAACGACATTGTCGATTGCAAAAAGAGGCACATTCTAGAAGTCCCCTGATGTAATAACTAGTTTTGAGAAATTGGATAAGAATTTCGATGGCCTAAAATATAACCCAAATTTAGGATCCCTCGAAATCAATGAAAATAATTTTATAAAATTTTACACAAAAAATTAATCAATTTAATATATAATATTATATGTAAATTTTGAATGAATTGAAAGTTTTAAAAATCAGATGTTATAAGTTAATTAAATATATTTAAACTGTAATTAACCCTCACCAGTCCTACATTACTATTTCCAACTGCCTCTCGTGTCATTATATTCACTGGTTCGATCGAAGAGGGGTACCTGAGCATTCAATTTTCCTCTTCTCCTCTTGATTCACTCGCACATCCTCCATCCTTATTCTATTATCGGCTCGGCAACAAAGGATCATGTGATCCTTAATTATAGCAACGGGGCAAGCAGTCACCTGGTAAGTCACAAAGTGTCGAATCCTATTTCCCCTCTCCCGATTTTTCTTCACGCGAGAGTGGCGCTCAGCTATTGTAGCCGCACGAACTGAGCGGCCCGCACAGAGCCGCGGATGACATTTTCAAGCTCTAGGTTGAAATCTCTGAATGTAAACTGATTTTAGTGACATTTGGAACTTTCATTTCCTTCCTTTTGTTTCCATTTTGAGTTTTGCCTCATTTTTTATGCATTATTCGCTTATGATAGTCGTTGGAGATGTTGAATTTTCTTTAGAAGTGTTGAATGTGGTTTGCGAGCTCTATAGAGTTTTAGTGCAGTATTAACGAAGGGAAAGAGGAGAATGAGAAGATAGGAAGAGGGGGGAAGAATTTTTAACAACTTTGTAAGGCGAACTTGTTCCGAGAAGCCTAGTTGAGGTAAGAAGTTACTTTTTTTATTAAATTACCATATGATCTAATATATTTTGAATTCTAAAGTAGTTTAAGATTTCATGTTGGTTAACTGAGGCTACAAGTTCAAGATAAATGTGTAGAAGGTCGCGTATGATGGCTCCATGAATTTCAGGTAAAATAATCTCATGTCAATTTAATAATAATAATTCGATATAGGAAATTAATTGAATCTTAAAGTTTAACATTATATTTTATAGGCTATTAAGTTCAACATAAAACTCAGCACAACCTCCAACTAGCTATCGAAGATTAAAATTTTAGCGTAGCAGTCGACATGAATAATTACTTTTCAAAATTTAAATAATTATTTTTTATTTCAGAATGCATGTATGATTCTATGTATTCTCTAGTTTAGTTGATTTTTTAATTGTTGATAGAAAATGTATACATGCCAGAAAAAAATATACAAGATATGCATGAAATAAATATATAAAATGCATGATACGTATGATATGAAAAATAGACGGGATAAGAAATAGATATGCATGATAAACATGATAGAAAATATATACTTGAGCTAAGAAGTATACAGGATAAGAGAGTTATGTCTGATGAACAGTTGCAAAGCAGAGTAAGCGTAAATATACAAATTATTAGACGCAAAAAAATATCTCAAAAATAATGTATGAAATAAATTATATAAGAATGCTTCTATGTGCATGTTCGAAAGATTTCACCCCCTAATGGTACGGGAGGGGGACGCCAGTGTACCCGATCACGTAGAGTTTTATACCACCCCAGATAATTGTGATGGTTAGATCACGAACCACTCTGCTAACTGAATAATATCGTTCAGGGGCAGATAGACCAGAGCTTACCTCCTCAGACAATTGTGACATTTATATTGTTAATTGTTGTGTAGACGAGATAATATCTGTTAGGGGCAAGTAAGATTCTTTCAACCCCAAACAACTGTGATACGTAGATCAATAACCACTATGTAGACGAGAGCCGACGGGCAATATAAGCTAATAGTGTGTCAAGTTTGTTGAAGGTGATCCTCACAGAGACATATATGTATGTAAAGTATAAAATAAAAGTAATGTTAAACTAAATATTTATAGAAAATTGAGTATTTTCATTTAGAAAAAGTCATTAATGCACGCATTAGCATATATCAGATTGCTATTAAAAATATGAAAGACCAAATGAATAGAAGATGCGCATATGTATATAGGATATGAGAACAACAAAAAAGATACCAATTTTTACTTATTAATTTTATTACTTTCTTTAGTGACACTTTCACGTGTTATTTGAATAGTAAACTGATTGTGACAAAAATAGAATAGCAGACAATTGATTTCTACTATCCAACCGTCCATTTCCATCTTAGTTAACTCCAAGCCTCGGGCTGGGTCGTGACACTTTGGCTCTAAAATCCATAGTCAACCTACCTAATACACTTTGATTTCGACAATACTCTAGTTGTCATAGATCTCATAAATTCTTCCATTTCATAACACAAAGCACAAATCCTCATTCCAACTCTTAAACAAACAAAAACCACTATATACGCATCCCTGAACTTTTGATTGTCTATGTTATTAGTGGTTGGCACCTCTCTTCCCAAACAAACTTAGCATATGCTCTATTTCCAATGCAAATTCATTGGCTATGTATCCAACCACGAAGGCTGCAAATGTTGGAACCCCACAACAAGATAAGTATATATTTCCAGACATGTTTTGATTTAATGAATCCACCTTTCCTCTCAAACAAACAACTCAGTCGTAGCCTCCTTCACCAACCTCGAATAACTTCTATTCACCATTTCTAACCTTGATCCAGTCCCACTACTTCCCAATTCATTCTCAAACCACTCGTCACTACTCACTCTACCCTCCAATTTCGCTGCTACCCCAACCATAACACAAGTTGCATATCCAGCAACTCCATCAACAACAAACACCAACCCCTCGCCTCCTTAAACGACACCACAACCACCACCTATCCCTTGACGTCATTCCATAATCACCAGAACACATACCAGAAGCCTTAAACCCAAAAAACTACTCAACCTCACACATCACCTTACCGATATTCCAAACCCAATATCCTACTCCATTGCTATTAAACACTCCCATTAGTGGAAAGCCATGTCTTGAAGAATTCCAAGCCCTTCTATCCCAAGGCACTTGGACACTTGCACCATCCTTTCCCAATCTTTACATACATCGCTCCAAATTGACCTATAAAACCAAATATTCTGCTGACAGGAGCACAGCCCACCATAAAACTCACCTCATCACTCAAGACTTCAAACAACAGCAAGGAATTGATTATTCAAGCCAAATTGCCAACCATATGAATCCTTCTCAGAATTGCCACAGCCTGCAATTAGACAATTACACAAATCGATGTCTACAATGAATTCCTTCATAAAGCTCTCTCAGGAATCTTTTATATGTCATCACCTCAATGGCTCAAAGATCCTCCGCAACTAGATCATGTCTGTCTCCTCAAAAAGGCCATCTATGGCTTAAAGAAATCTCCGCCTCAATAGCACAACACTTTATCGTCAACTCAACAAGACCTCGGATTCAGTTTCAGCAGTGCAAATCTCTCCCTAATGATTTATCACACGGATATCATCCTCATATATGTGTGTGATATCCTCCTAACAGGCAACAACATTTCCAACATGTAGAAACTCATCAACCAGCTTCAATAATGCTTTCAACTAAAGAATCTTGGCCATATAAACAACTTCGTAGGCATCCAGGCTACTCAACAGCAGCTGGACTTCATCTCCACCAAACAAAGTATGCCTTGGATGTTCTGAATAGGACAGGAATGACAAACTGCAAAGCAATCCACAACCCATCTACCAGACAATGAAAACAGACTAAAGACAGCCTCACGGAATACATCAATCCGCAGCTCTTCCACCATCTCATAGATTCACTATAATACCTCACAATGCAAGTCCGAATAGAGCCTTCTTTGTGAATAAACCATATCAAAACCTACAACACCCACTAAATATCCACTTCACCAAACTCAAACACCTTTTACACTACATCAAAGGCTCCATCCGCAAAGGCCTCCTCATTCAGCCCGATATCTCACACACCTATTCCGACTCCAATTGGGCCGACGTCAATGACAAGAAATCCACTTTCAGATATTGCATACTTGTGGGCCAAACACTCATAGCATGATCAGTTAAGATGCAAAAAACTGTAGAAAGATCCTCTTCCGAAGCAGAGTATTAAGCACTTGCCACAAATGCCACCGATGTCGCATGACCCCAAATATTACTTCAAGATTTTCACAGACATCCCTCAGCCGACTCCCCTATATTGAGACAAAATATCAGCGCTTGTCTTGGCAAACAATCTGATCTTCCACGCAAGAACCAAGCAAAATTTGGATTACCAATTCATCCAGGACTACAATGAATCGAATAAAATCACAATCCAGCGGATTTCCTTATTAAGATCAACTCACCGGCATCTTCATCAAACATATGACTACAAGCAAATATGGGAACATAAGACGCATTGTTCATTCAAGTCGCGGGAAGGGGTACTGAAACTTTCTAATGAATAGAGAATAATTAGAAGCTGTTTTCTACACTCTTCCTCTACCTAAATTCTCCTATCGGAATTCCCTCTATTTCTTCTGTCTGTGCGCTCTCTTAAAAATCCATAATATGCACTTTCCTAATCATGCTTTCGTAATGGAATGTATTTCAAAACTTTCAGTTGATATTAGACAGTAGATTGAGATGAGCAATTCTAAATATGCTTAAACTGTAAAGCAAAATTATTTTGCAAGGAAATTTAATGAAGAATACGGTTTACTATCCATTCATCATTAACGTTATGCTGCTACTAAAAATAGAAGACTCCATGCAAGGGCCTATGATCCTTTCCAAATTGCTAGAAAATTTAAAGATGATGTATATTTCTTGAGTAGTAGCATGATATATTCATTAGTGTAATAATATTGTGTCATATCAATAAATTATACTACCTTGAAAATTGCAAACTAACTCTTTTGCAAAATAAAATAATCATCAATTATTAGTCCCATCTTAGCCAATTTTCTTTTAAGTTGAAGGCATCACTTCGGATAAAATGCCACCAAATAATGATTGACATCAAATGTTCCTAATCAAATAAAAGAATTAGATGCCTTAAGAATACTTTAATGACTAGAACAGACAGAAGAGTCCGCTAGATTTGATTGATGACTACATTAAATTTAACCCTTTAAAGCAAAATTACTCCCGATCTAATAGAGTTGAATCAAAATAGCATTAAGTGCTGTAAAAGCCAGCAGCAAGATCACAAACAAGATCCATACCCTTTCATTATTATTATAAAAATTTATTTCATTTATTTTAAAAGCAAAGTGGAGAGAACAATGCATGGTTGACCTCTCTCCAATCAAAAATAGTAGTCAGCCGTCTCTCCTTCATTCAACATGTTTCCCATATTAAATGGCTTAATCGAAGACTACTTCCACAGTCCAAGACTTATGTGTAGCCCTAAGTGAGTGGTTTCTTCCATTATAAGCCGTATGGTCAAAAGCCCCACCCTGCTTTCCAAGTTTGAATGTTGCAATTTGCCATCTTTGGGAAATTTATCTGAATCAATATGTACAAGGTATAATGTGAAACTTGCAGTATACTTATGTAGATTTGTTAATGCACAAATATATTAGTAAGCTTAATTTCAATTTGGAGTTCTCATTTCTCACTTGGGATAGCTTAATGGCTCCTCTTGAATGAATTATTTTGGTGAAGGATTTCTACATTCATCCCCTCTCAAATATGAAGCCTAGAAACCTCTCCGGAACTCTCTCCACACCTTTTATAAAACCCTAGAACTAATCCTAGTCGTCAGCCTAACACTTATACAACCAAAATCCTAGATTAGAGCTCTCAGGTCTCCTACTCTCCACAAACCCTGCTCCACCCACGCCTCCCTCTATGAGGTTCCATCCTTCCTCTACATCACCCGAAATCCAAATCCCAAATAATCCCTCAATCAAGTCAATAGGACTCCTTCCTCAAGTACTGTCTCTCAAGTCCATAAAAATAATTCCCACCTCACATAGCTCCTAGCTACCTCTCAAAACCTCAACAATTATCACTACCACTAGACTATAACCCCTCCAAAACCTACTAACATTCTACTGCATTCTTCATCACCGCTATAAAGAAGAGTGCATCCTTCAAAGCGCAGCAACTTGCCTCGAACAAAATTATAAGCTCCCTTTCTTTTTTTTTTCTTTTTTTTTTCTTTTTTTTTGCATTTCAAGCTATTTATACAGTTTTTTAACACCTCAAAATGATGTGATTGACAAAATGTATGAACTAGTAACCCAATTCTCCACATCCAGTTTGAATTTCAAAACACTTACAAAAGTAACAATTAAAAAAGAAAATCAACTCCAAAGAAAAACAAAGATGAATAATCAAATTATAAGCAGAAAATCTCACCAAACAAAAACAGGTTAATAAATGAGAATAGCTACTACACCTGTGATAGTAAGCGTGCCACACCCAAGAGTCGATTGTGGTAGGTGTGCTTTCCACCTTGGTTCTTATTCTTATTACTGTATGATAGAAAGAAAACAAAGCTCAAAATAATAACTTGAACATTCATAAATAATATTCAATATAAATCATACACTCAATCAATAATGCAGCACAAATTGAGAAATAAATTATTTAGTCGGTAAAAATCCAATGGTTGTAATAAATCATTGAACTAATAATGAACAGAAGCATTAAGCTTTAAACTTAAATTCAATCCGCTATAAATAAAAGATAGCAGGATTAGCACTCTTTATATCAAATTTTTAGTTCTACCAAAAGTTTATATTTACCCAGAAGTTTACCAAAATAATCAACATTACAAGTGAAAATCATGAAAGAAGATTATAATACTTGATCAAAAAAGTAAATTTAGAAGAAAAACATACAACTTTGAATGAGAGGTACTTTCAATAGAAAATTTCCCTCTAGTGATAAGGAATAGGGCATTCAAGATCTGGCCAAGCCCTGCTGACAGTAGAAGCCTCAAATCCCTCCTCACCTAACAAAACTTCGAAAATTAACTATAAACAACAGAAGATAAGAGCAAAGAGGAAATAAGGATATTCTATTACATAGCAAAATAAAGTGTATAAAGATATTATACCATTTATTGAATACGCAAAACAATAATGATAAGAGGAATCGTTGCAATAATATAACTACAGCTGTTGGATAAAAAATACATGCTTACATCAACCCATTCATGGAAACTCGACAAGAGGAAATAAGGATATATGGCTGTAGAAATAAAATCTCATATACCTAATAGGTATAGTAATATAATTGGGATTCTGTGGTTATTTTGAAACTTACTAACCCAATATGGCAGCAATGATAGACGCCAATATGGTAGGTACAACTTAATCGATGATATTTGGAAAGCCGACTACGAACTCGAGTTTGCAATACTCCCCTCAAGTTGGACTATTCAAGTTAAACATTCCAAGCTTGTAATCTAACTTCTAAAATATGGATCTGAACATCCTTGGCTATAAGTCAGCAACAAAAACATACATATTCCAGACAAATGCTACATTTATTTTTTTATATGATGAAGTGACAATCAACTTCCACCTGTTTCTATTCTATCATAAAATGAACCATATTATGAGAAAAATCAATAGCAATCTTTTGGGCACGATAGATCTTAATTGGATTGCTTAAGATTAACATAACACCATTTTTAACCAAAGCAACTCACATATCCCATGAGCAAGAGCTACAAATTCCATCTCAGCACTACTTCTAACCACAACTATCCTTTCCTTGCCTCTCTAAGTCACAAAGTTTATCCATATAAAAGTGTAATAACCAAATGTTGATCTTCAATCATTTATTGAACCAGCCCATTCTGCATCCATACATCATCCCCTAATATTGATTTCTTTGTTTATAACAAAAAAAAAAAAAAATTAATATTTTTTGTTTTGGGGTTCCTTTGAGATACCTTACAATTTGGTAACAACCTCAATGTATTCTTCATATGGAGAATTCATGCATTGACCCACACTACAAACTACATAGGCCAAATCAAATCGGGTATGGAAAGACAAGTGTCCCAACAATTCTTTGATATATACTTGTATTTATTGGTGTACCTTCCAATTGTTCTCCAAGCATCACATGTGGATTTACCAGAGTATCTCCAAGTTTACATCCTAACATCTCTAGCTCCTTTGAAAGGAATAGCATATATTACCTTTGAGATATTGAAATATCTTTTATATTTAAAGCAATCATCCTACCAAGAAAATACCTCAACAAGCCAAATTCTTTTAACTGAAATTCTACTTCAAGTGTTTTTAACCCTTTCTATTTCATCAGCATTGTCACCATTCAAAATAATATAATCAAAATATATTAAGGCTTGTAATATTACCTTCTTTATGTTTATAGAACAAGATACTGTTTGATTGAGCTTGTTGCTATTCTAGATAATGGATTGACTTTTTGAATTTTTTTGTACCAAATGCAAGCTGATTGTGATATCCCGTACAAAAATTTTCTGATGGTATAGAATTTACCATGTACTTCATCACATCTGGGTGGTAATGCCATCTAGAGATCTTCCTAGATTTCACCATGCAAATTAGCATTTCTAATAACAAGTTGTTGAAGTCATCAATCAATATTTTGTAGTACCTAAATCATTTTTAGCATTATGATGCATTGGTTGTCATTATTTCATAGCTTTGTCCACCATCATGCAATAGAATCCACCGAGTAACATCCTTGGAAATCAGACAATCATATATGTTTCTTCTTTGACATTGCAAATGTCAGTCATATATTGATTAAAAAATTGTCATCGGTATTTATTGCCCAATACATCTTCTGACAGATCATCTCAGTATCAGCAATACTCATATGTATGAAGTTTTCTCTGAGATACCTTAGACTGAATCTATGTTCCACTCACGGAAAAATTTCCCTAAATCCATTAATAACACCTGAATGGCAATATGAGACTATAAAAAGACCTACGTGTGACCTAACTATTGATAGAAGCTCATATATATTTATTAAAAATCACGTCCAGGAGTCGTTGCACTTAAACTTAATGATTGTAAATGCTCATGAAAAAAGCATGTTATTCGCATCAAAATCAACAACATAGACTAAATTCCATGATGTTTACCTAATAAGAATGTGTCATTCATACCCCTTATAAATGGCCCAAATGCCCAGAAAGACACTAAACGCGAGATGTTGCATGGGGTTTAACCCTGTAAATGGATCCAAGAATTTCATTACAGATGGCTACTATTAACTTAGATAATGAATAATAGGACTCATCCCAACTGCCAAATATAGACTTGAAAGTTTTACTTCTTGCATCCCATGACTAAAAGATATTTTGATGTTGATTTAACTTTCACCTAAGTAATGAACTCTCTCGGCTTCAAGCCAATTTGAAATCTAATAATAGAGAGAATGTAATAACAAATCAATCTAGATGGGCACTAACCGTTTTCACAAGATAGAATTCTGTGTGCACGGATGTAATACTACAAATAATTGATACTTTTCATGCTCTCAAAAGTCGTTCACTTCTAACTAAATTCAAACGTCAATGGCATGACTAAGATGGATGATCATAATGCAGACACATGATACTTAATCGAGATTTGTTGGAATTTATAATGATGTACTATATACTGTTCACTATGCCCTAGCCATTGATTGCACGTCGTAAGTCTGCTTTGGCGGAAAAAATCATATCCTCAACTAACATATCTGAAATTTGCCATTTAATGTTTAAGCGACATGTTGTAGCATCGAAAGTGATGCCTGATCCCACTCCTCAATTGTACGATATGCCCAAATATATTCATTTATGGATTTCATACACTTAGAACGGTCACATTATTCACAGAATGCCTCCTAGTCAAGCTATAACCCATAATCTTGGCAACATTTGTCTCCACTAGTGCGATTGGTCGGATGTCATAGTCATTATCATAATTTTTGCTCATGCCACTCTCTATCGTCTCATATCCATCCATTTCCGGAGTAATTTGAGTATCTTCTTGTGCTTTATCTTTAAGGTGTATATCCGGACGATGAAGAGAGATATATATGCATGATAATTCATCGAATCTGATGTTGAAAAATCAATATAATCACGAGTTGAACATTCTAAAGAATGTTATGCTATAGTTTCAAGTAGCATTTGGCGTTCTATGCAACACAATTTTAGCTCTGGAATTTTCATAAATCATCAATGTTTGTTGCAGGGCTTGTTGTAGTTGACACTTTATCACATCATCATTCTCAATTAAACTGCAAAAATTCCTTGAACGACAAAAATTCTGCATATAATTAATAAGTTGGTTGTCCTCGGATCACCACTCAATGCACGAAGCACTCTACGACACAGTTGCTCAAATGTAGACGGCATCGAAACACATAGAGGTCGATGACGAACTCCTACGTAGCTCGGGATGAAATTATTAGATATTTCGCCGTCGTAGAATAACATTATGATCAAGACTCCTTGTTCTCCACTGTGCTCTATCGAGTGTCATATTTTCATTTAATTCTAACAAATTAGAATTATCATTTATACAACATACCCAAATCATTTTAGGTTCACCTCCACCTTTCTTAGCAAAAGTCTTGTCTAAAACGACTATTCTCCTAACAATATCATCAAATGATCGACGTTTAATGTGACCAAACCATCTAAGGCGGCTCTCCAATCTTGTCCGCCACTGGAGCTACCCTAACCCTTTCATGGATAACCACTGAAAAAAAAAAAATAGTCGAACATTTTAGGTCACAAGTAATTTGATAGTTAGTTTCAATTTAGTTTTGGAACATAAAAAATGAAAATCCTTTGTCAATTCAAAAGATCTAGTTCAGCTACTGGTGAGAATGAGTTATCAGCTATTCAAACTACAGAGTGAGTGGCACATAGGTTGTAATTTTTGAAGATGTTGATGTCTCTCCCATCATATGATCTGGGGTTCTGCAGTTAATTATTAAAGGTTTTAATTTACTGCTTTGGACTCTAAAGCCATAAGATAAGATACCTTGATGTGCTAATAGGTTGATAGGTTAGAGGGTTATGATAATTGTCCATTATTAGAACTATTACAAAATATTTTCTACAGTGTCTCAATTTGTTCTCTAGTGAATAGACTAAATTTTGAATTATCGTTGGTTATGACAACAACATTTGCATGATTCTCTCTACCATATCTTCTATTAGACGGCTTACAATCTGCAAGATTGCAATGTAATTTCTAATATTTTTCGTTCAAGCGACCAAATTTTATATAATGGTCCCAACATGGTCGTCCTTTCTTAGGCTTGTTATTCTAAGAGGAAGTTTGAGAGTACATAGTAGATCATTCAACAAATGGTGCAGTGTGATTGTCTGTCATCATTAACTTCTTTATGCTCTCCTCCATTCGAACTTCTGCAAAAACCTAACGAATGGTAGGAATGAATTTAATTTCAATGACTCTCCCTCTGACTTCATCTAGATCTTCATTGAGGCCAAGGAGAAATTTGATGGTTCTTTATGTTCAGTAATTCTCGTATACAAGTCAAATTCATCAGGGCATTTCCAAGAATCAAAGTTAAAAAAGGTGTTTGAAGCGTCTACTTTGAGGCGTGACTCAATTTGAGGCTCCTGAGCAGTGACTCAAGGGTAAGTCTCGCAAGTACGCGTGAGGCTTATGCCTTTCTTCTGTCAAATCATATGAGACATAGAAGCAAATTACCTAATTTAAATTAGACAAAGCAACCATATAGTGCAAATTAAGGCTGTAGCATCGTCCTAAGAGCAACATGAGGTCATCTCAGGTGTGATTCATGAACCTCATGCAGCATCGTTCTGAGAACAACATTCACTAGCGGAAGGAGAACAATAAAAAAACTGAGGTCATCTCACTGGTGTAATTCGTGAACCTCTAAAGACTGACCCAAAATACGAAGCTTGGGAAGTGGAGAATTTTATGATCATGTCGTGGATGATCAACTCCATAGAAACTTCGATTAGTCGATCATATATGTTCTTTCATTCCGCTAGTGCCCTCTGGCCGGCAGTCCATGGTACCAAATCAGATGTAGAGAATTCAGTCAAATCTATGAGGTATCTAAGAAAAACTGTGAGGCAAAACAAGAATCGAAGACTGTGACCCAGTACTACAATGATCTTGCTATATTATGGATGGAATACGACCTTTATTATGGCTACACTTGGGAATCTTCAGCTGACCTATCTCTCTTCCATAAAATTGTAGAAAATCAGTGCATGTTCCAATTTTTGGCGAGCTTCAACAAAGATTATGATAAAGTCTAGGGTTGTATCCATAGATGAGATCCTATTTCTTACAATGTTTTCACTAAGTTTTGTCGTGAAGTAAGCCAGAGACTTGTCGTGCTTGGTGCTTCCACTTCGTCTGCCTAAGTATCCGCCTTGGTATCTAATAGTGCTCAACCTCGGGATGGTCACCCAACTTTAGGTTACTATCACAAACCCAACCACACTCGTGATAAATGTTGGAAGTTCCACAGGAAACCTGCATCCAAACCATTGGCTAAATCTTCCACTGCCAAGGGCCTAATTACAGCTTTTGAATCCAGCACAGTACGACCAACCTCTACTCAAAACAATATGGAAACATTAAATTGTCTTAAAAGCCAAATGGAACAATTAATCAAGCTGCTTGGATCAAGCCAGCTCCCTTACAGCCCGTCGACCTCCCACGTTCGTTAAGGCATCAATCATATGGCACTCACTTCTTTTGTCTCTTATAGTCTATGGATCATTGATTCTGGTGTTACGGACCACATGAATATAAGCTCTCAAGCCTTCTCAACATATTATGCTTGCTCAAAGAAAGATATTGTTAAAATTTTTCATTGCTTGTAATGGGTTTGTTGTATTAACAATAGGTCTAACTCTCAAGCTTTCTCAACATATTATGCTTGCTCAAAGAAAGATATTGTTAAAATTTTTTATTGCTTGTAATGGGTTTGTTGTATTAACAATAGGTCTAACTCTAGAATCTATGTTACTTGTACCTCTGCTAAAGTGTAACATTTTATCTATTAATAAACTATGTTGCTCATCTTCTTCTGATGTTTGTGTCTTTCAGACATCAGATGATCTGATTAGAATAGTAGATGTTTTAGATTCGACTTATGTTAAGAAAGGCAGAGGTAGGCCTAAGAAGACTTGGGCTTATTGTATAAAAAATGATCTTAATTTATTAGAATTAAATGAAAATATGACACTAAGTAGGACGCAATGGAGAAAAATGATTCATGTAGCCAACCCTACATAGTGGAATTAAGGCTTTGTTGTTGTTGTTGTCTGTGTCTTTCAAAATTGTCGTTCGGAGAGGATGGTTGTAACTACTAAGCGGGTTGGTGGGCTCTACTTCTCCCAAAAAAAGCACGGAGAACAAGGACACCCCACCCAATAGTTATAGTTTTTCTCAGTCCACTAAATATTCAATTATGTTGTTACATTGTTGTTTAGGTCATCCTAGTTTTTAGTATCTAAAATAATTGTATTCGTTGATTACTAATAAAAATTCTTCTTATTTCAAATCTGAAACCTGTCATTAGCTATGTCCCTTATCCACCCCACAATTACACAACATAAAAACTCTTTTCACTCTTATTCACAGTGACTTATGGGGACTCTCTCACACTCCTAGCAATACCAATAAACGGTGGTTCCTTACTTTGATTGATGACCATACTCGGATGATGTGGGTCTATATTTGAAAAGATAAATATGAAGATATTGTCACTTTCAAAAGCTTCCACACCTTCATTTTTAGCCAATTCAAAACTGCTATTCAAATCCTTCGGATTAACAATTGTCGTGAATATTTTAACTCTATATTAAAAGAATTCTTGGTTAGTAAGGGCTAGCTCGTGTACCGACACTCCTCAACATAATGGAGTAGCCAAGAGAAAAAATTAACATCTTCTCGACGTTACTCGCTCCATTATGTTTCACTCTAATGTCCCGAAACATTTCTGGAATGACGTCATTCTATTCTAACCACCACTTATTTCAAAAATAAAGTTCTAAAAAATTCACAAATTTTGTACCCCTTTAGTCATCTTTAGATCTTGTTATCCTAACAATAGGGTCTTCTCCACTTTAGATCCCAAATTTTTTTGGTGCACAACCTTTGTTCTGGATATCGCCCCAACTCGGAGTAAACTTGATCTCAGGTCCATAAAATGTGTTTTCCTCAGATTTTTTACCACTCAAAAGGGGTATCAATGCCTTGAACCTATCAAATAAGGTCAATGTGAGTGTTGATGAATCCTTTTTTTGAAAGTGTTCCCTAATTTCCCAACTCGGCCTCCAATGAGAAGGAGCTAGAGTTCTTGGACACAGTTCCTTAGCCTACTCCTGTGGATGTTCCCCCCACGTTACCTACCATTGAGGAACCCTTTGTTCCTTTGGTTCCACCCACTTCTCCTACCACCAAGAAGCCCTTTGTCCATCAAGTTCCACCAGCACATCCTCTCACTCTCCATGTTTACACTCGACGCACTCGTTCTAATGCACCTACTCAGGAGCTCACTAACCCCTTGTTGAAGAACCCTGAATCCCTTTCGGACGACTTCCCCATTACTGCTCCTACTCCAAATGAGGAAGTCAGTTCCTCTAGTAAGGTATGCACGCAGACAGGTTCTCGCAATCCCATAACAAATTATGTCTCTTTTCGTAGATTATCACCAACCTACAGAGCATTTGCTACGGCCCTGACCAATCATTAGCTTCCATCTACTATTGAGGCTGCCTTCACAGACCTAACCTGGAAAACTGCTGTAATGGAGGAGATGAATGCCCATCAGCGAAATCATACTTGGACATTGTTAATCTTCCTTGGGGTTGAAAGCAGTGAGATGTCGATGGATTTTTAGCATCAAGTTTAAATCTAATGGATCATTTGAACAAAACAAGGTACGGTTGGTCAACAAAGAGTACTCGCAGACCTAAGAAGTTGACTATGATGAGACATTTGCTCTAGTTGCTAAATTAAACACTATTCGAGTCCTTTTATCCCTTACAGTGAATCTGAATTGATCATTATTCTTGCTTGATGTCAAGAATGTGTTTATGAATGGCAATCTTAAAGAGGAAGTATACATGACTCTTCCTACATACTTTGGCTCCACTGCCTCCTAAGGGGCAAGTATGTAAACTACTAAAATCCCTCTATGGATTGAAGCAATCACCACGGGCATGGTGCGAGAAATTCACAAATCTGGTGGTAGGCCACGAATTCACTCGGGCTCAATCGGACCACACTCTCTTCTTTAAGCATTCCTCCAGCGGCTAGGTAGCTATCTTTATTGTCTATGTTAACGATATTGCTCTCACAAGTAATGATCTATTAGCATTAAAAGTCTTTAAAAGGCATTCTTCTTACTTCCTTTTAAATGAATGATTTGGGATCTCTATGATACTTTTTAGTCTTCTAAGTCTATTTGTCTGTCTCAGTGAAAATATGTGATTGATCTTTTGACAGAACAACCTTCTCCTATGCAAACCAGTGGTAGTCCAGATGGATCTCGATGAAAAACTCCTTGATGTTCTCAATGCACTACCTGTAAATAAGACTCATTACCAGAGTCTTGTGGGGAAACTCTTCTACCTTGCCAATACACACCCTGAAGCAGTTCAGATAGTCGGTCAATTCATGCATGATCCCTATGAGCACCACCTCCAAGCTGTCCATCGGATTCTTCACTATTTAAAAGGCACACCGGACACAAGTTTATTTTTTTCCTACCACACCTCTCGTTCTATTGTAGTTTACACAGACACGGATTGGGTTGGGTCCGCCCATGATCGACAATCTATCTTACGGTACTGCTCATTTGTGTGGGGAAACCTGGTCATACAGAAAAAACAAGAAACAGTCGGTAGTTGCTAGGAGCAGTGCGGAAGCCGAATTTCAGTCCATGCCCCTGAGAATTCGTTAAACTCTCTAGTTATGCATCATGCTACAAATACTAAGTATGATAGTATCTGCTCCACTACAGTTATTATGTGATAAGAAGGCTACCACTAGCATTGGTCACAACCCAATCCAGCATGATCGCACCAAGCATGTCGAGATTGACCGTCACTTCATTAAGGAAAAGTTTAAGTCCGAGGAAATTTGTATTTTGTTTATGCCATAGAGTAGCCAACTGATAAATATTCTCACAAATACCCTTCCTTACTATTCAATAATTTCAAATTTAAGTTGAACAAGACTAACATCTATGCTTCAACTTTAGGGAGAGTATTAAAATATTAGAATATTAATATGCAGAATTCTTAATTAATTGCTTTGATTTGGTTTTAATTACTTCCATTTTTCCCTTTATTCTATTTTTAGTTGTTTCCTTACTAGTAGATCCTGTAATGGGTATTTATACCCCTCTTTGCGTCAATAAGAGATATCCTGGTCCTATTCTAACAATTTGAAAAGAAAATTTCTCCAATAGAAATTGAAGAATTTGCAATGGTTCAACTTGTAGGGACAGATTGGGAAATCTGAGTTAGCATCCATGCGCTCGCCAATTAGAATTGTTTTGTAGACCTTCATGTCTCGAAGAAAATCGTATATATCAGAGGGGATCATGGTAATAATTAACAGGGAAAAAAACACGCTTATATCAGGCTATTCATTGAACCGGGAGAAAAGCAAAAAAGGATATATGGGTAGGAATTTCAGATGGGGAATAGCTAAAAAATTAAAGTTCTTAACTTATTTCGAAGTTTTCTCAACCAATATGGCCACCAAGATAAATCCCACTGTAGACTAATCCAAAATATTTAGAAAGATTGCAGTGAAAAGATAAAAGTATGCAATCCAATTTGAATTCTATCCGGGAAACAGAAATTTTCAAAAGGAAATTGAAACATCTTATATTAAAAAATATATTAGAAATTTTTCAAAACTTCTTGAAAAAGAAAAGCTTATTTTGGATATACTTCGGATAATTTGTGGCTACCTTGACTAGGGCTTGGAAGTAAAGAGATCTACGGTGTTGGTTCTTACTCTTGTGAACAATTCTCTCAAGGATTCCAGACTCGGAACTTAGCTGGAAGAGGAGAGATTTCAGCCTCTCCTCCAACTTTGCGTTCTCAGAATCCATCCAAATCCAACGTTCTCTCAATCTGGGTTAGATATCAGAAGCTTTGCCTGTCAGAGTTTGGCAACTGTTAAATGGAAGCTTGAGAGATACTGAAATAAAAATTAACATGAAGCTTCAAAAATAAAAACCTTAGCAAAATATGATGAAAGATGTAGAAAAATTTCAAAAGAAATGATAAGCTTAAGAGATACTTTCTACATTTAAAAAAGAAATAAGAAACTATTGCTATTCCATTCTCACTAATCCAAGAAGCATAATATCCATTCTATAGATCGATTAGAAGTTTGTTTGATGCATAAAGGGGGGCATTTACATATATAGCACACAATTCTTAAGTATATACATATCTTACACCTAAATTTTCATTTTTACAAACATAGCACTAAGAACTTTATATCACGTCAAAAATGGTACTATTATCACTTATTACAAGTTAAATACACATTTTCCAAGCACCAAAGTGCTATGCATATAAATAAATATGAAAGTATAGGTGTGAGATGTGTAAATACATAAGGATTGTGTGCTACGTATGTAAATTTTCCTTGAATAAATGTGAAATCGTGTAAAGTGTTATTTAAATTTGCCTTATCAATTGTTGTGTTTCAGTAGAGCATTGGTAGTGCATTCTAGCTAAATTGTTCATGTCATGTAAGAAAAAGTTGGTGCACAATATTTTGTAACCATTAGTGGTACTATTGAAGAATAGCTTAATCAATTTTTTTTATAGTTATTTTACCAAACAACATAGCACAACTTTGCTAAAGAAAGCCCCCAGTGTTAATTTTCTATTTAGGTTGTGCTAACTTTGAAATTTTATAAATGTATTCACCCATGAAGATTGTTGACATCCAGATGAAGTTTCGTATGCTCTACAAGAAGATACTCTACCTAAGTTTGAATAGACATTTTAATACCGTCGCATAATGTTGAGGACACGACTACGAATTAAACAATATAACTTTACACCCAATCACAAGCATGATAATTAATAAAAGAAAGATGAAGATTAAAAGGAAAGACAAGTAATTTTATGTTCTCAAAACTGAAATATATGTGCATTTGGTTAGTTATCTTATGCATCTTTTGGTTTCAAAACAAATCCAAACAATAAGCCCAACATCAATCCTTATTGATTCAAACATATGATTTAGATCAAGTGGTTCGAGCTGTGAATCTCATGAGTCATGGCCATTCTACTATAGTTTAGCAAGGTTAAAAAAGAATGAGTGATTCCCCTAATGTCTCCATGGGTTTTAATGGGCTCGCGGTGCATTATACTTAAGGATATTGAAAAGTTTTGATTTGAAAGTAAGCGATGGGTTTTTAAAAGCTCTGACATGAGGTAGAGATTGTTTAAGGCAAGTAAAAACTTTGAGTTTGTTCCACATTGAATAATTAAAGAATATATTATTGTGAGTTGAGCCTCAATTACTAACTTAGACTTTTGGTTGGAAATGAGTTGACCACTATCATGCCTGGACCAGCTTTGTTACCACTTTGGATAGCTCGGTAAAAATAAAACTGTCATCCTTTTTACTAAAATTCCAGGATTGCGGAGAAAGTGAGGGAAAGAAGAAATTTAAATAAATATTCAAACTAACAGGAGGAGAATAAAGATTGATGATTAAGTAATTCTACTGCTATTAGTATTGTTTCAAGTATTCCTCCCTTATCCTTTTGTTTCGTGTGCTTTGCCATACATGTCTGAATTCCATTGAAGTAGAACCTAAAAATTTTTAACCATGAAATTCAAATTGCTTCTAATGAGTTAATTTGCTTACATCAAAATTTATTTCCATCATAATTTCCATTTTCATCAAGTCAATTAATTACTTAGGATTACAAGTTTGTATCATATGAATTTTGGGTGTTTGCTGTGTGTTTTTTTGCATCTTATATTAGATGTGTGATAAAAATCCTAATCACTAGACATCATATATCAATTTTATCATCAAAGCTTAAGGTTATATCATAATATCTTTTGGTCATATGCCATAATATCAAAACATAAGAAATAATTTAATGAAATTAGCTTAACTAATTCTAGATAATTCAACATAGATATTATAATGAGGTCATGAATTATACTCATGCGTTCAATAAAAAATAAAATTCCAAGATCGGTCCAGATAAAACAAATAACGTCGCACCAATTGTAAAGAAGAAAAATCTAAGGATATTAGGTAGTAATGATATTGCAAAGATTGGAAATAGAAAAGAAGTTTAGACAAGCAAAGTTAGAAAGATCATACTAAAATTGTTAAGGTGAACGATTAACAATAATTTATATCAGCTATATCAAACATAACAATTAGGCAGTCAGGAATCATGCTCCTGCAATTAAAAGAAACAAAAATCTTAAAATTATATTCAAATTGGATACGTAAATTAGAAATAAATGAAAAGAACAAAAATACAAGGACAAAAGAAAGGTTAAAGTTATTGCATGTAAGATTCAAAATTGCACAAATTAGATAACGAGGAGTAAACCTCAAATTTAAAAAATTGCATGAATTAACAAATATAGTATAAAGTATAAAATGTGAAATAAGAAATGACGTATTAATATTCAACATTACTAACATATTAAAAAATAAAATAACGACATTCCAAGTAAAAAGGAATAATTACATAAAGTTAAAAGTGACACATTAATATCCTAACATTAAATTATAAAAGAAGATGGTTATACAAACATTAAACTATTAAAATAAACAAAAATATTAAAATAAAATACTAAAACATCAAAAATAACATTCAAAATAAGTTCATTATTTTTCCTCTCAGCCATAGGACCCCACAATTAAACAAGAATATCACAAGTCAACAATATTTGAAATTTTAATTTAAAAAACCCTATTACTCCTCATCGCCCAATTAATTTTCATTAAAATCATCGATATAATGAATTGTTTATCTCAAGTCTCATCCTTGATTGTATATATATTCTCAAATTATTTATTATATTTAATCCTAGTTAATTTGTATCTTTCAACGAATAATTATCAATAAAAAAATTAATTAAAATAATAACTATGTTAATAATTAGATTTTCAAGTGCAAATATTTTTATGAATACATTTTCCTTTTATTTCTTGTTATATAGTGTTTGAGATGTAAGGATTAATAAGTGAGACATATTAATACTACTTCAGTTTTTCTTAAAAAAATACGGGTAGCCTCAAAAAATTAAGATATTTTTTTAGGCGAGGCACTTATTGAGATTTTTTGCAATAATGAAGCATAAACCTTATTGAGATTTTTTGCACAATTTTAAACAATTATCCTATGTTGAAAAGATTAGCAATAAAAATAGAGCTAGCAAAAAGACACGGAGATGAAAGATAAAACTTTTAACATTTTTAGGGCTTATGAGAGGAAGATTTGTGTAAAGATAATTATCAATCACGGTATTATGAAGATGGTTAGTGCTTATGCTTGTAAAAATAGATTAGAATAAAGTTTAAATAAAACATTATTTTAGAGAGAATGATGAACTATTACAAAATATACCCAGGGAAAGAGTTTATTAAAAATGATTTAAATGGTCAAATAGGTTTTAGAGAGGTGGGCAAAGAGAGGATCCATAATAGGTCTAGCATAAGAGAAAGAAACATAATTGGAGAAAGTGAGAATCTAGAAGTAATTTTGAAGTAAATTATAACCTTGTCATGACAAACACATACTTTAAGATATGAGAACAGTCAATTCTTACAAAAGTATGGCCATTAAATCACATGGACATATTCTTAGAATGAAAAAAAAAAACTTCTTACAAGCACTATAAGGTTATTCTAGCACACTAAAAATGTTAAATTAAATAATAATATTTATAATATAAAGCCTATAATGAAAGACAAAATGAATATTTACTTTAGTATTGATACTTGCTATTCAGATTTGTATATTTATCGAAAATCATTATTAAGAAAGACCAAGTACATCAACAAACAGGTAGATCTAGTAATGAAAACATCAAGAATGGTTTATAATTAAAATTACAACTTAATCTGGTTGAATTCAAAGATGGATAATTCATAACAATTAATCTTTAAGCCATTAAAATTACTCCTATTTTAAGATTGTTCATCTGCATAGTAAACATTTCTAATGTAAATTAAATATATTATTATGATTTGCAAGTCATAAAAAGAAAACATGATAGAGTAATGTAATGGGAACGCTTTCTCTTTTCTTATACACAAGTGAAAATATATATTACATATACACTCTCAACTCTTTAGATTAGGAATAACTCTAATATAGGAAAGATCATGTAATTAGATCTTTAGCTATGTTGCCTAATAGCATACTCTCTAACATACAAGCTTCAGATTTATTACTTTCCATAACACTCCCCTTCAAGCTAGAGAGAATATATTTATCATGCTCCGCTTGTTATAAAAATGACTCTAGTTCCATTAAGGGTCTTTGTGAAGGTATCTCCTATTTGTTCCCCAATCTTCACATGAGCTGTCGAAAAAGATTCAATTGAATCATTTCACGAACAAAACGACAACCGATCTCAATGTGCTTGATTCATTATTAAAAATAGGGTTATATGAATTGCAGTTTGGTTATCACACAACTTTACTAAAAGTGTCATTTTAAAACTTATTTCAGCCAAATTAAGAGACCCGCTTCAATTCACTCTAATCTTATGTCCTTGTTCGATGGTCGACTTCAGCACTGAACCATGATACTACATTTTATTTCTTACTCTTCCATGAGACCAAATTACAGCCAATAAAGACACAAAATCATATAATGGATCTTCAATCAATCTTGAACTTTATCCCATCTGCATCAGATAAAAATTCAATATTTATGCATATAATCCCGATATAAAATACCTTGTCCAGAAGCTCCCTTGAGATAACATATTATTCGTTTCAAAGCTGATTAATGATGGACTGCAGGGGAAAACATAAACTGACTTACCGTGCTAACTGAATATGCAATGTCGAGATGAGTTATTGTGAGGTAGTTTAATGTTTCCACTAACTTTTATGTCATTCAGGATCATTAAAAGTTATACATCCTTGGTGAGTTGCTTATTAGGATGCCTGAAAGTACGCATGGTTTGACCCATAATTTTTTAGTTTCTACTAACAAATACAAGACATGCTTACACTGAGATAGAAAAATAACATTCCTGCTCCTCGATACCTCAATCCTCAAGAAGCGCATCTAAAAAGTCAAATCTTTGGCGCCAAAATGATTTTGAATAAATGATTTCAAGGATAAGATCCTCTACACATCACTTCCAGCAATAATAAAATCATCAACAAAAATCACCAATAGAATGATTCCCAAAACCGATTGTTAAAGAATTCATCATGATCACTTCTACTTTCTTACATTCTAAACCCTTCTACTACTTGCTAAATTTTTCAAATACAAATCCCAGAGTCTCCTTGAGCAACAAACCAAGGATGTTGCACCATGTATACTTTTTCTAAAAGATCACCATGCTAAAAAACATTCTTCACATCATTTCACCCAGGCATAAAAGTGGGCAAACTGAAGTCACGTTAACTACAGGAGAGAATGTATCCAAGTAGTCAATCCCATAAGTTTTAGCATACCCCGTAGCCACCAATCGAGCTTTAGGATGAGCTAAGGATCCATCCGAATAAAACATAACTAAAAACATCCATTTACAACCAAAAATATTTTTGACATAAGATAGTTCAACTAGTTCTCAAAATCCATTTTCAACTAAGTCATTCATCTCATCAAGCACCGCTGCCCTCCACCTAAAATGAGATAGAGCTTCCTAAATAAACATTGGAACCTCAACAGAGTCGAGAGAAGCAACAAACGAGAAAAAAGTGGAAGATGATTGGTTATAACTAACACAAAAAGAAATGGGATGAGAGCGTTAGTGTTCACCTCTTCAAAGAAAATATGTAAATTAAGGTCTCTGGGAGGAGAATCCACTAAGGAAGATGATATAAGTGTTGAACTAAGGCCAAGAGGATGAGATCTTCTCGAGGAAACATTAGTGATAGGTTGTCTAGGTTGAGGCACTGGTGGTGAAGCTGGAATTGGATCTGAAATTATGATGTAATACATTAACAACTCATCAGAATCTTGTGAGGATTTAAGCACCGATGAGTCACCAAAAAATTAGGTTTGTTCATGAAATGTAACATCAGTAAACATCATGTATCTGTTTCGGAGTAGGGAAAAGCATTGATACCATTCTTGCAAACGAGAATATTCTAGATATGCCTTAATGATTAGGATCCAATTTAGAAACTTGTGGGAGGGTAGCAAGAACAAAACAAGTACACCCAAATATGTGTGAATTAATATGAAAGAGAGAGTTAGTTGTGAATAAAACTTGGTTGGGTGTCTAGTTCTGTGTAATAGTAGATGGTATTCAATTAATCCTAAAACATGCAGTAGAAATGGCATCAATCTGAAACTGTTTTTAGGTGCATTCATTTGAAACAAAAGAGTTCTAGCCATGGCAGGAAGAAGTCTATTTTTCTTTCTAGTTGCGCCATTTTGGGATGGGATATCAATACAGGATGACAGATGAAGCATCCCGATGTGTCATATATATCTAAAATGGTGCAAAAAATATTTTATTATATTGTGACTTCTCAGATTCTTTACCAAAATATTGAATTGAGTTTTAATTTCACATAAAAAGATTGAAAATATCATACTAACTCAGTACGAGATTTCATAAAGTAAATTAAAGTCATAAAAAAAATTATCCACAAAAGTGATAAAATAACAAAATGAACCAACTTAAAACTATGATTTACTCTTTTATTAACTATGGAAACATAATATAAATGATGGCATTTCATAAATTGACACAATTGACAATCTAAAAATAATAGTTGAAGCTGACGGTACAATTTTTTCAGCATTGATAGTGATGGATATCCTAATAGATAATATATCTCAAAAGGATATAAGGTGTTAGAACAGGCTATGGTTTGAGATATCTCATTATCCAAAATTTATAGCCCCTCCCTCCGATTCATGTCTTTTACCAATAATTTTTTGTCATAAAATCCTAAAATAAACAATGGCCAATAAAGAATAAAATACCATAATTAAAAGCATGTATAACTTTGCTAACAGAAACAATATTAAAAATGAATTAAGAAAAATCAATAATATTAGTTAAAGGCAATTTGAGTGTAACATTGGTGCCTAAACCAAGAATATTACGGGTAGATCTATCTGCTAAAGTGATGGAAAAGAGTGCTTATGAAACGTAAGAAAGAGTTTTAGATTACATGTGATGTGATCAGTAGCACCAGAATCAATGACTCATTGTGTGGAAAAGAAAATAATCAAGTACGGGGAGTGACAGATAAGGATTTCTTGATTTTTCTTGAAGTTTGATGAACTTAGCGCATTCATCTACAAAGATCGAGAGAGAGACTGACACTAAAATGCTCATTAGTAGTGATCATGTAAGTTGATTGTGATTTAGAAGCCTCCAAGTTCTAAGCAACTTCAGACATATCATCTTCGTAAACCAGGTTCATGCCAGTAATAGCACACTATCTTCGACCCTTAATTTTCAAAATTCGGAGTTCCACTTATGTAATTGTCATAAGACAGTTTTACTAATATATATGTTTTTCTGACTAGATAAAGCACTAGATAGTTGTACGGATGAGGCCTAAGAACTTGGAATCATACGCATTACACTAGTATAAGCTTCTCTCAGACTAGTACATCCAAGGCCAAATAAGATCTGTGATTTGAAACCTTCATACTAAGATTTGAGGCCAGGTAGAAAACTCATATAGTCATTTGTTCTCTTTGAGTCTGTTGAATTCGAGCTTCGATACGGAATGACAATAGTGCATCATAAACATGTTTAAAGTGTACGTTATACATGTTAAGTAATTGATCATGTTGTTCAACTCGATAGAACTTGCATATATCAAATATTCAAGAAATTTTTTTCTCCCAGAAAACACAAATGTCAATTCCTTCATCGCATCTTTATCATTTTCATCCAATCATAATAATTTGGATCAGTCTCAACTTGAGGACTATCAATGAGGTTACTTTGTTAAAAAATACTCCTTAAATAGAGTCACAACTTTATTCAAAAAGAAAATATTGACGACATTTAACTTTTCGACTATAATATTAGCTACCCATAAAATTAAATTTGTCATAATATATTTCCACAACTATGATTACCACTGAATACTCAAGAAGATTGAATTACATAATCTCACTGATGGTTTACTTAATGCAACAGAACAGATAAGCCAAAGGGTGAGACGAACTCCGAGAAGAATGACACTGAGCCTTAGGAGATAACTGCCTCGACAAACGTGAAAGACAAACATAAGCTGATGAAACCAATGAACTCTTCAAACAAAATTGAAGAACAAACTGAAGATGCAGCTGACGATGTCGAAGACATCTCGAGATGCAGACGCCGATTCATTTGATCGACACATACGCTGCAAGAAGAAGGCTAAGATGTTCAAATCAAATGAAACCTTTGAACAAAACCAAAGATGTAGATGACACAACCGAGCAATGCAGATCACGAAGCCGAAGACAGTTAAGGATGATCGATTTGTTCGATCTATACAAACAAAGCTGAACGAAGCAGTTGCAAATGAAACAATTTGACGACGCTCCAATACCATGTAATGAAAAAGCTCTCTCTTTTCTTATGCACACTTGAAAATATAACTTAAGTATGATCCTCATGGCTGTATCTTAATTATGCTATAGTGTTGGTGTGCATAGTTTTTGCTTCGCTTAAGATCACTACGTTGATTGTAGTATTAATGGAGGTTATTTGATGGTTAACAAAATCCAAATTTTCACAATGTTTGAGAGACCAATGCCTCTATTTGCTTACCCAACTGCTTCTAATTGCCACCAAAACCTACTTGAGGATGCTATCCAACTTAGAAGTAGTTGAATTATCCCTTTTATTGGGTTTTACGGATTCTCTTGCTGAACTAAGCTATTTGATTTTTGTCCTTAATGATTTCTTGCTCTGAAATATACAAGCTGGTTTTTCTCAACCTCCATGCCTCATTTTTCATTCAAGAGAAACTCAATTTGTTCCTCGAATTTTTTTTCTATAAAAAAAACATTTACAAATGTATTTTAACATAAGACAAACATAAAGAAGCACGCATCTGTGTGATACATATATACGTGTGTGTGCGCGCGCGCGTGTGTGTGTGCGCGCGCGTGTGTGTGTGCGCGCATATAAATATATACATACATACATGCATACATACCTATACATACATACATGCATACATACATACATAGATATATATATATATATATATATATATATATATATATATATATATATTAATATTAAAGGGCAACTTCATTGATAAAATTTAGTGAGTGAGTGGAAATCTACTCACAAGGTATACAACGCACACAAAAAAACCAACAAAATTAAAATATACCAAAAAAAATAAAAATATCACGAAACAAGGCTCCAAGACAACCATAGCAGTGCTGAAATGGCATATGAGAACGTTCACAAGGAGAGGATCTTGAATGGAGCGAAGATTCTGCAATTGGTCGCCGCAGTGTCGAGTAACTATGCTGAAGGCATTAATCCCACTCCCCCTCCCTCGGTTCTAGGGAGGGAGTCCAACAAACACCTTGTAGATGGGTCTTCATGCGAGACAGTCAATGTGTCATCTTGTATACGCCTTAGTTCATGCTTACCTTTGTTCCTCTTCTTATATGTTTGAACCTGTCAATCCTCAACGTTGAACTTCCCATCTGGTCAAATGCAATCGATTGATCCAATGGTTGTTGAATAGGTGCAAACTCTTGCCCATCATTGGCTTGACACTCCTCCAGAAAAGGAGTGCCCTTCTGAGCAGCTACAATAAGTTGGTCCATAGAGTGTTGATTGTTTCCAGGTTGTCGCACATTTTGAGCTTGGCACTCCCCCAAGATTGGAGTTGCCACAACATTGGTGTTCGAAAATTATGGAATAATGGAAGTATCATTTCCCTGCATAATTAGAGGACCTACTTCGTCGGCAGTATGTGAAGGCTGAAGAGTTGAATGATTTCCCGCGGGGGCAATTGAACCTATAGCAACGTTAGCAGATGGACTAGATGGTACGATTACCACAATGTTATTAGGGTCAGAGGTATCCTTGTGATGATCGAGAATGTCACTAATTTTGAGAAGGGAAAGGTTTTCAACAGATATACTTGGTGCAAGGTTAGGAGGGGGGCTCTCTGGAGGAGCACTTTGCTTTTGTTGTTTGAGGTAGGGGTGTAAGTGGTAACAATGAGAATTGGAATAGCTGAACATATGACAGTTGGAACAATACATATGAAAAAGTTCAATAACAACCTTTTGCCAATATCCTTGATGTTGTGAGCCTAGCCAAATTTCTTCAAGAGCATTTAAAGTGATGTCCCTTTCAAAAAGCACTCTGGCTTCTGAATGATGGGAAATATTAAAAGTGGGAATGTCCAATTTGAGTAACTTATCATAGACTGTCACAATAGAGTACAACACTTCTAGTTTAAAATGATGGAATTTTAGACCAGGGAGGCGAATCCAGATCGAAATGGTTAGTGGTTCTGTCTGTCGGTCAAAATCCACAATCCACTTCAAAATTTTCATCACTCTGTTATCAATCCTCACTAGTCTTCTAGTGAATAAGCGTGTGTAATCATCTTCATTGTTAAGTTGAATAAGGATAAGTAGTCCATCTAAAAGTCTAATTTTCCACTCTCCAACAAAGCACAAAAACTCAAATTTCTTACAAATAAGCTCTAATTTGAGATAATCATAAAGGAATTTCCTGATCAAATTCAGACGACGAGGAAACAAGCACATTACATTCGGCTTCAATTTCCTACCAGCTTTCTTGATGAAGCAGAATTCGCAACCCTCAGACAAAGCAAACAAAAGCGGGAACATACAAGATTTAGGAGTGCTTGAGGCGTGGTCACCCGCTAGAACAACAGCATAAGTTCGATCTGAAGCCATTAGGAGTGTCTGGGCCGAGGCGTTGTCAAATAGGCGTCGACGTCTACATGTACTTGTCGAGCACAATGACGAGAACTGCTACGACGCACTAGTAGGACAGGAGATGAGGCAAGCAGAGGTGTCGACGTCTTGGCGTACGAGAGGTTGGGGCTCAACGTGCATTGACGCAAACCTCAACCCTCTTCTTCGACCACGACGACGAGCCAGCTACAACTGCTATCCCTTCCTTCTTCTTCGCGGGGGGGGGGGGGGGTGCGACGAAACTTTCGACGTGAAACCCTGCCCCCATCTTCGAGCAGGACGAGGGGCTACAATCTCGATCCGGTCGTAAGAATAACGAGGGTTACTCGGGTCGCCATGAAGAAGCGACGAGAGTAAACCGTAGCAAAGCAAAACCCATCGAGAAATATAATACATACATATATATATATATATATATATATATATATATATATATATGTGTGTGTGTGTGTGTGTGGTGTGTGTGTGTGTGTGTGTGTGTGTGTGTGTGTGTGTGTGTGTATATATATATATCATCTTACAAGAATTCGAATGTTTCCTCTGGATTTAAGAAAATAAAATAGAATTTGCCTTTAACTTTTCATTCTGCTTGGCCGAATGAAAATAGAAAGGGAAAATTCAATTTCTGCTACATATAGGATGCAAATGAAAGATTTAATTTGCCTTTTTAGCACAGTGCTGAAGCTTAGCACCAGAACCCTCACCAGCGAAGAGCCTCCAGCCGCCTCCAAGAACACCACTGTTCCCCTCGCGGGCAAGATCTTCTCTCTTGCAAGGTCGCATGTGATAAGCGATTGAGCGAGGGAGGGAGAAGACGGGGGGCATGGAAAGAAAAAACACTCGAAGCGGGATCGAAACGCAGGCCGCAGGATCAATCCCGCGATCGTGTCTATTAAAGGAGGCCAAACAATGTTTTCAAACATGCTCCCCAAACGCAGCAATCAAACACCCAAACGGCATTTTAAAAATGTCAAACTCACAAATAAGTTGCGCTAAACGGATCCTAAATTTTTACCTTTGAACACATTTGACATAATGTTCTGTTTCCTTAACCGAAGGAGAGGAAACGAGAAAAATCAAAAAAAGAAGAAACGAAGGGTTGCGCAACGAAGAATCGAAGAAGAAGAAATGAATAAGCCGAAGAGGGAGAGGAGAAGTGAGACGTTCAAGTAGTCGAAAAGATACTTCCAGGTAAAAATCCATGCGTAGGAGAACAGTGGAGGAAAGTCGACTTACCTGGTGAGTCGAACTGCGGGTACGAAAGACGACGGGCGCAAATTAGGCATCTTGTAGCCGGAGGAAGAGACGTCAACGAATAACGACATCTCTGTCGAGCAAGGAGGATGAAGGCGGCGGCGACGACGACGGCATCGAGGCTTGTCGAGCCCCAAAGAGGGGGAGGGTGGCGACATCGTCAAGGGTCGAGCTACGCAGGAGGCGCGAGAGTAGAGCCCGTGCCCTGGCCTACGAACGAATAAGAGGAGAGGAGGGAGGTCGAGTTCGTGCGGATGAAGGAAGAGAAGCAATCAAGCATAAAAAGAAGAGAGAAGAAGCTAGCGTGCGAAGGAAGAAGAGATCTGTGTGGGTGCTGAGCCGAGCCAAGCTTTTGGTAAGGTAAGAATTATAAGTTTTGTAGTTTAATATTATATATTATTTGGTTTAAATATATATGTAGTACCAATAAATATTATAATAATAATAATATGAAACATTTATTTGAAATTTGGAAAAAAAAAGTTTACAATTACTTATCTGAGATGACATTTATTGGATGTTAAATAAAATCATAAATGTTGATTTAGTTGAAATTTTAATAGTCAAATTAAAGCAACATTAATACTTAAACTGAAGCTTGTAATCAACAATTAAAGTTACATAAGTAATTAAGAGATTAATTAAGCTTGATTAAAAATATGCTTAAGATTACATTTTTACGATATTGTTGACAGCTAACTATTAGAGACAGATTAAACGTGTTTGAAACAAGTCATTCAACTTTGAGGTGAGTATTCGTACTTTTAATCTATAGTAATAATTTTTTTCTTCTCAATATTTTACAGTTGATGATACATGCACATGTTTTATTCTAACTAAGATATTTTTCTTCGCCAATCTATTGTTATGAATATTAAAGCTACTTACTCTTATACATTTGATGTATGTTTTATATAATATGTTAAAATGAATGCAACAAATACACGAATGAGATGTTTATGTTGATTGTTTGTATGTGCATGACTGACTATGATGGAGTCACTCATTTATAGTACTAGTGGGGAAATACTAAGTTACCCGTGCACGTGAATGGAAAATGATATTGACATTGATGTGTCTTAATTGATATAATTTTTAGACGGTGTTCTTGTGTCGTTTGTATAAATATGAAATGATATTAATATGTTAATAATATAATTAAAGACACTTTGAATAGCATTAAATATTTATATTGATTTATTAAGCAGTTTAACTAGCAAGTATATTGCTTCATTTTTTCTTGCATTACTGTAATTTATGAGTATAAGAATTCATCAGCTCGTTTAGCTCACAGTTGTTTTAAACTAACTTTTTAGGTAAATTTTAAGAGATTTAAAATATAAACAATGGAAGGAAAAATGTTTATAGTAAAGATGTAATTTTAATTGTAATGTTTTAATTTAATTTGATTAGAAATACTTTCATCTGTTAAATTATAAATTAATATATAAAATTTAATTCACACCGTCCGATCGTCTGTGCCCACCTTGATTAATTTCAAGTTTTGGGTTGGGTCGTGACAAAAGTGACATCAGAACCCAAAATTTATGATTAATTAATTAAATATTCATGAAAGTGTCAATAAAATAATTATTAACAACTTTTAATAATTATAAAAATAATTATTATTCATTCAAGCATAGTGACACGCCCAAAATTATAAAGAAAAAAATTCAATAGAAGACGAAGAAATACAACTTACTATAAATATGAACACAAAAATTCTCACACGATTGATGGCGGCGATGATTCAACTGATTCAGAATTCCATATCGCAGCCTATCGAAAGTGAGACATTGTCGTGGATATGTACTTTAAGATATTTCAAGATATGTGTCCACTTTTGTTCAAGTGAATTGAAGACTCGATTGAAGAAAAGAACTGGCTAATGAGGGTAGAGAAGATACTAGATAGCATAACTTATCCTGATAAAAGAAGAGTGTCGTTGGCGACGTTTGTGCTAGATGGAGAAGTCGAAAGATAATGGCGTGGGCAATGTCAGGGCAGGTTGCAAGCAAACACAATGATAAGTTGGGAGAAGTTCGTTGACCTTTTTAGAGAGTAGTTTGTACCTCCATCCGCATGACGACAGATGAAAGACAAGTTCATCAAATTGAGTCAATGAGAGAAAACGGTCATGCAATATAAAGTATAATTTACTGCACTATCGAGGTATGAGCCACAGTTGATCGCTACTGTTAAAGAAAAGTATTGAAAATTCGTTTTAAGAATAAAGGATTTGATTAGACATTTTTTGGTACTTTTAGAGATCGATGAATATTAAGTATTAGTGGAGCGAGCTAGAAGAGTGGGGATCGACTATCAGCTTACTATGAATCGTAAGGAGATGCACAAGAAGAAGATTGTCGAAGAACATATAGATCACTCGGAAGGATTCAATGAGAAGAACTCCAAGAATAATTTGGGTGGAGTTAACAGAGGTATGACTCGGAACACTAGATTTACTTTTGTCAAATGCAGAAGACAACATGAAGGTGAATGTTCGATGGGCATTAACACTTGTTATTGGTGTCGTCGGCCTGGTTATATAGCAAATATATTGTTCATCTCTTGGTCAAAAGAGTTCTTAAGATCAAAAATCAGGTGGAGCTCATTCAAAAAAGTCTACAAACGAGCAGAAAAAGATAGAGTCTATAGCTTCAGCTCCAATCCAAGGCCAACCAAGACAATCTATTTGACCTCGAGTATATTCCCATACCCAAATAAGTCTAAAGAACCTACTGCTATGGATGGTGATGAGGGCTGAAGAGTGTGGTGTTTTCTTTAATATATACAGAGTATTTTTCTAGCATACTTTCTTGCTTCAGTATTGTGTTCTGAAATATACTTGAGTCACCTTGTATCGAATCATTTCCTTTATAGTGATTACTTTGATCAATGACCCATAATTTCATAGAAAGCTAGTCTTAACCTGCAAAATGAGAAATAACTTAAGGTATGTTTATAAATTTTGAGGATGAAATTTTTGTAAGTGGGGAAGATTGTAATGTGCTGTTTTCTTAACTGGAGGAGAGGAAACGAGAAAAACCAAAAACAAGAAGAAAACCAGGAATCGGACAATGAAGAATCGAAGAAGAAGAAATGAATAGTTAGAAGCCAAAAAGGGAGAGGTGAAATGAGAAGCTCTGGTAGTTGAAGAGATATTTCCAGGTAGAAATCCATGCGTAGGAGGACAGTGGAGGCGAGCGAGTCAACTTACCTGGTGCGTTGAACAGCGAGTACGAGAGATAACAGGTGCAAATTAGGGCATCCCGTAGCCGAAGGTAGCGATGTCGACGGACGACGACATCTCGATCGAGCAATGAGGAAGAGGGAGGCGGTGGCGGCGTCGAGGCTTGTCGAGACGCCGAAGATGAAGATGGAGGCGGCAGCGGCGTCGAGGATCAACCGAGGGAGGAGGCGCGAGAGTAGAGTCCGTGCCGTAGCCTACCAATGAAGAAGAAGAGGAAAGGAGGGAGCATCGCAGCGGGAGGTCGAGTTTCGCGCGTGTAAGTAGCGTGCGAAGGAATAAGAGATCCGTGCGGGTGTTATACCCGAGGCCGTGCTCTTGGCAATGAAAGAATTATATGTTTTGTATTTTAATATTATATATTATTTGGTTTATATATATATATATATATATATATATATATATATATATATATATATATATAACACTAATAAATATTATTTTAATAATACTATAAAAGTTTTATTTGAATTTTGAAAATAAAGTTTACAATTACTTATTTGAGTCGACATATATTGGATATTGAATAAAATCATAAATGTTAATTTAAAGTAACATGAATATTTAAAATAAAGCTTATTATCAATAAATAAATTTATATAAGTAATAAAGAGATTAATTAATAATAGTTAATAATATGCTTAAGATTATATTTTTACGATATTGTAGGCGGCTAACTATTGGACACAATGATTGAACATGTTTGAAACAAGTCATTTAATTTTGAGGTGAGTACGCATACTTTTAATCTATAGTAATAACTTGTTTCTTCTTAATGTTTTGTAGTCAATGACACAGGCACATATTTTATTCTGATTGAGATATTTCTCTTCGTCAGTCACATTGTTATGAATATTGTAATTATTTACTCTTATGCATTTGGTGTATGATTTATATAGTATATTGTGTTTTATGAGTATCAGTGGTCACTTGTTTGTTTAGTACACAGTTTTTTTTAACTAATTTTCAAGTAAATTTTAAGTGATTTAAAAGATGAGTGACGGAAGAAAAACTTTTATAAAAGATGCTGACAACTTCTAACGAGGTAATTTTAATTGTATCGTCTTAATTTAATTTGATCAGTAACACTTTCATCTATTGAATTAAAGATTAATATATACAATTTAATTTACACCGTCCGATCCTCTGTACCCGCATTGGTTAATTCCAAGCTCCGGACCGGATCGTAACATTTATCATGTTAAAGGTCATACCCTCTCAATGGGAGGATGCCTACCAATATAGAAAAGCTTATCAAACTATTTTAATGAGTAAGGCCAATTCAATCTTACCATGTGGTGATAAATCGAGGTCAAGTTGTTAGTTCCTATGCCCTTCACTACAATAATAGTGAGTGAAAATCAAGCTATTTTCAACAACTTCTCACAATAAAACTATATTTATTAGTTTCAATCAACATTATTTAAATCATTATGAAAATGCTAAGGCATCCCTTAAAAGTAAAACAAAAATAATGGGGATGCAGGGGATGCAGAATAATGTGCAAATTATAGTCATCATTTTTAAGAATAAAGGGGATTATAGAGGAGTTGAGGAAGAGTAAGAGTATTTTAGTCATCATTTTTAAGAATAAAGGGGATGCAGAGTAATGTGCAAATTACAGAGGAATTAAGTTAAAGCATGATACATTAAAATTATTGTAAATAGTAATTTCGCATCGGTTAAGAAGTAAAACAAAAAATTCTCATAATCAGTTCAAATTTATATGCGGTGAGTCTACTATGGAAGCTAAACATTTATTGAGAGGTTTGAAGGAGAAATATAGAGAGAGTAAGTGAGGATTTATAAATGATTTTTTTTTACTTAGGAAAAACAGATAATAAGGTTCCAAGAGGTTATTTGGATAGCTTTCACAAAGAAAGACATTGATATGACTTATATTCAAGTCATTAAAGATATTTATATGAGTTTGTTTGAATAGAAGGAAGATTGAACAAGTATTTTCCTATTTTAATTGGATTACATCAGGGATCGTTTTTAAGCTTATATCTTTTTGTTTTAGTTGTGGATGCTCTTACTAGACATTTACAAGAGGATATACCATGGTGTATGTTTTTGGTTGATGATATCCTTCTTGTGGATAAGAATAGAGAAAGAGTTCAACCAAATATTGTGATTGTTTGTGCAGTATTGTACAATTTAATCGGTTACCGCCGTAGGCATGATGTATTGCAAATAGAGATGGAACATGACACTCAATATGGTGAGGTGGAAAGCAATGATGGTAATCCTGTTTTTCATACAACAGTTTGTGAAAACTTCAAGGGGAAGTTGTAAGACATGCAATTTCTAGCAATATTTGGAATGCACATGTAACAACTTTATTAAGAAATTAGATGTATTTCTGCTAAAAATTAAAATACTAAAAATTTCATTTTGATTTTCACTGGTAATGAGTCAAAGATATTCATCCGCTTACTAAGATTGATTGTAGTCGTTGTTGTATGAAATCATAGTCGTTGTTGTATGGAATCGTAGTAGTCTCCTATTTAGTTTCATCGAAGATTGTCATTTAGCTTTTCTTAATTGTTGCATATTTGATATATTTTCTTATTACTTATATATTATTATTTCTATAATTGAAATATTATAAATTTGAACTATATGTTTTCCTTTTCAATTATGTTGTGCAACTTTTGAATACATCTCTAAACTTTATTAATTGTATTGGGTGCTCTAGTTCATATGTCTTTCTGATATTTCAATAATAATTACAGGATGTGCACATTTATCACATCAAAAATAGTTATAACCACTTCTTAAAAGTCAAATACACATTTTATTGCATTGGCTTAAAACACCAAATTTTTATTTGTGTAAATATCAAATTTTAGGTATGAGATATGTGAATACATATGAATTGTGTGTTGCTTGTGTAAATTTTCCAAAAAAAATCCATATGTATTTTCTTCTTAATCATTGACAGATTAATTTGCTTCTAGTCATACCTTAGACATGTAAATACATAGGAATTGAGTGGTATGTAAATACATAGAAATTGTGCTTGCTATGGAGATGAGATTCATGGAAGTATCATTACAAATTTAGATCCGTATCTAAAAGCATTTTTTATGCTCTTCAACACCCAACCCAATCACCAATCTATTTTTCTTACCTTTGCACTGTCATGTAATCAATGACTTTTTTTTGTCATGTAATCAGACATTTGTATATGACTGCATATAACTTCTCTTAATCTTAAGCATTGCTTACATTGACAAGCTATTTTATTTTGCTCACTAAAACCGCATAAGCATTGTGATTTTTTCTTTTTGGTTTTAGCTATGAACTTGTGTTTTGCAATATTTTTTGTAATAATTCTTGAAAAATATTAGGAGGCAACTAATTGAATACCATGCCCAGAATGCAGTCTTGTGGAGAAGACGAGTCCCTTGTTCAGGATTATTTTGTATACTAAAAAATGATATGCACGGATCTCGGACAATCTGGTGGTCGGACACCTCAACACCTCACTTTAGTCAACCGGCCAATCTATCTCCCTCAACAACCTCACTTCAGTCAACCAACCATGCTCTCTCCCTCTACAACCTCACTTCAGTCGACCGGCCAAGCTCTCTCCCTCGACTACCTCATTTCAGTCGGTCGACCAACTCTCTCCTTCCGTCAGCCAAATTGCCACTCCAAGGCAATTATCATTTTCAAAAATTTCACATACAAGCCACTTAATTGCTTATGTGTTGACTGTCATCAGGATCAAGGCAAAGAAACATGGACATGAAAGCCTGCATTGATATCGAGACGATCCAATGGTCACACTAAAAGGGACTAAAATGTCATTTGCTTTTCTCTTCAAAGCATAGCCAAATATGTTTTTGTTATACATTTTATCCCTCATTTCTTCTATAGATAGGAATGATTCATGATGTAAAAAGGAGAATTTTTTTGGCACTCCTCATTTTTAACATCTAATTTTATGAAATAAAATGGGTCAACGAGCCCGAGAACACTCCATTTCCCTCCCAATTGGGGAAACTCTCATATTCTCTCTCTCTCTCTCTCTCTCTCTCTCACATTTCTCTCCCTCTTTTAATCATCTCTCCTCGGTTTAACGTTTCATTTCTTGAACACAGTCTACTGAACAAATTTGGATACAACATCCTAAAAGATGTGGTGAGTGTGGATCTTGTGAACAAGAAGGCAAGCTAACACCAAGACGAAACTCTTTAAGCACACACACTTAGCAAAGAACACACAATATGACCTTACACAAATGCAGATCCACTTCATTCACTCTTCATCACCGGTGATCTCTTAGAACCTTCATCTATTTCTCCATATTTCCCGTAATTCTAGCAAAAACAGAGGCAACCCATACTTTCAATCCCCATCGCCTCTCAAACAACCATCTTACATCACCTCGTAACAACAATGAAACTCTTCTCCCCACAAAATTACCAAGGCTCCTCAAACTCTCAATGCATCTTCTTCTCAGAAAGCCAATTCGTTCACTTTTCATCGCCTCTCAAGCTACGACCTTTCTCTCCACTTCCACCTCCAATTGAAACCTTCACTTCATCCCCCAAATCTCTCTCTCTCTCTCTCTCTCTCTCTCTCTCTCTCTCTCTCTCTCTCATTTCTTCACTAACTTCGCTCTACTATTCTCCTCTAACATCAAACTCTATTTTTGCATCTCTCTTCTGTTGCACATGGGGTTCTCACACTTGGCGGTCGAATTTTGCCGACTGCAATTCATTCCGTGAACAAACAAATAGGGAAGATTTACATACTTACCACTCAATTCATATACCTCAATTTATATGCAGATATACATACATACACCCAATTCTTATTTTTATATTTTTTCATACATACCGTCGAATCCTCACACACACATGCGTGCGCGCGTGCACGCACACATACACACACATGTATATATAATTTGCTCAACATATCTTTCCAGCAACCTCCAGTTGTTCCACTCTTATCTGAAAAAATTGAGGAAGGTAATTCAAACATCTACCTTGTAGGCATGGAGCACCAGTACAAGATTCACAAATTCAGAGCTTTAGGTTGTCCAAGCATGAGTGCCTTGTAAAATCTAGCTTAAATCCAGTCTAATATGTCAATCGACACTTTGCTATCTATTTTTCGATCGTCCGCAACAATTATTTGGTCACATTGACAAGCGCACACATCTACTCCAGTCGGTCACCCGTCAGGCGACTGCGCCTTGTCGGCATATTTTTAGGTCGTGTTTTATTTCAGTAGGTCGCCTACCGTAACTGCCGCTAATCTTTTTAATTTAATTAAAATAAATAATTTGAAAAGTAGTATTTGGATTTTCAAAATAATTTTAAATTTGAAGGTTTTAAGATATGAGATTAAACCGACCTCACATCCCAAATAAGCTTATATAAACGAGCACCGCACCACAAACCGTGTATCTATCCCCAAGGATGTACACACCGGCCACGCGCGGGGCTTCGATTAAATAAACTAGAAGATTAGTGACATCCGTTTGGTCTCGCGAACCAATTTTATAAGCCGACAAGTTTCCCCCGCTTAATATGAAAACATTAAAAATGGTTTATATTACTCCGGGGTTCGAAAATTCCCTATAAGGCAAGCCCCCTATGCTTAATTACATCTTAAGTGACGGAATCACCTAAGAAAACTCTCGATGCACAATCAATACCCGCCCCCAAGAATTTCAAAGCTTTACACAACATCGAATTTCAAGCTTCAACAGGAATTCGATCAAATTTCGGAACATTTTGTTTCGTGAATCCAAAGGAAGAAAGGCAGTGAGAAATCACCGATTCGAAGTGAACTTCGATAATTTCCCACTATCCTATCGTCGTCTAATTTAGAAAGTTCTAATACTTATTCGATATTTCAATCTTGCCAATTTTAATTAATTAGTGGTTTATATTTCAGAAGGATAAAATCAAACAATGTACTTAAGATGCGAGTGTTTATTGTCAGACGGACGACTACCGGAATCCTAAAGGACTCACAGGCTTAATTCGCAATGCAAATGCCTAAACGAAGAGTCGAGGATTTATGTTGCACTAGGCAAGCTACCTTCGAAGTCCTATGGCTTGGTTGTTTTAATTCTAGAAAGCCATTTCCAAGACACTGTGTTTGTCGATGACTATTAATGCGCCGCCCACCACGCTCCGAGCCCTCATTGGCTGCAGGCTGGCTGTAAATCATAACCGTGAAATTGGTAAGTGCTCGTTTTGCCAGTATAAAATCTTAATTTCCAGGTGTTTTTTATGTTTTATTTAAAACAAATCTTAAAGTTGATTATAACGACACCGCAATATCCCACCTGCCCATCCTTCCGCATCATTATTTTTATCGCATTCACTTAGTCCAAATATGAATTTGCTAAACTCAACTGAATGAGTTCCACACTTTCATTTAGACCGTGGGAAATCCCGTTAAGAACACGTAGTTACATCATCCGTGTATTCGATCATCCAACAGACGTTTTAATTCTAACAGAATTTAGCTTTCGTCGGTTTCGCGATTAAATTTCGAGTTTGCTTTATATTTCAAATGTCAGTATGTGAATTTTATCTCGCAATGATCTCTTTAACTTAATTGGTCAGTTTCTTTGAGTTCATCTTAAAGGTAGGTTTTCACAACAATGTTTATCAGCAAGAAAATAAACGGCAATAAGAATAAGAAATCGGTGAATGTGAAATCGCAAGAAAGTAAATCTGCAATAAAATAAAAGCTGCATTCGAGGGTCTTCCCGCCATCCCAAGCTGCACTTAAAACACAATTAGAATATTTGGGCGTTCCTAGGTAAAGCCATGTGAGCGTTACGCTTTCTACCAAATTCCTAATCCTATAAATTTTTACCATCTCCTACGACGCCTGCGCTCTTCTTTGCTTCTATTAAGACCATTTTCTACTGAATAATCAAATTCAATTATTTTATAAAATATCCTATCATATCGGTGAAAGTGCTTAAGAAGGATCTAAACATCTTTTCAATATTTCAGATCATGTTCAAACAATTTAATTATATAAATTAATCGATCGTCCGGCGCTTGTGTTTTATTAACGCTTCATTAACTATCAACTGAGGTTTTCAAGTTTTATTAATTGCCTGTTAATCCGTGATATCTAATATCCTAAGAGTGAAGTAACACTTCATTTAATGTTTCATTTTAAAGGAGTTATAATAATCAAAGCTTTCACAAATTAGCATTCAACGCATTCTAAGAAGTTGTTAGGCTTTTCTTTTCTTCTTTCTTTTTTTTTTTTTAAACTTTGATAGCTGTCGTTGCTTTATATTTAATTTCTTTTATGTCTTGTGCGATGTTATATTTAATTCAATTTAATTTAATCGAGTTTTAATTTAGTTTAACATACCAATTTAATTGATTTGTGTTTAATTAATTTATCTGATGAATTTAATTTAATTACTTAATTTAATTTAATTTAATTTAATTTTAATTATTTAATTTAATTTAATTTAATTGTTTAATTTAATTTAATTGTAATTCGTTAAATTTAATTTAATCTTAATTTAATTTATCTATCTCCATTTTATTTTTAATTTTAACTAAATTTCAAAAGAGTTTAATAATTTAATTAAGTCTTTTAATATTTTTAAATTTGAAAGTTATCATTTTAATTAAAAATTGAGTATTAGTTGATATAATTAATTTAGGGATTTTTAAATTAAAGAATAAATCTCTTCCCTAATAAAGATCCCTTATTTCTAATGATTCAATTATTATTCTTCCAAATTTAATCCATTATTTAATTAAAGTTTTAATCATTTTAAAATTATTTAATGTTAGTTTCTACCCTTTAATTATTTAAATTTCAATCATCCAAATCAGATTAAGATCAAATATTTTACTTGTCGATTTTTTATTAAACCTAAAGTTTTAATTAAGGGTTAAAAGTTTAATTACCATTTTACCTTAAGTTTAATAATTTATAACTTGCCTGGGTCTTGAACTTAAATGAACTTGAAATTTTATGTGACTTCACTCATATGTCAATAAAGACATGAGAGGAGAAAATGTGATTTTTCTGTATTTAATTTATTTATATAATTATTTTTGTGGAAAATAGAGATTTTCAAGGAAAATTTGATAACATGACCAAGGGGAAAGTTTCGTCCTTAAGAAATTAGGGACATTCCTAATGACCAGAGAAGCACTTGGACCAATTTTGTGATTTTTTGAATTATATTATTTTTATTATAATTATTTTGAGTTTTGGAGTGTTTAATTAATTTAAAAATAAAATAAAATGTTAAAAAATGAATTTTATATTTTTCAAAATCTCTGATATCAAGGAAACTAGAGAATCAATTCAATTTTCTGATTTTTCTATGATTTATAATAATTATTTTAGTGAAAATGCTAGAAATACATTTTTTTTAATTTTAAAATTACCCTAGGCTTTAAAATTCAATATCTCACTAAATAGACCTAGAAAAATGTGATTTGTTCCTAATATTAAAATTCAAAATGCGACATTTCGAATTTTTATTATTTTTGATTTTTATTATTTTTTAATTATTAAAAATATTAAAATATTATTAAAAATCAACTTTTTCGTAAAATTCAAATTTTAATTTTCTTAGATTCCCTGATATCAGAGAGCTCCAAACCACTCATAACTAAAAGATTTTTAAAAAGTTATGAATTTTTAAAGTTTAAAATGGCTAAGTTGATTTAACTGCAATCCTTAATTAATGTGAAGCAATGCAAGTCCAATTGACTTCAAATTTTTGTGATTCCTCTGATCCTAAAGGTCAGTGGAGAATTGATTTCAAGTCAATTTGATGCTTGGTTAACTCAATTAATTAAAGACCTATTCTGGGGTGTTTAAGCCAATTAAAGTTAACTGAAAGAATTAACTCAAGTCCTATTTTTCCTGTAGCCTTCGGTCATAAGGAACATCACCAAATGTTTCTAGAATTTATTTCACACATTAATTTTTGGAATTAAAATACTCAACAAAGAATACGCATTCGAAAATAAATAACTTTTCGTATTGCCTTCCGACCTTGGAAAATTCCAGTGGAATGTTCTCATGTCTAGAGGCTTCAAAGCCCTATGGTCTCATGCCATGGTGAATTGTATACACGCATGGAGAATTAAATACGCAGAGTAAATAAATCATAAAAATAAAATACTTAATGAAATTAAATGATTTCTTTTCCACATTATTCTCCTCTCGTTCACCGAGCAAGAGTGATTTTTATTTTATTTTTGATTTTTCTACACAAAGATATGGATTTTTGAAGTTTAGGGATTTAAATAAATAAGAAAATACCCTAATTTTCTATTTATCCATCGCGCGCCGCCGAAACTCGGTGCCTCCGAACGCACACGCGTCGCGCTCCCATTCGACGCCGCCACCGAGCCGCGCGCCCCCGGCCCCGCGGTTCTCGTACCGTCTCCCCGGTCCGACGCACCCCGCTGGCTCATACATACAAGTGTATCGACGACGGCATCCGTTCATCGTCCCCAAGTGTTCTCACCCGAGAGCCGTCCACACTAAATCCCTAAGATCTCGATCGATTCTCAATGGATTTTCATGTTCTTATACTCTACGCGATTCGCTCTCGAAGAGACGAACACATCTATACTAAGCACATGCATCAAACTAAGGCATTCGAACGAGAATCTCCAAGCTCGACTTCGAGAGTTAGCTCATACCTTGGCTCGTAGAAGTGTGGCTTCAATCTCGAGAGTTGTTGCACCTTCTGATTGGACCCAAAGAAGCTCCGTATGAAGTTCTCATTCTGAATCGTCTGATATGATTCTCAATTTTCTTGCCCCATCACAAAGCTTCGAGGTCAGAGCAACCGGGTGGCTCCGAGATGGGGCTTTTGTTATGGACAAATTTCTGGCCTGGTGAGCTGTGCAGAGCCAACTGACTGGGAATCGGCTCACCGTGGAGAAGTGTCCTGGCTTTGGCTAAAGTTTAGCCAAAATTGGGCTCACGAAGGAATCTGGCCGGAATTCGAAATGTGGATCGTGTGCTCTGCTGCGTAGAGAGTGATCTGGAGTGATTTTGGCAGAGTTTCCTTAAGGTTTTTTTTTTCAGCTCTCCTCATGGCCGAGGCGGAGCTTGGGGCCAGAGAGGGCGGAAGGCCTCTCGTAGGGAGTTAGGGCTTCGGGATCACCAAGCCCGTTGAGAGGAGAAGATCGACGGAGGCGACCACTGGGACAAGCGCCCAACAAGTGAGAATTTCAAATGTTACCACAGAGCTCTCGGCCATGGTGTTTTCCCGCTGGCGGGCTCCTGGTGGCCGGCCGGCTGTGCAATGGTCACCATCTCAATGCATTGGTGGCCGGGGTTTAGTGTAGTAAATTTCCAGGTTTGACATGTAAAGGAGTTCGATTTAAATGGAATGAGAGAAGGCTCACTTTGGTCAGTTTGGGTCAACCCACCATTTTGGGCTTGGTGCACCCCTTTTCGTTCCGATTTCGAGGCCGAGGGAATCATTTAGCTTTCCAAATTAGAAGGATGGTAGTTCCATCCGATGATGAGGGCGTTAAACATGGCTTGAAGTGCGCGACATGATTAAGGTAAAAAAGGTTAAAGGAGGTTTGAAGGAAAAGAACCCTCTTCTTGCCATAAATGGACTAATGACAAGTCAAAGCCCTCATGGCTTCATGTGGCTTCGAGAAATTGGCTTGCTCATGGCTTCATTCGCCTTTGGGAAAAGGTCGATTTTGCTTCTACGAAAAGTTAGTTTTAAGAAATTTTTTTGGTAATTGGATGTGAATTGATGAAGCTTCATTTGGGATAATTCAATGATGATTTTAGGACTTAGGTAATGGATTTAATTAAATGGATGACAAAATGGAGATGTCATGTGGGCTTTAGGTAGATTCGGGTTCTCTTTGTTCTCACGAACAAGCCCAAGTATGTTGCTGGAATTGGCTTTTAAGTTTAAGCGATTGTGTTCCATTGGTCGAATTTTGTGTTTTGTGCCAAATAGTTGTTGGTTTTGGTTTAGGGATGTTTCATGAATAATTTGAAATGATTTTAAGGTGGTTTGGGTTCGAATCGGGTTGAATTCGGGGTTTATTCGTAAATGCAGCTAATGTAGGTCAAATCGGGCTGTTCTTGGGCCAATGTTGGGCTTAGGTTGAAATTGATGTAAAATAAATATTAAGAAATGTTTATGTGGAGTGTTTCAAGAGAGCTCGGCTTTGGTTGGGTTTTAATTTCGAGGTTCGGGCCTATTCGGGGTTAGATTTGTGTTTAGGTCAAAATCGGGCTTTTTGATTGGGTTTGACCAAGTGGGGTTTGGGCTGCAAATCTTGGGCAAATCATGTTAGTGTTTTGTTTATGAGGATGTTAAGGAAGGTTTAGAAAAGATTTGGGGTTAATTGGAGTTGAATTGGGTTAGTTTGGGCTAAGTTTGGGTCATGGGTCCAAATTCGCCATGCCCAAAGTGAAATCGATCCAAATGTCAATCAAATTGGACTTGGATTTGGTCTAAATTGAAGGAAATGTTGAATTAGTTTAGAATTGAATTGACCAAAATTGTCAATTGGGTAGGTTTGGTTTGATATCAAATTCCACTTTTTGGGTTAACAATAATTCGGGGTTTTGACAAAAGTAGTAAATCGACAAAATTGGCCCATGGTGTAGTTGGACAAAATGAAATTGGGAATACGGGGATTTTCTGAATTTTCTGGAATTTTCTGAATTTTTGGATTTTTGTGCCAAGAAGGGTATTTTGGGTATTCGGAGGCATTTCCGGGATATTTTCTCGGAATTTTTGGTATTTTTGGGTACTTTGATAATCAATTCGAATACGCGATGTTGCCGATCGATTTTGGAAAATTTGTAATTTGGAAATTTTGCAAAAATTCTGTAATTTCACGGTTTTCGTGTGCGCTATGAGGGGCGAGGCCCCGTGGGTCAAAATCAAAATTTAAATCAAGACATCGGTGAATTTGAGTGGGTGAAATCATTTTGGTTGAGCTATGAAGCCATTTCAAGCCCTATACGACATGCAGCGACACTCATTTGCAGATCGGCTTCAAGGTTGTCCTTAACCCCTTTCAAATGCTGCTTAGGTTAAGGACCATCCATGTGAATCACCTATACGAGTCAGGAGGTTAAGTTGGGTATGAGTGTGGTTTTAGGAAGTGTGTGCAACGTAAAAGGACAGAAGGTATGTCACCTCTTCACTGCATCAAATACTCAGTAAGGGCCCCAAGGCCAAAGAGTCCCATAGAACCATCTTAAACTTCCACATCTTTCGATTTCAACCCTGAAGGACAGGGTTCATAACAAGTTTGTGGAGTTTGCAAAGAGTTTAGAAGTGGTTTGAATTTAAAAGGCGGGTCCTAATTTGGCCTCTAAGATACTAAAGCTGAAAATGCAATGTTGGGGATTCCTAAGCACTAAAAGAAGAAAGGAAGACTCACCAAATGAGTCAACAATGCACTTAATAAAGGGGCATGGAATGACTGAAGACACCACAGACAGTGTTGACCGCCGATCAACAAAACCAACACAGATGTCCAAGTGACGAACTTAGACGAAGTGTAAGAGCCACGGGGAGGCCGGGTGCATTCTCGAACCGAGATTCTCGAACTCGCCTTAGAAAGGAAAGGAGGTAAATCCCAAATCACATGATCCTGGGGAATTTCGATTTAGATTTTATTTTGTTTCAATTTAAGTTTTGATGTGTGAGTTTAAATTTTAGCTCGAGTTTCAATTTAGATCAAGTTTTGTCAAAATTAATTAAGGATTTGACTAAAATGAAAATTAGATTTCGAGGTTTTAGATGTAACATCTCCAACCTCGAAAGAAAATCAATCGATTAGATTAATCGTTGCACGAGAAGATATCTCGTATAGCAGTGTTACGAAATCCTTAACCTCAAGAGTTCGATTTTCATGCGATGTATTTCATTGCGATAGTGAAAAGATCCTAAGAATGCAAATTTCGGATTTAAAATCCTCGACCCAGTGTCGAATTTTACTTCCGATGTATTTCAAGGCACAGAAAGAATCCTGTGCGTGCAGCTTCGGATAAAATCCTCGACTCAAAAGTCTCAATTTTATGTATTTCAAAGGTAATAGAAGAGAATCCTAAAGAAGGCATTTCGATGTAAAACTTCACCCAAAAGTTTGACTTTGTCAGATTTCAAGGCAATTGTGAAGAGAATCCTAGCATATACTGGATGTAAATCCCTGACTCAAAAGTTTGAATTTCGATGTACTTCAAAGGCAAGTCAGGGAAGAGAATCCTACAGTCATAGCTTCTCAGATGTAAAATCCTCGACCCAAAAGTTCGAATTTTGATGTATTTCAAGCAAAGAGAAAAAGAATCCTGTGTTAAATAAAATTTCTGATGTAAAACTTCGACCCAAACGTCAATTTTGATGTATTTCAAAGGCATTGTGAAGAGAATCCCAGCAAAGGCAATGCATGGGAAATCCCCACCCAAAAGTTTGAATTTCGTATATTTCAAAGGTACGAAGAGAATCCCAAAGCAAAGGCAGTTCCTGACAAACTGGACCCAAAGGTTCGAATTCGATGTATTTCAACACAATGGTGAAGGAACCAAAGCAAAGGCAGTTCCTGACGTAAAACTGAATTCAAAAGTTCGAATTCTATCTGAATGGACATTCCGATCCAGATCCGAAGAAATTAATCGAATCGATCGAGACTGAATCCGGAAAGATCGAATTGGAAATTGAAATTGAAGGATGAGTTCTTAACCGATCGAAATTCGACGAAGATCGATTCAACTGGAAGATCAAGCTCAAACTCGATCGAGATCGGGATTCGAATCTGACGAGGATTCGATTTCCGAGATTAAAGACCAAATTCGAAATCTACTCCAGGATGACTGGAATTCACCAGAATTACCCTGAGATTCGAAAAGATTGAAATTTGATCTGGAATTTGGAAGGGATGGAATTTGATTTTGAAGTTTGAAAAGATTGAAATTTGATTCGGAATTCCTGAAAGATCAATTTTGAATTCGATGATTTCGTTTATCTTTTAATGGTTCAAATTTTATTTTGTTGTTTATTTAATGTTCATGTGAACTGGTGTTTGTCATTTTTCGCATTTTTTAGAAAGTTTTCTTTTATTCTCTTTTTTTTTCTTTCTTCGTTCTTTGTTCGAAGTTCATTTAACTTTAACGGCGTTTCCAATCAATTTGCCACATTAAAGAGGTGAAGGCCAAACGCGACATGGTCACTTTCATTCCAATCATGTTTGAAAGATTGCCGTACAACTCGATCTGGAATATATTTCATACAACCTATGCAGACTCAAAACGGATCGTGTATGATCTTTGTTGATCCATCAAAAGAATCATCTCACGTCAAAATCCATGTCCGAATAGTGAGGTACATGGTCAACAATACCTTTCCAAGCCATCCTTTGCAAGGATGCCACGGATGTACACGGAGGTGTGATATTTCCCATGTAACTCACAACAGAAGGCCGGAGGTTCTCTAGCCTGATCCGGTTGGAAATGGTAAGGTATTTTGCCGTCGTCCATCCTCCCGAAAGTAACCGAGATTCGCTCATCACCCCGTATGCACGTCTTGCGATATCTGGCCTCGTTACTCCGCATCATGACGGAACCCACCGGTAAAGGTATCTTTACCGGCCTCGGAACTCACCCGGGCCCTATCCGGAGGTCGATCCGAACATGATGCTTCGCACCTATTCAAGAAAGAGACCGTGCGTAGTGCGTCCGACGGGTCGCTGTGATCAATATGCGGGGGTATACTGCTTCGTAGATGTTGATACGCAACACGGGTATGCAATCTCGCCGGGCAGTACCCTCCATGTTATCAATCTTTTTACCATTCTCTTGATAACTAATGGCATCGATCTACTCGCCCATGACGAAGTATTCCCCTTGGTGGGTTTCTTCGTCTTCAAAGAAAGTTGTGAAAAGATCCGTATCAGGACAGGATTCTTCCTCTCGCATCCATCTCCGGGGTTCCGAGATGTGTTTTCCTCGTGCGGCCTCGCTCGGCCCATTCTTTTCAGATCCCGGATACAGCCCACGATTTGCTGTTGTTCATACTCCGAGAATACGCTGTGTAGCTCGAGGCCTCTAAGATATTGATTCTTCTTCCTTTACCCCTTCGAAGTATTCGAAAGTTTTCTTTTCAACATTCCGCATCCTCTCCAGCTCTCGTATTCCGGAATGATCTGCAGATGGCGAGGCCTCGTGACATATTGTGGGATATATATGGTTCAATCCTTCACGTTCCCCGTTGGTGACGGGCTCCTCAGCATGATGTCTGCCGGGACATCCCCGGCCGTTTCCGCAACATGGTCATGCACCGCTCAGTGGTTCTATCCCCGCGGCGCGGCAGCTCTCTCTTCTCCGATCTTCCGGAGATTTCTCTGGGCTTCTTTCGTTATTCTAGAGCTGGCTCCTTTCTTCAGCACCTCATGAACCTGTCCCCGAAAATGCGAGTGGCCAAGACAAGAAATGCCTCTGCCGCGCCGGTCCGCGCCCAGTTTCGTTAACATTTTACGGATGCGGCGATTCTTATTTCTTCTTCGTTGCGTGGTCATGGAGAGTATAGCTCTCCGAACTTCGAATCTCGCGGCGCGGCGCCGACAAGCCTCGCTCCGCCGGTAGTTGACTACGGACTTCATTTTCGTCTTCTTCGGTGCTCGCTTTTCTTTTCGTCGGCTGATCGGCGGCTCGGGCCACCCACTTTCATCATCGTCTCACCCGGGGGCGCTCTTCCTGCGAATCGGGGGACCCGCCTCACTTTCCTCGTACCGTAGGCCTGCTGGTGCGAAATCCGAGTCAATCTCGATTATCGCTCCATCTTTCACCCTCTTTTCATCGAGTGCAAGGCTTACGCCATTCTTAAAGTTCAAGACCAACCGCCGTTCGACATTTCCTCGAAAAGACAAGGAAAAGGATCAGGTCGTACTAAGAACAAGAACATTAAGAAAATGTTTATTAAAGATACATTTTTTTTATTATTCTTATATTTTGAAATTTACCAGTGAATGTAAAGAGATGTTACTTATGGAAGAGATTTCGATTTCGAAAAGGAAACAAGGAAAACTTAATTATCATGATTTTATTTATCTTAAGACATTTTATTATTTTTGGGTTCGGACCTTAATCATAAGTATCATTTACCCGTGTTTCTTAGGGATGAAGAATTCATTCCTTCGAAACATCAAAAATAGAATATTTTTTCAAGTATCGTCCGTCAGACGTGAAGATATGTCGTTCTCCCCGGCAATTCACCAGTTCGGTAGGAACCTCCCGAGTATACCGCTTCAACCACAAACGGTCCTTCCCAAGTGGGTTCAAATTTTCCTCCTATCTTCGCGGTGTGCAAGAATGGAAGTCTCTTCGAGAACGAGAACTAAGTCACCAACTTCTCAAGGTTCTTGGGCGACCTCGCCTGGCTGCCTGAACCATCTTGGCCTCGATATAGTTCTAACTCCCGTTGCGCCGCAAGTCTTTTTCCTTCCAAGCTTTCTAATTCTTCGAGTCGTAACCGCGTTTTCCGTCGTGATCTTGTTTGCAACCGCAATTTCGAGTGAAGGAAGCCGAACCTCTAAAGGTAACACTGCCGACCCATACACCGTGAGCGCAAGGTGTACTTTCGGTAGGAGTTCAAGGTCGTCCGGTAGGCCCATAAGGCTTCTAACAATTTCGTGCCAATTTCTCTTATTATCGTCCGTGGTTTTCTTTAAGATTCAACGAGAGTTTTATTAAAAGCCTCGCCGAGACCGTCGGGCTTCGGTAGTAAATTGTCGAGTATCGCCAACATTCCGTCTCCCCGACAAAATTGTTGACTTGCAAAAGCGTTCGAATACGACCCATTGTCCGGATGATCCTGCGGCATTCGGAATTCAGGAGACACCTGGCTCTGTGTCCGTAAGACGTGGTGTGCTTTCTCTAGTTGAACTACCGCCACTTTAAAGAATCAGAGGTGCCGCAAGAACAAGAACGATGTCCTTCGAAGATGGTGGTTCTATTGGACCCACTATATCCGTGCCCCAACATTCAAACGGCCACGACGCAATTGTCGGTGTAGCACATTCGGAGGTCGGTGTAGAACCACCCGCACTCGCATTGCGATGCCTGCGATTTTCATGCATTTACTATCATCGAGGCCGCAGAGACTCCTAGTCTTTTAATTTTCATTTTCATTTTGACCCGACCGGTGAGCTGTCACGTAGTCCCGAATGCACTTTTTTAATACCTCATTTTGCCCTGACCCGTCAGCACCTCTTACCTACATTTCACTGCGCACTTGCATAACGCGCTATTGCTTATTAATGCGCAGATTTGTGCTCCTTTCGATCCGATGGCTACGACTCATCCTTCCTGCAGCTTTCCCGTTTTTGGTGTAGTTCATCAATGGCCGTCGCCAATCTTCTGTGTTTCTTCTCGTCACCGCCGCAACCGATTCTTTTTCTTTTCCTCGATTTGTGTATTGTGTCTATGTCGAGTCAGCATAGATTCGACGTCCGTGAACCGACACTTCCATCGATCTATCTTGGTAAAATGGGTGCAAATTCTTTTGCGAGACGGGCTAAAGCATCCGCTAAAGCATTCCCTTTTCTCAGAATTCTCAGAGATCGTCACATTCAACTGCCCAACAAATTGCATTTCGCATACCGAGCATTGCTCGAGTCTGGGTTTAAAAATTCTTGCATTTGGCTCCGCGATCTCGTCGAATGATTAACCGTGAATCCTCAGATAAGCGATGTCCGTGATCCCGTCGAATGGTTAATCCTGGCCCCGTTATGAGGGCCGTATTCCGTCTCGTTGTTCGTACACGTTCCGTCAAGTGGCAGGAGTATCTTAACATCCCCGCTCCGTGTTATAAAGATTAGCTCCGATTCCCCGCCCACGGCACTATCACTTGCGATTCTTCGGCTCGCGTGCCGAAGATGCTCCGTCGAAATACAATTCCCAACGTCGATCATCAGGGTCTTCTAGGTTCATTATTTGTTCATCTCGCGCATCGTCATCGGTGGAGATTCGCCTGCGAGCGTGCGCCGTGGCGAAGTCGGCTAAGACTCGTCCCTACGGCACGTTAAGACGAAAGTTATATCGAATTGCAATAATATCACCATCCGGCAAGTCCGCTCGGAAAGTATTGGACGAGTCATCAAGTATCGCAATGGATTAAACTTCGAAATCAAGTCAATTTTTATGAGCTACGTAGTGCCCGAGCTTTGAAAGCGGCGAAGATCGTGGCCAAACAATGCTTTTCAATTGCGGGATACCTTACTTCCGTCGGGAGTAAACGACGGCTTAAGTAGTAAAGAGCATTTTCTTTACCCTCATCATCGAATTCGGGCTACCGTGCTCCGAGAGTCGTCTAAAGCCGCGTGTAAAGTATCACCGGTCTACCCGAGACCTGGGTCGCTAAGACAGGAGGTGTCATTAAATATCGTTTAATGTCTTCGAAGGCCTTCTCGGCATTTCTCTTCCCAAATAAATTTGGGCGTCCTTTTAACTACAAGCGAGAAAGGCCGACACCTACTCGACAGTTCGAGATAAAGCGTCGAAGATATGCCGCTCTCGAAAGATCGTAGTTGTTTTAAGGTTTCTGGAGGCGGCATTTCTAAGATAAGCCTTAATCTTCTCCGGTCGATTTCACTCCACGATGTCGGACAACGAATCCTAAGAATTTCGGAGTGCGACGCCTCGTCAGCGCATTTTAAGGGATTCATCTTAAGGTTAAATTGTCTTAATCGTTCGAAAACAATTTCAAATCATACAAGCTTTAGCTTCGTCGATGACGACATCGTCCACGTAGCACTCGACTCGATCGTGGATGAGATCACTGCAAATTCTTGTCATTGTTTCGTGTCAAGCCCTTGCGTTCTTCGGCCCGAATGGCATCACTCGTGTAGCAAAATACTCCGATCGGCGTCTTCCGAATGCCGTAAGCTTTTCATCTTCTCGAGGCCATTTTTATCCGGTCAGATTCCGAAGATCCATCCACGAACGAGAATATTTCATGTGTCGAAGCAATATCGATCATCGCCCGGAATCGGCGAGAGGGAATTCATCTTTTTTCGACATGCCTCGTTTAAATTCGAAGTCCACACAAATTTCGATTCGACCATTCTTTCGATCGGCACGTCAAGCAACACCAAGCCGGGCATTGTTCTTCACGCACAAATTTAGCGTCTATTAGCTTTTTAACTTTCGCTATGACTTGTTGTTCGATTTCCACGCATTCTTCTGACTCACTGACGTGGGGAGCAGATCCACTCCCTAAAATGGCTGACCGCAACCTCCGGAGCTAATCCCCGCATTTCATCGTAGCTCCAAGCAAAATACTTAAATTCCATTAATAACTCGATTTACATTTCTTCGGAGTCTTCTTTATCGAGTAAGGAGCTAACAAAGGTAGGTCTGTGCTCTTCGCTAGTACCCAAGTTAACTTCCGTTAACTCATCTACCGTAGATTTGATTTCTTCTTCGAATTCGTGAGCGTCTCCAATTAGAAATCTTCGAGTTCGTTCGTAGTTTCCATGCAGCCTTTCATCGGATTTGCAAGTGACAACCACAAAATTCAAGATCGTCAACCGACCCTACTGTGCCGAATCCGAGTCCATACTGACCGGAGGGACGGTCGAGTTATTCCATAACTTTTCAAATGTTGTGATCGTCTGTCTTACTGTCGAGGTAAGAAACCACGTTGAATTCAAATTTCGAAATCACGTGAGTGAGTACCACTCAAAAGGTAACTCCATTAATTCCGATGAAGACATCTTCGAATTGTACATTATTTTCGCTTTGAGGAAGAAGCACCACGGTAGAATTCGATCGAAGCTACATCGTCACTACGTACCTCACCTCCATACCCTCGATCTTATTGGGAACGGATCGAGTTAGGGTCATGCGTATGTACGTAGTGGTTAATCTTCTCGTACATCGATTCGTATTCGTTCTTTTCATTCGAGGGAGATCTTCGTATTGCGTTTTTCGACTCTATTGTCGTCGGCTTGCTTGATTTCTTTTTCCTCTTCAGAACTATCATCCCAATCAACACGGGATGGTTATTCTTCTGTCCACCGTCCTGTCTCTACCACGGCCCGTCCCCCGGCCCTCGACCCTCGGATGCGAGTTGTGGAGAAACCTCACCATCTCACGAAGGGAGTGGTGAGTGACCGTTGGACTAACTCTCAGGTTCTTCGGGTTGGTTCCGAACTTTCTTTGCTTCATTTGTTATGGTCTCTCCTGAGAAGATCGTTTTCTTCATGGGTGACAATAAGCCGCATCTTCATCGACTCCAATCTATGTACGGAGTATTGTGAAGTCACCTTTCGATGCACTCGTTCCCCTCCATCGTAAGATTTCGATGACCGCGCAGAATACGGTACCATCCGTTTTCATGTATCCATGGTCGGCCCGCAGAGCGTCAACGACGTTTCCGAATCGATTATATGAAATTCTCATGCTGTTCGCTAAATCACCTGCCTTCATCGCACATATTTTACCCGAGGGCTCTTCTCCTTTCCGTCGAATCCTCTTAATAACATTTTGTCGGCCTCGAGCTCACGAGCATCAATTTCCAAGTATGCTAGTGTTCGAAGACTCATTATATCGATCGATGCTCCCGCATCCACCAAAACTCGGAGAGCGTAAACTTCCCAATCGTAACCGAAATGTGTACAACTACGACAAAGGGGACCGTCGTCCCAAGTAGCAGTCATCGTCCGTGAAGGCGACACTCCGCCGTTCCTTTAACGAGCAAATCTCATCCAAGGAATCTCCCGCCATTCGAGCTAAGCAAATTTCCGGACTGGGCAAGGCCTTCGATCGAGCTTCTCTCATCTCCTTTCGATAAGACGAGAGCATCGTAAATGCTCGCTTGGCCGTAGTTTCCTAAGATGGGCTAGCACGTCGTAGTCCACTTTGTTCTCCCGTGTCCCTAGCTTCTCGAATGGGTATGTCTTTCTCACGTGGTTGGTTCTTCAACAACCACCCGCTTCTTCGTCTTCGGACCCATTCGGAGGTAGAACTTTCCGCTTCTTAAAGGATCGTAATTTCTTCGAATTCAATATCGAGTTTGCTCGCGTCTCCTCCCGAATCGAATGACAGCTCTTCTCGATTATCTTCCAAATCAAGGCTTCAACTCTATTGCAACCGGAGCTCTCGAAACTCACAGATAGATCCCGTTGCTCGAATCCCTCGTAGCCTCCTCGATGGACGCCTTCTTCGTCATTTTGATCGTCGAGATTCAGAGTGATCTGGAGAATTGTCATGGTGTCGAACGATCGCCCGGATTGTCGCGCTTACGTAATCGTTAAATAAAAACGTAAACAACGCCATCACCCTTATCATTATATGATCCCACCGAAGGAAAGCGTATAATCATACAAAATCGTAGGCCCGAGGGATTTCTCCCGAATCGAAAACAACTATCCTAAGATGTTGCCCCCTAGTCTAGCTCAGAGTCTCGCTCCCCTTCTTCGTCAATTTTCTTCTTCTCTTCGATTGTCTCCCGTCGAGGCGGTTCTTCTATCGCAAGTGATGTGATCGCTTAACAGTCTCGAACTCCTCGAATCGGGGTCGCACCGAAGCGGTTCGGATGTCGTCTAAAATCTTCTTCGAAGATCTCGGTCTGTGCTGCGATTCATCCATCGTCGCTGCATGGGGATTCATCGGATGACGGGATCGGCCGGGAGATAACATCGACTCGAACTCCTTTCCGGTTCCTTCATGCACTCCTTCGGATTGTTATATTTCCTTTCCGAAGGTCGTCGTCGAGCCAACTTCTTCGAAGGTAATGCGCTCTTCATCTTGTGCCCAAGCATCCGATGGTAGGGCAAAAAGTCAGATCACCTTTCTTGTCGACTTCCTCCTGCCTTTCGGGCCCAAGCACTGAAATCCAGTTTTCATTGCTCACGGAATAATCTTGCACGCTTCATTTTGAACGGATATTCTCTCGCTCGAAGCTCCTTCAATGTACGTTGCGGACGAGATCATTGCTCATACTGCTGAGACGACCGATAGCCGGGATCCTGCTGTCGGTAATTTTGTCAGGGTCGTCATGTCGTCTTGCGGGTATTCAGATCGGCCGCCCGTCATTAACCGCTGCAACGACCCTGCATTTCTTCGAAAGTCTTCACCGGCTTCTCGTCCGTCTTTATTTCAAGAAACTTCTGAATAAGCCGCCTCTTCTCGCAAGCTCCGGCCCGTTTAACAAATTTTCTCAAAGTCTTAATGGTGAATCCCTCGAGGAGAAGTGCTATCGTCGCGAATGCTTTTACAAAGATGTCAACGTATGTTTGTTTTGCACAGGGTTCACACTTCATACTTAAATTTCTCCATCGAAGTACGTAATCCACTGTAGCTTCATTCTACTTTGCTTTCTACCACTAAATCACCTATAGTGATGTGTGCCGAGCTCCGCAACCGGCGCAATGAAGAGGTTTCTGGGCCCGAGAATGTCTTTGCTGCATCCGTCGGGGTAATTCTCGCATACTCGCTCGAAGGCGATTCGACAGATCGCTAACGAACCGTTCGAAGAAAGAATGGCATCGCTCCCGCCGCATTGCAACAATCGGCACGAAAGTGTGCAACATGCCGTCGGGGGGGTTCATGGCTTCGTCGTAGGCTCCTACCGCAGGTGGTACGAAGCCCTTCGTACGGACAGCTGCCGACCTCCGGGTAAGGTCTACCCGTCCGACGATGTCCCGTTCTTCGATTGTGCTAGCTTCTCGCACTCCGCCGTTCTACCAAGTTCTTGATATCCTTCGTGATCATAATTTCGTGTTGTATCTCACTGTCATCCCCATTGACGGATGTAATCTTCCTTTCCTCCGTCTACGATGTGAATGACTTCGGGGGTGTCTCTATGCACAGACACTTTGGAGAGCCGCTGCAGCCATGGCCATCTCTTCCATCCTCTTCGCCATTCCGAGCGATCGTGTCGTCCTTTTCCCGAAGCCGTCTCTTCATCGGGCCTGCTCCTCTCTTCGCGCCGCAGAGCACCTCGAGAAGATGATGAAGCTCGTGTCTCAACCATGCTTCGATTTCTGCATATTCGTTGTCCATGAATTCGTCAAGGAGTCGATCTCATCTCCGAACTTTTCTTCTCTTTCTTTCGCCAACCGCTCTGAGCGTCTGCTCTCAACTTTCCATGGCATCTTGCCGGAGCTTTCCGTGTATCTGTTGCTGTCATGCGATGGTCGCTCGGGTCCTTTTTTCACGAGTCCCCTTCATCGCAAGAAGCACTTTCTTCAGATTCCAGCCTGGCGAGACTTTCCTGCCGTTTCGCCCGAATCGCCCCGTAGTGGGACCCACCATCCTTTCTGGGGCCAGCGAAGGTCTGGCGACTGCATTGGCCTACTCCGCCAAATGTCAAGGCAGATCCTCCCTAATCCGTAACCCCGATACTACGAGCGGTGCCAGCTAGCCTTCATTCTCTTGCTCGGCTTTTCATCATGACGCGGGTTCTATTCGGGGCCCAAGACGTGACTTGACCGGCACCCGCCCCTATCCTTCGTAGAATTTCCGACATGGACAAGCTTTTCTTCGCTAGCTTTTCTACCAAAGCTCGGCAGCCGAGCAAACGGCGTAGTTCTCGTTCTTTTTCGCGGTTATCGTTGTAGTATGCGGGCTGTGGTAATGTGGCAAAAGAATCTTTCGAACATTCTCTTCATCCTCCTCGCGCGAGAGGGGATGGAACCTGCTTCCTCCCAAAGTGGTATGTAGTCGTGCAAGCAGTGTATATTCGTAACTCGACTTTCCCTCCAGAAGGCAATCCCTGCCACTCTCCGTTTCCGCGATCCTTCATTTCTATTTCTTCTGGGTTCGTCGTCGAAGGAATCTTCGAACCTAATTCGATTTCGAAGACAAGGTCTTACAGAAGATCCGTACCCTCCACGAGAATAAGCCGATTGCGGGGCCGCATTCCTTCCCCTTCGATTCGCGTGCTTTCCGGGTAGGTGCGTAAACAACTAGACCAAGCAAGGGAAGTGCGGAGAATGTACTCCTCCCGCGGACAACAGCATCTTCCCAGTCGGGACCCTTCAAGTAGGAGGAAACTCGGGTCGACCTAAGGTTGAACTCGCGCGGGTTCCTCGCCCCGCATACCTCGTTCGCCGCGCAAAGAGGAGACGTCGGTGACCCTCGACGTTCGAGCCAAACTCGTCCAACCGGACGACCCTATCACGGCAAAATTTCATCCTTATGTATTGGGCCGAAGTCCAGCAAATTGGCTTCGTGAAGGAGAAAATCGCTACTCATTTCGCAAGGTAGATTCTTGCCGTCGTCCTTGTTATGCTTCTTTCTTCGGACGAAAAGAAAGGAATTGAAAAGAGTCCGAACTCATTCTTTGTTCATGTATTTATCATTTGTTAAAAGAATCACTTGTCAGAGGGTTCGTTTATTTAGAACGGAATGTTCAAAGGTGTAGAGAAGGTAAGGAATCCGATTCGGAAGGAAAAGAAAGTCTTAAGCAAGACTTCCGACTCGAAGGATCACTCCTAAACTAACACCTATCAAATCCACCCCACCTCGAAATGATAAAGGGATCTCGAACCTCTCTCGTTTAGGGCGGTTTGCACCATGGGCTCCTAAATCCGAGTATAACGTTGGCTATACTTGTTCAAGATGTTTAAATGAACATAACATTCAACGGAGCAGGTAGCTCGATCCATTGTGATACGGATACACTACCGATTTTTGTTGGTAATTATTCGATTATAACAGAGAGGAATTTGTTCTCAATGAGCGCTTAAAATCCCGTCAGATATTTTTTTAGGTCGTGTTTTATTTTCAAGAGAGGTCGCCTAACGTAAATCACGCACACTTTTAATTTAATTAAAAATAAATAATTTGAAAAGTTAGCATTTGATTTTGAAAATAATTTTAAATTCAAGGTTTTAAGATACGAGATTAAACCGACCTCACATTCCAAATAAGCTTATATAGCACCGCATCATAAACTATGTATCTATCCCTAAGCGTATTTACACACGTCATTAAGGGCTTCGATTAAATAAACTAGAAGATTAAGGACATCCGTTCGTCTGCGAACCAATTTTATAAATTTAATAAGCTTCGCTATCATGAAAACATTAAACAGACATATTACTCCGGGTTCGAAAATTCCCTATAAGGGCAAGCCCCTATGCTTAATTACATCTTAAGTGACGGGAATCACCTAAGAAAACTCGATAATAATCAATGATTCGCTCTCAAGAATTTCAAAGTTTAAGGTTTTCAAAGATCAACTCAAGTTTCACTGTGAAACGGATCAAATTTTTGAACATTTTGTTTTGTGAATCCAAAGGAAGAAAGGTAGGAGAAATCAACACTGAAGTGAACTTCGATAATTTCCCGACTATCCTACTGCTTCGGCTTCGAATTTAAAGAAAGTCCTAATACTTATTCGATATTTCAATCTTCGCCAATTTTAATTAATTAGGGTTTATATTTGTATTTATTAAAATCAAACAAATACCTAGAAGATGCGAGGGTTTATTGTCGTATCTATCACTACCTCGGAATCCTAAGACCTACAGGCTTAATTCGCAATGCAAATGCCTAACGAAGAGTCGTAGGATTTGCGTCGTACCAGTGTTACCTCAAGTCCTAGCGGCTTCGTCGTTTTAATTCTAGGAAAGTTTCTCATTGCCAGGGACTTTGCTTTGCCGATGACGATGGTCGTGTCGCCCACCATGCTCCGAGCTCCTCGTCGTTTGCGTTTGGGCTTTTAGAAATCATAAATCGGAGTCGAGAAAAGTGTTTTCGTTTGAGAAAATCTTAATTTCCGTGTGTTTTTTATGTTTTATTTAAACAAATTCAAAGTCGATTATAACGACACCTGCTAAGATCCCACTCTGCCCATCCTTCCGCATCATTATTTTTATCTATTCACTTTCTACTCCATGAATTCGCTAAACTCAACCGAATGAGTTCCACACTTTATTTAGACCGCTGGAAATCCCGCAAGAACATCGAGGGTTACATCATCCGAGGTATTCCCGATCATCCAACAGACGTTTTAATTTAGTTGTAATTCGTAGTTTTCGTGTTCGTTTCAGGATTAAATTTTCAGCCGTTTTATATTTCAAATGCCACATGCGAATTTTATCTTCACAACGACTTTTAACTTAATTTTGGTTTCAGCTTTTTTGTATTCATCCTAAAGGTGTGGGTTTTCATGCAAATGCTTGTTTTATCATGCAAGAAAAATAAACGCACAGAATAAAGTACCGTAATAATGTAAATTGCAAGAAAGTAAATTGCAATAAAATAAAAGCGTACCCTAGTGAGGGTCTTCCCGTCATCCCAAGCCGTACTTAAAACACAATTAGAATATTTAAGCAAGTTCCTAGGTAAAGCTAAGGGAAAGGTTATGGTTTTCTACCAAATTCCTAATCCTATACTACTATCTCCTACGACGTCTATGCTCTTTTGCTTTGGCTAGCTGACGATTTTCTTCATCGTTAATAATCAAATTCAATTATTCTTATAATATCCTATCATATTGAGAAAGTGTTTAAGAAGGATCTTAAACATCTTTTCAATATTTCTGTGACTGTTTTAAGTCCAATGAATTGACCATATAAATGAATCGATCGTCCGAGGTTTTCAAGTTTTATTAATTGGCTTCAATTAACTATCGTCCGAGGTTTTCAAGTTTTATTAATTTATTTTCAAAGGAATCCAAAGAGATATCTTTAACATCCTGGCGAGTTAAGTAACACTTCATTTAATATTTCATTTAGAGTTATAATAATCAAAGCTTTCAAGGGTAAATTAAAAGATTCAAACGATCTTGGCTATGTTTTTAAAACAGCTTAAATCCTGGATAAATGTCGTTTTCGTTTTATATTTAATTTCTTTATGCTCTGCGATGTTATATTTAATTCAATTTAATTTAATCGAAGCGAATTTAGTTCTAACATAGTTCAATTTAATTGATTTTGGTGTTTAATTAATTGAGCCTGATTTAATTTAATTTAATTATTTAATTTAATTTAATTTAATTTAATTATTTAATTTAATTTAATTTAATTGTTTAATTTAATTTAATTCTAATTGTTAAATTTAATTTAATCTTAATTTAATTTATCTTTAATTTCATTTTATTTTTAATTTTAATTCGAAATTTCAAAAGAGTTTAATAATTTAATTAAGTCTTTTAATATTTTAAATTAAATATCATTTTAATTAAAATCGAGTATTAGCTGATATAATTAATTTAGTGGATTTTTAAATTAAAGAATAAATCTCTTCCTAATAAAGATCCCTTTATTTTAAGGATTCCAATTTTTTATTATTCTTCCAAATTTAATCCATTATTTAATTAAAGTTTTTTAATCATTTTAAAATTATTTAATCGCTTCTACCTCTTTAATTATTTAAATTTCAATCATCCAAATCGTATTGGGCATCAAATATTTTACTATTTTCGATTTTTTATTAAACCTAAAGTTTTAATTACAGTTAAAAAGTTTAATTACCATTTATCTCTTGCTTAATAATTTCATAACTCACTAAATTTAACTTGCACGAACTCGAAATTTTACGTGACTTCACTCATATGTCAATAAAGACATGAGAGGAGAAAATGTGATTTTTCTCAGATTTAATTTATTTTATATAATTATTTTCTAAGTAAATACATTTTTGGCGTAAAATTTGATAACATAACTATGAGTTTCTGTCCTTAAGAAAATTATAGGACATTCCTAATGACCAGAGAAGACTGACCAATTTTATGATTTTTCAACTATATTATTTTTATTATAATTATTTCTAGCTGAAAGGTTAATTAATTTAAAAATAAAATAAATGTTGAAAACGAATTTTATATTTTTCAAAAACTTTCCGATATCAAGAACTAGAGAATCAAATTTGCAATTTTCTGATTTTTCTATTGATTATAATAATTATTTTAGCCGAAAATCGCGAAAAATACATTTTTTTTTAATTTTAAAATTACCCTGTGCTTTAAAATTCAATATCTCACTAAATGTAATCTAAAAATGTTGATTTGCTCCTGCCGATTAAAATTCAAAATGTGACATTTTTGCCAATTTTATTATTTTCGATTTTTATTATTTTTTAATTATTAAAAATATTAAAATATTATTAAAAATCAACTTTTTCAGAAAATTGAAATTTTAATTTTCTTAGATTCCCCTGATATTAGAGAGCTCCAAAACCACTCGCGAATTTTCAGCATTTTAAAGCTTCATAATTTTTTAAAAGCTTAACGGGCGAAGCGACTTAATCAACCCAATTAATGCATAACCAAGTCCACCGACTTCAAATTTTTATGGTGGATTCCTCTGATCCTAAAGGCCGTGAGGAATCGATTTCAAGTCAATTTGATGTTTGGTTAACTCTAATTAATTAAAGACCTATTTGGGTGTTTAAGCCACCAGGTTAATCTGAGCGAATTAACTCAGCCCTATTTTTCCAGAGTTCTCTCGGTCATAAGGAACATCACCAAATGTTTCTAGAATTTATTTCACAACATGCTAATTTTTGGAATTAAAATAACAAAACAAGAATAATATTCGAAAAATAAATAACTTCATTAGAGATGGCTCGACCTCAGCACCGTAATGTTCCAAGTTCGCAGGCTTCAAAAGCCCTATGGTCTCATGCCATATGGAATTGTATACATGCATGGAGAATTAAATGTATGCAGAGAGTAAATAAATCATAAAAATAAAACACACGAAATTAAACGATTTCTTTTCCACATTATTCTCCTTTCGTTCACTGAGCAAGAGGGTATTTTTATTTTATTTTTGGATTTTTCTACACAAAGATATAAGATTTTGAAGTTTAGGATTTAAATAAATAAGAAAAATACCCTAATTTTCTATTTATCCACGCGCGCCGCCGAAACCTCAAGAAATTTCCGAACGCACACACGCGTCGCGCTCCCATTCGACGCCGCCACTCCGAGTCGCTGTACCGGCCCCGCGGCTCGTACCGTCCCCGGTCCGACGCAATCCTCGCTCGGGCCCGTGCGCGCGTGTATCGAATGGACGGCATCCGCTCTCATCGTCCCAAGTCATTTCACACCGACAGTCTCACACTAAATCCCAAGATCTCACTCCCCGATTCTCAATGGATTTCGCTGCTCTTATACTGAAGCATTCGTCTCAAGAGACGAACACATCTATACTATACGATGCATTGAAACCAAGGCATTTGAAATGCAGAATCTCCGTAAGCTCGATTGTAGAGTTAGCTCATACCTGTCGTAGAAGTGCGGCTTCAATCCGAGAGTTGTCGCACCCTTCGATCGGGTCCTACAAAGCTCCGGATGAAGTCTCCTTCGTCTCTGAATTGTCTCGATATGATTTCGACCAAGCCCGATCACAAGCTGAGGGCCGGGAGAACCGGGTGGCCTCAGGTGGAAGCAGGACGGACACCTTCCTCGTCTCCTGGGTGAAGGCGAGAGCCAATCAATTCCGGGACCGGCTCACCGCAGAAGTGTCCTGTTTACAAAGCTCGAGCTCAAAATCGGCTCGCCCTGTATGAATCAGCCGAATTCATTTGATCGTGCTCCACGTGTAGAGAGAGCGATCCTGAAAGTGATTTTGGCAGAGTTTCCTTAAGGTTTTTTTTCACTATGGCCGAGAGCGAGTTTAACAGAGAGGCGGAAGGCCTCAGAGGGAGCTAGTGGCTTTGACTCACTGCTCCTTTCGTGGAGGAGGAAGATCAGCCATGGTGACCACTGTGCACGGGGCGCCAAGAAGTGAGAATTTCAATGTCGGCTCACATGCGAGCTCTCGGCCATGGTGTTTTCCGAAGGCTCCGTGGCCGGCCGGCCAGTACCATTACCATCTGGGTCGTGGTCAGGGTCAGGTTTACGCAGGACCGAGGCTCGATACTGTGGTAGCGAGTTCGATTTAACGGAATGTGAGAAGGCCTACTCTCATTGTTTGGGTCAACCCACCATTTCGTCTTGGCACCCTTTCTGCTTCCTGGATGAGCTGAGGAATCATTTAGGTCACTTTTTAGAAGGAGTGGTGAAGTTCCTGCATCCATTTATGAGGTGGCTAAACATGGTTTAGTGTGCGACATGATTAAGGTAAAAAGTGTTAAAGGAGGTTTAAGAAAGAACTTCTCCTTTCACATAAATGGACTAATGACAAGTCAAAGCCCTCATGGCTTCATGTGGTTTGTGAATTGGCTTGTTCATGGCTTCATTTGGCTTGGGAAAAGGTTGATTTGTTTCATGAAAAGGGTTTTAAGAAATTTTTTGGTAATTTGATGGGAATTTGGATGAAGCTTCATTTGGGATAATTCAATGATGATTTTAGGACTTAGGTAATGGATTTAATTAAATGGATGACAAATGGAGATGTCATGTGGGCTTTAGGGTAGATTTGGTCTTTTGAATTTTGAAGGAAATGGGCTCTTAAGAAGGTTTAAGGGAAGTGGGCTTTTAAGTTTAAGGATGTGTTCATGGATGGGAATTTTTGTAGAAGTTTGGGCCAAATAGTTGTTGGTTTTGGTTTAGGGATGTTTCATGAATAATTTGAAATAGATTTAAGGTGGTTTGGGTTTGAATTGGGTTGAATTTGGGTTTATTTGGTAAATGGGCCAATGTAGGTCAAATTGGGCTAACTTGGGCCAATGTTGGGCTAGGGTTGAAATTGATGTAAAATAAATATTAAGAAATGTTTATGGGAGTGTTTCAAAGAGGTTTTGGCTTTGGTTGGGTTTTAATTTTGAGGTTTGGGCCTATTTGGGTTAGATTTGGGTTTAGGTCGAAATTGGGCTTTTTGATTTTGGGTTGAATTTGAGTGGGGTTTGGGTCAAAATCTTGGGCAAATCATGTTAGTGTTTTGTTTATGAGGATGTTAAGGAAGGTTTAGAAAAGATTTGGGGTTAATTGGAGTTGAATTGGGTTAGTTTGGGCTAAGTTTGGGTCATGGGTCCAATTTGGGCTTTAAGGCCCAAAGTGAAATTGGATCCAAATGTCAATCAAATTGGACTTGGATTTGGTCTAAATTGGTATTGGGAATGTTGAATTGAAGTTTAGAATTGAATTGGACCAAAATTGGGGTCAATTGGGTAGGTTTGGTTTGACATTGGGTCCACTTTGGGTTAAAATGGGTCGATTTGGGGGTTTTGACAAAAGTAGGGTAAATTGACAAAATTGGCCCATGGTGTAGTTGGACAAAATGAAATTGGGAATATTTGGGATTTTCTGGAATTTTCTGGGAATTTTCTGAATTTTTGGATTTTTAGGCAAGAAGGGTATTTTGGGTATTTGGAGGGTATCGGGAGGTTTTCTTGGAATTTTTGGTATTTTTGGGTATGGATAATCAATTTGAGTGATGTGGAGGTGTTTGGGATTGATTTTGGAAAATTTTAGGTAATTTGGAAATTTTGCAAAAATTTGGGTAATTTCGAGGTTTTGGGTAGGTTTAGTAGGTGTAGGGTCCGGGGGTCGAAAAATTGAAAATTTGGGAAATTGAAGATTGGGTGAATTTGAGTGGGGTGAAATCATTTTGGTTGAGCCATGAAGCCATTTCAAGCCCATATGAGCCATGAAAGGACTCATTTGAGGCATTCATTTATGTTGTTCCTAACCCTCTTGCCGAGGGCTTAGGGGTTAAGGACCATCCATGTGAATCACCTACATGAGTCAGGAGGTTAAGTTGGGTATGAGTGTGGTTTTAGGAAGTGTGTGGAAATGTAGTGTGTAAGTGTAGTGTATGTCAGCCCCTTCACCAGACCAGGCCACCCAGGGCAGTCCTAAGGCCAAAGAGTCCTATAGGAACTCATCCTTTAAACTTCCATATTTGATTTCAACCCTCTAGGTGATTAGGGGTCTATAGTCGAGTTTGTGGAGTTTGCGGGGAGTTTAGAAGTGGTTTGAATTTCTAAAAGGCGGGTCCCAATTCTAGTCCTCTAAGATAGTCAAAGGAAAAGCCTAAGGCTAGATCCTAAGCACTAAAAAGAAGAAAGGAAGACCTCATCAAAAATGAGGTCAACACGCCTCTGAAACAGGGAAGAATTGCATATAAACTACTCAATTCTTGAATATTTATATATTTTATTACATACTTCTTAATTCTTATAAATGTCCCCAACAAATCACCCACCGATTAGCGACACTCCTAAGCCAACTGTTGATTCTAATTGTCACCGACCAACCACCAACTTTCAGTCGGTTCTCTACCTCCGATCAATCATTTCTAAATGTATAAGGTCAAGACTCGACGAACTCAAGTTCATGCAGTCCGATAGCCGCTCTAAGCTTAGTGAATTTAAACGAGGGAAGATTTACATGCATAACACTCAATTCCTATATGTTTTTATATTCTTATACCAACCACTAAATTCTTATATATTTTTATAATGTTAAATTTGTTTTCCCTGGCAAATCACCCTCTGGTTGACATTACACTGGCTAGATGCTGCGACCGATCATCCAAATCCATCTAATCATTCTGCTATGAAACTATGGAAGTCTCAGATCCGAAGCTATCAAATGTGCCACTTTATTTTGTCTAAATTGATGATCGGCAAACCCTATTAAAATAGGCTTCCCAACAGCCTGCAACATTGTCCAATTGTTCGTTGCTCTGGTCACCTCCGACCAACCATCTCTCGACTGATCGTCGCACATCCGACTGACTTTGACCTCTGTTGCTTAGTATCGCCTCACCGTTTAGCTTCTTCCAGCAAAGCACGCCCTCCTGCTCTCTCGGACGCGTGATTGTACTGGTTAGCCCATTTCACCTGTTTACTGCCCCCATCAAATTCCGCATCACTGGTGATGTCAAGCAACGCGTTTTAACAGCGTTCTCCCTTCTCAAATAAGAGGTTGATACCTCTAGAATACTCATAATCTGTTGCTCTGTTTCTATCTCCCCAGCCACCAACTCAGCCGTGCAGCTCTAACTGTCACCGTCTCCTCTCTTTCTCCAGCCACCCCACCTCTCCGGCCAATCACTTTCAAACCCGAAACCATGGGGGAAGAAACAAGAAATCCTTATATACATGCGCAACACTCAATTCTTATCTTTATAATTTTCATATAAATAAATAAATACATACATACATACATATATTTATTTATTTATTTATTATTATTTAGTATAGTAGAAAATGAACCCTGAAATACAAAAAAAACTACTGCTTAATTTACTTCAACTAAGCCTAGGACAACAACAATAATACACGGAAACTAACTAAGATTTGATAAATCATCAATCGGTCGGGTCTAAGTGTATTTTTTTTTTCTATTCCAATGAATATTATAATTATAAATGAAATATTATCAATGAAAGGGACCATATAAGTCAAACAAATATACATTAAAGTTCTAATAGTTGTAACCATAATCGAAGTGTGGTGCTTTCAATAAGGTTGTCCAATTTGTTTTCCATTAGGTTTATGGCTAGCGATCATAAGGTTATCACCTAATTTTTGTGATAATGTATTGCAAAAACCTCTCGCTCTCCTCACTTCTCTCTTTTTTTTAGTGCAATTGTGGGATACATTACAATTAAAATTTATATGGATTTATGGAGTTGTGTGTTCATCTTTTATCGCTTATAACCAACCATAACTAATTCGTACATTCCATTAGGGTCTTTTACGTTATTTTTCATTTAGGACTTTATCGTAACATTTATATATGACTGTTTTATGACCAACATTTAAGATTGTGAATATCTTTGTAGAGTCCTTTGAAGAGAATCACTATTTCAACAAACTATCGACCGACCAGCTGCTCCCGACACCTCCACCTACGGTTAGCCATTTACATATAGGTTGGATTTACTTAAGGCTCATTTCTTACATATTTTCATATCCTGCTCAATTTATATACACTTATATACTTGCCTGCCTAAGTCTCACTTCATTTGTTTCTAGCACTCAGGGAGAACAACTGGCAACCATACCAAGAGTGTTTAATCGGTTAAAGGCATAACGAAGCAACCGACAACGATGCTGAGAGCATATGATCGGTCAAAGGCATAACAAAACAACTGACAATTATGCTAATAACATCTGATCGGGTGCAAAACTACAAGACTCCCTACCCTCCCCGAGGCTAGCATCTCTAAGACTCCCCAACAAGCAAGAATCTTTAAGACATCATTTTGAGGCTAGCATCTCCAAGACTCTCCTTCTGGTGGAGCAACTACAAGACTCCCATTTGGAGTGAGCATCTTCAAGACTCCCCTCCAAGGCGAGAAACTCTACGGCTTCCCTTCCGAGGCGAGCATCTCCAAGACTCCCTCCGAGGCTAGCAACTCCAAGACTCCCCTCTGAGGCGAGCAACTCCAAGACTCCCCTGACCCTTCAGAGCGAGCAGCTCCAATACTCCCCTCTGAAGAGAGTTTCTCTAAAACTCCTCTCCGGGGTGAGCAACTCTAAGACTTCTCTCTGAGGTGAACAACTACAAGCCTTCCCTCTGGGGGATCATTACCAAGCCTCCCTCCAGGACGAGCAACTCCAAGACTTCCCTCTAAGGTGAGCAACTCGAGGACTCTTCTCCGGGGTGAGAAACTCTAAGACTCCTCTCTGAGACGAGCAACTACAATACTCTCCTCTAGGACGAGCATCTACAAGGCTCCTCTTCAGGGTGAGTAACTCTAAGACTCCCCTTCGGGGTAAGAAACTACTAGACACCCCTTCGGGGTGAGCATCACAAAGACTCCCCTCGGGGGCGAGCAACTACAAGAATCCCCTCTTAGCCAAGCAAATGCAAGTCTCTGTTGACCTCACTTTTGTTGAGGTCTAGTCCCTCTTTAGAATAGCCTGGGGTCTAGCCATAATACTTTCCTGATGAATATCTTAGAGGACTAGCAATGGAACCCTCACCCCATAGAAATTCAAAGCACTTATTTGCTTCACTTGAAGTTTTCAAATGCTTAAAGTCTAACCTCTAAATTCTTAAGAGGATGAGACCAAGCATTAGCAAACTCAAGAGGAGTTCCCTACATGATGGTAAAGCCTTAGGACTTATCATGGGTGATCTGAGTGAGGCTCACACACAAACTTACACTCTCACACACCACCTCACAACCCTAAACCAAACTTCCTTACACTTGATCCCATACTCTTTTGGAAACTCATGTGGGTGGTTTCCCTAGGCTCTTAGCCCCAGGTTAGGGTTTGGCTAGTACCGGCATATTGAGGATTCAAATGGGGAATTTCCTTGGTCCATGGCTCAAATGGGTTATCAATCTCACTCAACCCCAATTTTACCAAAAAATCTAAACTTTTAACCCATTTACCCCTAAACTCCACCAAATGACCAAATTACCCTTAAAACCCTAATTTTACCAAAAATTCCCAAAAAAACAACTAAAATTACCAAAATTTCCCAAATAATCACCCCAAAACATTCCTCGCCACTTAAAATACCTAACATACCTCAAATTTACCAAAATCCCCAAGATAGCCCCAAAATCCCCAAAATTACTAAATTGCCACTCGTATTCCAATAAATTCCAAAAATTCCTAAAAATTCCCAAAACCCTCCAAACATTCCCAATTTTAATTTTTAATCACCACATTGACTCAATTTGACCAAATTACCCCAATTTAACCAAAAGCCCCAAATTGCCCTTTAAGGCCCAAAATGCCCAAATAACCCTCAATGTCCACCAAATTGACCTCAATTCTCCCTAATTCCAATTCCAAACTTTAATTAAACATCTATAATCTCATTATAAACCAAATCCAAGTCTAAGTTGACCTAATTTCAAGCCCAATTTACTCCCAAACCCAAAAGCCCCAATTTTGACTGTATGACATAATCTCCCCAAATTAAACCCAATGCAAATCAATTTCCCCCAATTTTGAATTCTAAACTCTTCATGACATTCCCCTACATCAATTACCCCCAATTTAAGCCCAAACCCCACCCAAGTCTAACCAAATCCAAAATTCCCAATTTTACCCCAAAATGATCAAATGTCCAAAATCCATCAAATTGAATATCCTTACCCTAATATTGTCACTCAATTAATGTTGAGAACTCTTTATAACATCACCATAGACCATTTTGAACCTTAAATTGTCCTTTGACCCAACCCTAGCCTAACCTAAACTTAAGATAATCCAAATGTCCCCAAATTAACCGAATACCCAAATCAAGCCAAATTAACACCCCAAACTTATTTAAAACCCCTCCAATCCTCTCCCAAACACTTTATGACAATCATATACACCATATTGAATAGTAAATTGGACTTTACCCAAGCTTGAACCCAACCTAGCCCAACTTGAACTCAAGTGACCCAAATTGAACCTATGGCCCAATGTAACCAAATCAAGCCAAATACGACAAACCTAAGTCCACCACAGACGTCAAGTGAACCCTAGAAACCACCCTGGGTCCACCTAGCCCAATCTACATGAGCCATGGACCAAGGGTCCCCTAAATTAAGGGCTTTCATCCCATTTATGGCTAAACCAAAAGGATCCTTACCCAAACCCATCCCCCATCCAACTTAATGCCTTGAGTGATTCTTCACTAAGCCACCTGACCTCTAGCAACCCTCCCCTGTCCTTGTCGGCCAGCCTAGTCTCCAGAGGAGCCAAAAACGAAAGCCACTCCCCTTCATTTCTCACCTAATTGAGCCCATCTGATGTGTCAAGCTCTGGCTGCTCACTAAAGCAGATCTGCACTCTACCTAAGCGGCCTAATGCACCTGAATTGCACCCTGAAGCTCAACCTAATGGCCATGGCTATAAAAGCCATCCTTCACGGCCAAGAGGGGGTGTTAAAAATTTCTTAAGGGAACTATATCAGATTGCTTCCACAGCTTCCCTGAGATCCCCTAAGTGTAATCCTACTGTCTTCCAACCTTAATCCCCACTGTCTAGAGCCAATTTCACCACTGAAATTCCAACCGAAATCAGGACATTTTCCATCACAACTCTATAGTGCACCAAATCCAAATTAATTGCACACACACCTTCACCACACTGAAAGAAGAAGCTCACCCATCAAAGCTCCATCACAAAGAGCCTCTATCATATACTTTGGTCAACACTTGAAATCTGCCCTGGTTGAATTTAGGTCTAGACATTTCATCACAGCAAAAGGCTTCATCCAGAGGCTCGTTGAATTCAATCAAAGTTGCTACGACCATCGGATTGAGGCCTCCCCTCTCAAACAGAGGTATTGAGTTCACTCTTCATCCCGAGCCTACTTCGATCCTTCATGTATTTATACTATATTTCATGGTGTATTAGACTTATGAATATGTTCGTCTCACCTAGACGAGTCCATAGAATCAAACCCCAGGTGATTTTGTTGAGTCTAGCTCGAGTTCTTAAGGTTAGAAGGTGAACGATTCATTGGACACACCAATTAGAGATGAAGCAGGAGCGTCGTTGGATGGAGCGTGTATCGAGCGGACGACTGTGATCAAGACGGACGGAGATCAGATGCATAAAGCGAGGGGCGAGTCAGCACCCACACGAATGGCGGCGTCGAATGGGAGCGCGCCGCGTAGCTGTTCGGAGTCACCGTAGGATGAGTTGGCGCCGCATGGTTTAAATAGAAAAAAAGGGATTTTTTAAATTAATTTAATTCAGTTAACTCTAAAAATTTATAACTTGGTGTAGAAAAATCATAAAAATAAAAGAAAAATACCCCATTGCTCAGTGAATGGAAAAGAACAATGTGGAAATAATTTCAAGTTTATTTGATGTATATTTTATTTTTAATTAATTAAATATAATATTTAGTATTTGGATTCTTCATTTGCATAGATATTTTACGATGGATTGAAACATAGGGATTTTGTTCTCTATGTCATAAGGGATATTTCTTTATTTTTCCAATGTCAGGGGAGATCATTGTGAGGAGATCTCTATTTTTTAAGTTATCATGTCTGTCTTCGTATAAAAATTATAATAATTAAAATATTAATTAGAAGAATGCAAGGTAAATTTTGGTAGGTTCCTTATGACCAGAAGACCATAAGAAAATGTAAACTTAATTTAATTCATTGAAAACTTCACTAATGGTAATTAAGCCCTAAAACTAAAATAAAAATAATTTGAGTTAAATATAAATGTAAATAACTTAAAAATGATTCTCCACTGTGGCTTAGGGTTAGAGGAACTCTCATAAAAAAATTGAACTCATTTGGAGTTGATTTTATCACCTAACTTGATTTTCTAAGTTAAATATCACCATTGGCATTAAAATAATTCTAATAATTAAAATACAACACAAAAAATTACCAAGTTGGTTTTGGGAGTTCTCTATAATCAGAGGAACATAATTAAAAAAAATTAACATTAACATAAAATTTTCACTTTTAAGGTTATTTTAAATATTTAAATAATTAAAAATTTATAAAAATCTTAAAATTAATAAATTTGATGGAAATGTTCTAAATTGGCACCTAATCACTTAGGAACAATTGGAATAATTTTTTTAATCCTCTAAGTAAAGATATTAAATTTTAAAGGGTTAAAACAATTTTAAAGCCTAAAAATGGATTTTTCCTAATTTCTCACTAAATTAATTCTAATAATTGAAATATAAATCACAAAAATATGAAATTTGGTTCTCTGGGCCCTTGACCTTAGAGAGATGTAAGAAAAATATTAAACTTTATTTTCCAATTAAATAATATTTTATATTTAATTAATAATTTAGAAATTAAAATTCAAAGAATAATGAAATTTGGTCCAAGTGGTCCACTAGTCTAGTGAACTTCCAGTAATTTTCTTAAAAAAATATTTTATTTTGATTGAGTTATAAAATTGTCTTTCAAAATCCCTATTTTTGCATTAAAATAATTGTATAAATTAAATTAAAAATAGAAAAATCATTTTTTCTCCTCTAATGTTTTTTCTAACCCATAAGTGAGGTAACATAAAAAATTTAAAAGTCATTTGCATTAAATTTGATAAATTATGAAGTATTAATGTCTTATGGGCAAAGCTGTAATTTTGAAAAATTTAGCCTTAATCAATATTTAGGCTTAATTAAAGTGGGAAATAGGTAATGGATGATCTTAATAAAAATGTTAAGATGATTGGCACATACATGGATGTGGTAGAAACCAACTTTACTTTTATCATAATAAAAGATAAAATTGTAATTTCCTTAATTACATTAATTTGGAAGACAATTAACCAAAAGATCCTTAAGGTTAGAGGATTGACTTTTAAAGTTAATATTTCACCAATTCAATACCCCTATTTGATGTTTAAATGATAATTCATTAATTTGACGAGAATCATAATCATATAACACATTTTTTTCTAAAATTGTAAATATACACACTAAAGTCTTCACGGGCTTAGTAGTGAACCAGGCTTAATCAAATCTAACTAATGAGGTTTAGAAAAGAAAACTTAACTAATATCAAACTCTTTTTGAAACACTACAAGCTCAACTTTAAAATTAAATTGGCAAGAATTCTTAATAAATCAATTTACCCCTAGAGGCCTTTACTCACATAATTCATAAATGAAATATCAAGTGATAGTTACCCTGCTTTTGGGATGATTAAAATATCAATGTTTATTGAGCATAGGAGTATGAAATTGGTGAATCAATTAGTGAGTATGATAAGTTCAAATATGACTAAAAAAGTTAAAAAGAGTTGTGAAATATCTAGATATTTTCTGGATCTTTTCACAAGTCTTCTGGACATCTTGCATGACAATTGAGCCTATAATACTTATTAAAGAAGAATCATCTCTCAAATAAACAAGTAGGACCCGCCAAGTTGTGATATAAGACTCGGTAGGCTCGCGACGAACCTATCTATACGCTTTACTTTCCTGCAAATTATAAATGTTTATTACAAAGGTTACTAAAAGTTTCAGGTGGAGGAATGAGAAGACTCGCCAGGTATGCTTTTACAAGTTTATAGGACCTTCATTTTAGTACTTCATTTACTTTTTTGCTTACAAGATTGCATGTTAAACAACAAATGCCACCCTGCATGAAAACCAAAACATTTAGGATAGTCACAAAACTGAAAACTAAAATTAAAATAGAACAAGATAAAATTCACCGCAACAATAATCAAAATATAAAACCACTCAAAATTTAATCACAAATAAAACAAAATCACAAGTGAAACTAAATTAAAATATTTCTTTGGATGATCGGGAATCCCTCTATGGAGGCAACCTACGGTTGCTAATGAGATTTCCCACAGTCTGAATGAAAGTACTGAATTCATTTAGTTGAATTTGGTAAATTCATCTGGACTAAGTGAATCTGAAGAAAATTGTGGTGTCGGAACGGGGGAACCGTGGGATCCTAAAAGGTATCGTCATAATCAACTTAAATATTCCCTTAATAAGACATTAAGACACCTCAATTTGAAAATTTCCAAAACATGACATTTTCTCGTCTATTCAATTTGACACTTCTATAACTATACATGCTACGATGAGGAGCTTTGAGCATGCATGGTGGGCAGCACGACCATCTTCAACAGCAAAACTCCTTAGAAATAAATAACAAGTCATAGGACTTCGAGGTAGCTTGCTTAATGCAACATAAATCCTCACTTTATCTCTTTATGCCTTTGCACCTCGTGCAATATAAGCCCTAACTCATCTTAGGCTCCAAGGTTGTCATCGGGTGTGACATAAATCCTCCTATCTTTCAGGCTATTCACATGATCAATATCAAGTGAATGTAAAGCCTGAATGATAAAATCAGCAGGATGAAACATTAAATAATTATCTCAAATTGATATCAAACCATAGGATAGTGGGAAATCACCAAGATTCTCTTAGATCTGTCTTTCTCCTAGCTTTCTCTTCCTTTAAACTCCTATAATAGCTGTTCTGAAACTTGAACCACTCACCTATTGAATTTTGTTTTACCACATTTTCTTGAAGATCCTACCTTTTAGAAGTCATGAATGCAATATTTTCTGATCTTTATCAAGAGTTTTCTTAGGTGGCTTCGGTTATTTAAGATGCAATTAGCTATAGGGGTTTACCCTTATAGGAAACTTAAAGAACTCAGATTAATATCAACCATATATAATTCCTTCATATTATATAGGGGAAATTGTCAGTCAAAATAAATGGTTCGCAGACCAAACGAATTTCATGGATTCTTTAGTTTATTTGATCAAGCCTCACAACTAAGTCATGTATCAATTCTTTAAGATATATACATGGCTTGTGGTGAAATGTTTGATTATTTTGCATATATGAGATCAGTTTGATTTCACATTTTCAAATTAAAGATGATATTTTTTCAAAAATGTATATATATTAAATTAAATATATTTTAAAATGACAATTCCCAACACAACACCTTTTGAAAGGCCGACAGTCCCCTACAAGGAAAACAACTACAAAACCCCCCTACGAGGCGAGCAAAGTTTAGACTTTTCATCTGATAGCCGATCTTTCTTTGACAGCCAACTCTTCCTTTAACTACCGAACTTTCCTGTGACCGGTCATCGAAACACGATAACTTTCTTCCGGCAGGAAAAACATCAAAATGACAGACTAAGTATATGACGACAACGTACCATAACCAAGTGCAAAAAGAGCATAGTAGGAACTCTCATTAGCAAAATACGTATTCAAGGCTTGATTTATTTATAAATGTTCTTATCCTTATTGTAGTTGTCATTATCAATGAATAAGAAAATTAAGGAATTTAATATGTATAATCAAATGGTCTACACTGATCTCAAGGTAATCTATTAGTCGGTCACCTCACTTCAGTCGACCAACCAAGCCCTCTCTCTCGGTCTCCTCACTTCAATTGATCGACCAAGCCCTCTCCCTCGGCCATCTCATCTCAATATGTCGACCAACTCTCTTTCGGTCAGCCGGATAGCCACATTAAAGCAACCATCATCTTCAGGATATTTATATATAAGCCAATTAACTTTTTATGTATTGAATTTAATCAAGATTAAGGCAAAAAACATGGAAATAAAAGCCTACATCGATCTCGAGACGATCCAACGATCGAAATAAAAATAATTTAAATGGCCTCTGCTTCCCTCTTCAAAGCATAGCAAATATTTATTTTTTGTATATTTTATCCCTCATATCTTCTATAAATAGAAAGACTTCATAATGTAAAACGGGGTACTTTTTTTAGGAGAACCACTCATTTGTCACATCTAATTTAAATGGGTCTGTGAGGCTGGAAACACCCCATTTTCCCTCAAATCGACGGAAGTACTCATCTTCTTTCTCTCGCTCTCTGTCATTTCTCTCCCTCTCTCAATCACCTCACCTCAGTCCAAAGCTTTATTCCTTGGGCACTGTCTATCAGACAGTTTTGTTGCATAATTTTACTTTCAGCCACACAACAAGGGTATGTCTGATAACTAGTTTAGAGTAGTATTTAAACTAGATTCACCCTAAATCTTGACAAATTGCATTTTGGACAAAATAGAGCCACGATATGATAAATCCAGATTTCACTGATTTCTATCTTAAATCCAGGATTCACTAAATCCGATGAATCGGCGGAATAAGTAAATTCAGGAAGAGCGAAGATAGAGAATGTGGTGAACAGACTTACCTTCCTCAATGATTTCGGGTAGAAGCGGAGCAGAAGGAGGAAAAAGATGGGCTTTCCGTGGTCTCTGTACCTCGTGATCTCGTCGTTATCCCTCTAATTGCGACTGTTCGCTAGGTTTCAGTTAAGGGCGATGGTATTGGACGAAACAGTGAGTGGGGGAGGGATATAGAGGAGGGTTTGGGGAGAGCGGGAAGAACCACAAGAGAATGGTGATGTAGGTGAGGGTTTCTCTCAATATTTTAATTTATTTTTAGTTATGCTAATTTTATTAATTTAATGAATTATTAATTATAATTAATTAATGTACTATTGGATTAATTATAACTTTTTTTATTTAGTTGCTTGTTAATAAAAAAATGCATATTAAATTTTATTTATTCAATAAAAGTATAATTTATTTGATTTAGAAAGAGCTTAGATATACGAGGATCTACGTATGATTTTCATTGATTTAGAAAAAGCTTACGATAAATTTCCAAGAGATCCTTTGGAGAGTTCTAGATAAGAAAATTATTGATATGACTAATATTCAAGTCATGAAAGTGATGTATGTTATAGGTATTACTTGTATTCGAACAAAAAGAGAATTGACCAATTATTTACCTATTTCAGTTTGATTACATCAAGAATCGGTTTTTAGCTCGTATCTTTTTGTTTTTTTTGTGGATGCTCTTACCGAAAATTTATAGAAGGATGTACCTTGGTTTATGCTTTCTACTGATAATATCCTTCTTGTGGATAAGAGTAGAGAAATAATTTAGAAAAAACTTGAATTGTGAAGGTCTACATTGGAGTCTAAATATTTTCATTTGAGTAGATCTAAAACTGAATACATTGAATATAGTTTTAGCAGTAATAGTTCTAGTGGTAGAGTTGTAGCTGGGTAAAAAAAACATTAAAATATGTGATCATTTTAAATATCTCGGGTTTATAGTTCAAAGTGATGATGATATAGATGGGGATGTTATTAGTAGAAATCAAGTTGGTGGGTTAAATTGGAGGAATGCATTTGGCTTATTGTGTAATAGTAAAGTATCACTTAGACTAACAGAAATAATTCATAAGATGGTGCAATCTCTCTGGCGCAGAATGTTGTTATTTAAGAGAGAAGCATAGAACAAAGTTCAATGTTGATGAGATAAGAATGCATTGGTGGATGAGTGGCTTAACACTTAGAGAGAAATGTGAAAAGAATATATATGTGATAGGGGTAGTGTAGTTTGAGTCGACTTAGATGACTTGGTCACATTAAAAGCCAACCATTTGATGATCATGTTAGGAGAGTAGGTGTTTTAGATTCAACTTATACTAAGAAAGGCAGAATTAGACCTAAAAAAATTATACATATTGTATAAAAAATGATCTTAATATATTATAATTGACTGAAAACATGAAACTCAATAGTATGCAATGGAGAAAATTGATTCATGGAACCGACCTAACTTAGTGGAATAAAAGCCTTGTTGTTGTTGTTGTAATAAAATCACAAGTAATTCTTAATTAATATAATTAATAACTACTTAAGTATTGCTTCATAAAAGTTAAAAAAATTTTTAATAAGTAATTAATTTAGAAATTTTTTAATAATTAATTAGTTTTATGAATATATAATTGTTACTTACCATAATTTGAAATAAATTTGTTATTCAATTTAATTTAATTTAATAATTAATTTTTATCATAGAAGTAAACATTCAAAGTTAGACTATATTTTTTTATTCTAACAAAATTAAAAAAATTTAAAATCCTTTAAAAAGTTAAACAGTTTCACATGATTTAATTAGATTTATCAAATCCGTTGACAAATAGTTTATGGAATTTAACCGCCCAAGATTTGTTAAATCTAGTTTTATAGGATTTACTAAATCCATGTAACCCAAAGCTCATATGTTTTCATGCATCTTTCTCCTTTGTTTTGCCTTAAATATAGGGTTTAGTAAATCATTTTGGAAGATGGACTTATGGGTTAGAAACTCAAGAAGGGAGTAGGAGTATGGGGAGAAAGACAATAGCTACCTACCTCAATGGCTTCAGATAGGGTCAGAGTGGAAGAGGGAGAAATATGGGAGTTTAGGAGGTATTTACATGCTACAATCTTGCTGTTGCATTGCCATCTATCTCTAATTATGATGTTTTCATTAATGAGTGGCAAAAGTGGAAAAATAGTAAGGGTGTGCAAATCATGGAGAGGGGAAGTGGAGGTTGGCAAGTGTTTTGGACACGAGGGAGCATAAAAATAGGTTTTGTATGTCTGCCCAAACAAGATCAAATGGAAGCAGCTTGAACCAATATTTGTGAAATAATACCTACGTAGACTACTCACAACCAGAGATTCAGGTGTGCTTGTCTTTTCTAGGGTCCAGAGTACTCCTAATGGGATGTATTCCACTTGACTAATTACATTCTAGGGGTTTCTTAAGAATACTCTTGATCCATGGAGTTAACTTATGCAACTGTATATGGGTTGTGCCCTTTTGGTTCAAGGAACTAAGTAGTACCTACAAGCAAAAGGGTTAGTAGAAATTGTTAGATGCTCCCCTTAATGGTATGTGTGTTTGTTCATATATATAGGCATGACTCCCTTCGAAGAACGTTTTAATATGCTACGATGCATATCAAACATGCAAGAACACCAAAAAGGCTCAAAAGTGACGCTTGGTTAGAATAATCAAATCAGCAGAGAACAATATCCAGAGACATCGAAAATACTGCCTAACATCCTAGTCTTAACCTAACACACAATCTAACAAGAAGTGTCCTAACCAACATCTAATTGCTCAAGTTAAGTCTCAATGTATGCATGACTTTGATAGACTCACCACACCGGAACCGTCATAATGATCAAAATGATCTAAAGGGTGTCACTGATGATGGATTTTAAAAATGGATGATATTAAATATAACCTAGATTGCTAAATGCATAATTTTAAAATTATGATGGTTACAATTAATAGAATAATACATTTTTTTAGTTTTATAATAAGAACCATTAAATACAAACTTATAACATGTGAGGTGACACGAGTTTGATCTCTTGGATCCTTAGCACAGTCATACATATGTCAATCCGAATGCTTTAAATTGCATTGCTCTTTGGGATCGACCCGACAATCAATACTCTTTAAGGCATAGTGACTAAAATAGTGTCACTCGTCTATAAAGCCTAGCTCAATATACATGCTCACATACATATGCAAATGCAAATAATCATATGATAAAAGTGGTGAGGAGTGTGTCGCAGATAGTGACTCAGGAACGAGTGTGTCATGGAGGCAGCGACCTAAAGGGATGGATGTGTCATGGAGGCAGTGACCCAGAAAGGTTGTGCGTGTCATGGAGGTAGCAACCCAAAGAATGAGTGTGTCATGGAGGAAGTGGCCTAAAAGGGGGGAGAGGCATTCCATGGAGGCTGTGACCCAAATAATAAGTGTTTCGTGGAGGCAGTGACCTGAAAGGGTGTACATGTCATAGAGGCAGCTACCAAAAAGATGGGTGTGTAATGTAGGAAATGACATGAAAGAGTGGTCATGCTGTAGAGACAACTGCTCCAAGGATGGGTGTGTTGTGGAAGTAGTGACCCTCAAGGGTGGGCGTGTCGTAGAGGTAGTGTATAGGAGGGTGGGTGTGTCGTATAAGCATTGAGCTTGAAGGGAAACAACCCAAAGGATGGGTGTGTTGTGAAGGCAGTGACCTGAATGGTTGGGTGTGTCGTGGAGGCACCAGTCCAAATGATGGGTTTGTCGTGGAGGCAGTTATTAGATAACTTTTTAAGAATCCGTCAATTGCTTTGAAAATAATTATATATATATATATAGTTTTTTTTATTTTGAAAACTAGTATTTAATTTTAAATTAGGCCAGCTAGATCTCATATATTGTAAATAGTTTAAGTAATCGAGCACAACCATCACAAGTAAAGAACTATCCCATACAATATGCATACTACGTAACAGTAGATTTTATCATGTAAACTAAATAATTTATGATATAAATTTGGTATGTGAATCTTTTATATGATTGTTGACCTCATTTTTGAGGTCTTTCTTTTTCTCTTTCCTTAGAGCTTAGGATCTAGCCCTAGGATTTTCCTATTTTGGACTATCTTAGAGGACTAGACTGGGACCCATCATATTTAGAAATTCAAGCCTTCTCCTCGCTCCTTGAAGTTTCATATGGACGGTTTCAAATCCTCGACATCCGGTTGAGTCGATTAAAGCCGACATATTGAAGCTCTTGTTGAGTTCCTATAGGGATTTGAAAGCCATAGGCGGACCCCACTGCGTGCGACGTTTGACTTTTTGCTATGAGCAATATGTTTGATTATGGTTCTCGCTTAGGCGAAGACCGGTCATTAATTTGCTCGTTGTATGGCTCCGGACGGGTCAAAATAATTTCATTTTGCCACATAACGCAAATTTGATTGAAATTGACTCGACAGTCGGCGAACTTGTCCGAACGGCCCCGGATGACAAAACGGACCACGCCGATGCGTCCGCAACGTCGCTTTTAGCCGGGAAGGACATATAATTCAATAGGGTTTCGAATTGGATCAAATTTTGCATAAATTGACGAAATTGAGTAAAATAATAATATTAAAATAAAAAATGACATTTCTTGTAAAATAAAAAAAAAACTCACACTTTCTTCCTTCGTACCCTAGCCGAAACCCTTACTCCCTAACAGGCGGAACTCTCGAAGCTTCCTCCTCTTCTCGTGACCGGCTCGGCCGGTTTTCTCTTCTTCTTGTGCCCTAACCGAGTCCCGGCCGCCGGTAGCCTTGCCGGTAGTTTTTCCCTAACTGATTTTCCCGCTCAAACGAGTCAGGTAACCTTCCTTCTTGCTGATCTGGGCTGGTTTCCTTGCTTATCGTGGTGTTCTCCTCACCGTTTTGTCTCTCACCGCCGGTAAGTCTTCCCCCTTTGTTCAACTATAAATACCCCTTGGGGAGAAGGGTTCGGGGCGATTTTTTTTTTACGTGAGTTGGGGATTCTCGGTTGATTACTGTTTCCTAGCTTTTGAATTTGGAGAGATTTTCTGAAGGTAAGTCTTCTTCTTCTTCTTCTTTTCTTAGTCGTTTCATGAAATATATATTCATATGGCTGGATTGGACAACTGAAGAAATGGGCTTAAACAAATTATGTACAATATATGCCTACTGATTATTGTTGAAGTTGGAAAGATCTCATACTTTCTTATATTCTTGACGACAAAAATAAAATTTACAAAAGATGGTTAATCTGGTATTTGATAGCAGAAATTCTGTTTCATTTCCTGTATTATGAAGTTCATTCTATTCCATGCATTTTCTTGATATTAAGTATTACAATTCTGTGGAAGTTTTGGATTAGACATTAAATATATTATATTCAGTGGAAATCTTTATAGCAATGACAAATGCTTATTCGTGGAATTGGAGATGGTATTGATATAAAAAGCTGACGGCAGTAATGATTTGGCTTAACTTTGGTCTCAAATTGATTCATAGTTAAAAATAAAAAATAAAAAAAATATATGGATACTGTCCCATGAAATCTTTGTGATGATTAAATCTATATATCATGCTTGAATTGGTGAAAATATTGGTTCGACTATATGAATTGTGCTTTATCAGCCAGGATTAGCGGAGCATCTTTAATTTTCTTTATCTATTTGAACATTTGAACATTATTATGAATAATTCTGGTTCTTTGTTAAGAAAACATTATTCTACTTAAGCTCTAACTCTAGTTCATGTAGACTTCTTGATTCATATTTGTTGGGGATTCATTGGCTCTCTACCATAACTTGGAAAATTGAAGTTCAAGAAGTTTAAAGGATTTTAAGATAAAGTTTATCTTATCATGAATTAATTGGATGCATTGAATATTGCAAGACTCTTGATCCACATAAAGAAAGATTTAAATGTGTAAATACAAATTTAAGTTAAGGGAGTTGAGAACCTTTTCTCTTGTTATTTAAAGAACTTGATTATTTGAATGCCAATTTGGAAATGGCTTTATTTTTTTTACCTGCTGAAGCTCACGACTAAGCTTGTTTGCAGTGTTGGAGTATCATTTTTTTTTTCTCACTCCCTGTTGTTGGAATTAAGTTTGATAACTTCCTTTGTATCAAGCATATACTATTATCTCATAATTTTATAATTATATATATATATATATATATATATATATATAAAGCTTTAAGACAGTTGAGTAGTTAATTGAGCATTTGTTTCAAGTTGATGTTAACTATTCTAATAATGGCTGATCTTTTAATTTGATTGCTACCGTATACATCTTCCTATTATTCTACTATGAGCATTTATGATTTATGATACAAGGGGTATCTGCTTCGTTTATATTGATACATTTGGATATATTGTACAGACATGTAAATAATGGAATTTTTGCTTTTCTTTACTTATCCCTAGAAATTTACATACATACCACCCGATTCTTATGTATTTACATATCTAACACCTAAATTTTACTTTTCACATTTATACCACCCAAATATTTCATGTCATATCAAATTATTAAGTTATATGTATGTAAATACATGAGATTTAGGTGGTATGTTCAAAAACCTTTCTTGATGAATTAATTTGTAAATATGATATTTTTCTGGAATTTTGATGAAATAATGGCTGGTTGAAGCATTTAATGAATCATGGCTTAGTATTAAAGTACTTGGGCATGTAGTTTTGCAACTGCATGACCTCATTTGCAGATTTGTTTATATAGTTGGTGATATTTGATGCTTTGAAAGGCTTATTTCCATGTTGATGGGCTTTGTTTATTTTGTGATGGCTTTAATAGTTACTATTAGATATTTATTTCAGACAATAACAATAAACTTCTCTAAAAAAAAATAAAGCTGAGAAGTACATTCTCCTTATCAAAAATTATTTGAATGAGGGCTTATCTTGTGAAAATTGAAATTTTGTAATTTATTTTTTGGTTATATCAAATTGATGGGGTACATATGAAATAACAAAGTGGGCATATAAGTTGGAAATGCGAGGTTAAGGCAATGATGCATAAGACTTTAATAATCATGTTTTTATAGCTGAAATAAAATAAAAAATATCAATACTCAATTATAGATGCCCATTTTATCTTATGAGTTGTATAGTTCTAATTCCTACCTTTAAGAAATTTGTGAACCAACAACAGATACCACGACATCAGATATTACACCGATACAGTAACGAATACTACGACAACAGATACCACGATAACAGATACTACATCAAACACATCAAATCAAATATCACACACACATAACACATCAAACACATCACATCAAACACAACACATATAATTCATCAAACTCATCATACCAAATATATCATATTAAATATCACATACACACACCACATATCAAATGTCACATACACATATATCATATTAAATATCACATACACACATATCAAATGTCACATACACATACCACATATTAAATAACACATAACACACTACACATAACATACTACACATAACACACTACACATAACACACTACACATAATACACTACACACTATGCACTATTTACTACACATTACACATCACACATCACACACCAGATACTACACATCAGATATTACACTCATAAGAATTCAGATACTACAATTACAGATACTACACTTTCAAAGTTCAGATACTACACATTGGTTCACTCGTCGATTAAATGGTAGGGATTAGAACTGCCCACTCTAAGGTGATTTGTTGGTGACCTTATTTGAGATTGATACAGAGACTTCAATACTTCGGGTTGCCTGTGGGATCGTGATATAAAAAGAAGTATATAGACCGAGCCTATCCTCAAATAGAATTCTTATTTCCCCACTTTGATTTTCATATGTTTATAACTAAACTTAATTATACAGATACTTGTAGTCATTAGTTTGCTTTCGAGGCATCAACATAGTTGGCCAGGTACACATTTCTTTTTACTGCACAACTCATTTACTTTCTTTACTATATATTATTGTGCAGTCCTTTACTTTTCATTATTTTGCATACTTACCTGTACTTATGCTTTTAATTATTATTTCTCTCGCATACTTATATATGACCCTAGAATAGGCCATTTAGGGCATGATTTTTTCTATACTACACATGTGCACTTTAGTCACTTCTTCTCTTGCATATTTATATATACCCTTAGGATAGGCCGTTCGAGGTATGATCTTCTCTTTTCTCTTTTCCCTTTCTTCCTTTTCTCGAGACGAGACGACAGAGGATGAATGAAGAATCTTCGATCAGACTTTCGTAGATTTAAATAACATCTGTAGGGCGTCGAGGTCGTCGTTTGATACGGCGTAAATCCTCACACAATCTTTTAGGACTTAGTACGATTGTATATCGTACGATACAAGTCCTAAACTGTTTAGGATTCCGAGGTAGTCGTTTGATACGACATAAATCCTCATATTTCTTCGGGCTATTTGCATATGATATGTAGACACAAGTCCCGAATGTCTAAATAATTTGTAAGATTGAAACATAAACACAATTTCCCTTTCAAAGATTTAAAACCCAACTATATGATAGTTTGAGATGTCACTGAAGTTCCTTCAGTATCTTCGACATCTCCTACTCTTCATACCGTTGGATTCTGAAAATAATTGTTCCACATTAAGCCTCTCCCATTTGATTTTTCTCCAAGCAATCGTGGAAACCTAAACGTTGATATTCTTGAAGACGAAGCCCATGATCTTTATCGAGAGTTTTCTTAGGTGACTTCGGTTGCTTAAGATGTAATTAACTATAGGGGCTTGCCTCTATAGGGAATTAAGAACCCAGATTAATCTAAACCCTGTCCAATCTGTGTATTATACATGGGAATTTGTCGGCTATAAAATACGCAGACCAAAATAGAGTAGTAATCTTTTAAGTTTAGATAGTTAAGCCTACTAACAAGTGGTACACTTATCTTTCGGGATGATGTGTCACTTGTAGTATCACGCTCAACTATTTAAACTATTAGATATATGAGATCTATTTGGTCTCGTTATTTTCAAAATAAAAAAAATATCATTATTTTCAAAAATCAAAATTATATTATACATTAAATTTAAATTTAAAAATTTCATATTATTTCATAAAAAAATGGCCGACAATGATCAAAAGGTTCCCCTAACTAATATTGAAGATTAGATAAGATTTATTTTACTTGGATTCTTTAGTTTCCTATAGAGGTATGCCCCTATAGTTACTTGCATCATAAGTCACCAAAACCACTTAAGAAAACTCTTGATAATGATCAGAGGTTCTTTCATTAATATTTCAATGTTTAGTATTCAAGGTTGAATACGAAAAATTCAAGTAGGAATGGATCAAGTGATAGCAGTTATTTTATGAGTCTAAGGAAGCGAGAAGTTGAGGATGTCACATAATTCGAGACAACCCTCTGTGACTTCCAAAACTATCCTATTGTTTGGCTTAAAGATGATGTTATTTAATGTTTACTCATGTCAGTTATTATTATTTATGGCTTAAATTTGTATAATATCTGATCATGCAAATAGCTTGAAAAATATGAGGATTATGTTATATCTAATGACAACTTCAGAAACCTAAAAGAGTTAGGACTTATGTTGCACAATAGAGCTGTGCAAACACTTAGAGATGAGATGAGGATTTATGTCACACTGGGTGGACAACCTTAAAATCCTATGAGTTATGTTGTTTAAGCCAAAAAAAAGTTCAGTTGATGAAGATCTTGTTTGCTCTCTCGAAGATGTTCTTCTGTACATTATGTGTATCTACATTGTGTTGGGTCCTGATTCGTCGATAGAAGTCTTTTATCCTTCACTTGCATCCTTACCATGCTGCCCACGAAGTTTTCTTAGAGCTTCTTGCTGATAGTGACTATATGTTTAGGGTTTTATGTCTCATGTTTTAATTTTGAATAATTTTATCGAGCCAATTGATTTTATTGTTGTTAAAACCAAAGAATTGGTGTGTCATGGATGTACTGACTCAGAAACGGGCATGTTGCGGAGGCAGTGACTCAAAGGGATGGGTGTGTTGTAGAGGCAGTGGTATAAAGGGATGATGATAATGTGGAGGCAACAACCCAAAGAAAGGTGTGTCATGGAGGCATTGACTCGAAAAAATGGGCTTGTTGTGGAGGCAACAACTTAAATGATGGGTGTGTCATAGAGTTAGTGGCCCCAAATGATGGTCGTGTCATGGGGGCAACGACCCATATGATGGGTGTGGAATATAAGCATTGACTCAAAAAGGGTGGGTGACTCAACCTAACGGTGTCGGGTGCACTGCCTCAGTAGTTAATATTCAAACGATAGTTTCAGTTTAGTTTCACAACAAGATCAATTTAATAACGAGGCAGTCAATTGCATACTCAAGTATACGTATCGTTCAAGTAATATAGGGCTCTAGTGGAGTCCTGGTAATCGATCCCACGAGGAAGGTAGGAACTTTATTAAAATATAACAAATATTTGAAATCCAATACTCAATTCACAATGCAAGTTCAAGTACTATTTAAGTTACTAGTGCAAAAATACTATTATAATTACCTTTTAAATTTCTAAACAGGCTTAACTAACGCGCATTAAGTTTTGTATTGAAAGGTTATAATATGGAAAAATATTTTTCCTCTTGCAATGAGTCTGTGATGAGTGATTTATATAGATTGATAATAAATTTGTATTGTGTCAAATATGAGCAATCATATTTTTTACCCTCGTCAGAGTACCCCCTCTTCAAAGTATGAAAAGAACATTGGCAAATCCTAGACTTGGTCACTAAATCCAATGTTAGGCTGGGAGGATACTGGGTCTCACTTCAGAGCTCCCACTTCCTTTCTCATGAAGGCTAACCCTCACTTTAGTTACCAAACTTTAGGACCAAATTGGAGATTTCAGTCTGTCACTCTAAAATCTTCAATTCGACGCCCATTAAACTATATTTCTCTATGTATCTACACTCAATTCCAATAAACTACACAACTCATTCATGGAAATTGAATGAATTCTCCACTATTATTGTAGAACAGTTTGTCCTTTTGGATTGAATGTTTCACAACAAGTTTTAACAATTTAATTGGTCAAATCGAAACGTAAATGAAGTTCAAAGTGAAAAACCATCACAATTTCTTAACATTTTATGACACATCAAATCAACATCAACACTTCACCACATCACATTGCAAGAAGAAAAACAATGAAATCTACTCATAATTCATGAGGAAGATACAACAAAAAATGAATTATATATATAAGAGCAAAGTCATACAAACCATAAAAGTAAATACAACATATCTCAATTTCTTCCCCAAGAAAATCCCTTGAATTTCTTTTGAATCCTTTTCTCTCTTCTCTTCAACACTCAATTCTCTCTTTAAAATAACAAGGAAGAAGCAAACTCTCACTTTTCTCCGTCTCCTACACTCATTAGAGATGAATCCCTCACAAAACAACACTTAACACACACTCTCTACAAACCCTACAAACTTTCTTCACTTCTCTTCTACTCCCGTCTTCTATTTTCTTTTCAACCCCTCTCTAAAGGGCGTCCATAACTGTATATAAAAGTTTAGAAACAAATTCTCCAAGATTTTCCTCAAGCAACCCTTCAAAAAGCGTCCAAATACATTGAATTTTGAATTCCACCGACATTGGGCGCCGGCAGCGCTGGGCCGCTATTCAATTCTGAACTCTCTGGAATTAGGCGTCTGGAATTGGGCACCGATGGCTCCCATTCTGGCGCTGGTTGAGCCAGAAGACTGTTTGCTCCATTTTGCCTCTCTTAGCTCCAAATTTGTTCCTTTTCGCTTCCTTTTGCTCCAATCACCTAAAATCATCATACCTGCAGCAAAACATGAAGAATAAATTCCTTTAAAGTGCAATATCACCAAAAATGAGTACAAATTCTATAACAAAAACTAAATATATTTTTGGTGCATCAGTAGGTATGCCATAAAGACAACAATCTGAATGATGGGTGTGTCGTAGAGGCAGTGACCTGAAAGGGTGAGTGCATCGTGGATGTTGTGGCCCAAATGATAGGTGTGTCGTAGAGGCAATGACCCGAAATATTGGGCATGCCATGGAGGTAACGACTAAAAGAATTAGCGCACTGTGGAAGTTGCAGGCCTAAATGCTGGGTGTGTTATGGGGGTAGTGGTCAAATGATGGGTGTGTCGTGGAGGCAGTGACTCAGGAATGAGCGTACCGTGGAGGCCGCAGCCCAAAGGGATGGGTGAGTCGTGGAGGCAATGACCTATAAGGGTGGGCATGCTGTAGAGTCAGCGACCAAAAAGAATTGAGTGTACCATGGAGGAAGTGAGCCGAAAGGTTGTGCGTACCATGGAGGCATTGGCCCAAGTGAGCTAGTGTATCACAAGCATTATTGATTCAAGAGAATGATGACCCTCATCGGAGAGAATAATCCAAGAGGGGAGAGTATATGAATGAACACTCAAAATACAACAAAAACATGTGATGACGATTGTAATAAATATCACATAAGTAACCATAATGCACATACAAAACACACACTATGCAAGTGAAGTTGGTTGATTAACTCGCTGGGTCAACCGGGGTGGTCAACCCTAGGTGATGTAACAATGAGCGGTCAACTTAGGTGCCCTATGACCGACGCCTATGCACCCAGTATGGTTCTTATGCACCAAAGCTGGTGCTATAATTCTTTGCTCTTGGGTTTTAAGCTTCTTTGAGGCTATTTTGTGTGCCTAGACGCCCGAGGCTAGCACTTAGGCACCGGTCTAGCCCAGAAGGGGCAATTTTTGTCGGAATCATCTAAGGGAGGGTTTTCTCAATTTGAAAGATACGAGAGACCACATATGAGTAAGTTATGATCCCCTAACTTCAATAATGAGTATATTGCTCAACCATTATTTGTAGCATAATTTTTTGAAAGACAATGGTTCTTTTTAATCTTTCTTTTGTCTAGAGATGAGGCTTTCTTATCTCTCATCTATGATGATTTCTCGTGCACAAAAAATTAAGAAATGCCTAAGTTAATTTGAAAAAGTTTTTCAAGGGTAGTTTAGCTTTTAAAGGTTGAAAAAAGTTGAATTTGAGTAATCTTGTTTTGAGCATTATTTTTCATCTCTTTCAGCAAATGATAGAAAGATTGAAAATGTGAATAAGAATGAACCCTTGGTTTCAATCTAGGGCTTAATCAGGCGCTGAGAACTTCTTGGATCTTGACTTATTTGCTGACTTAGCAAGGGGCTACTATGGATACAATCATGTAATGCTTGTACTATGATCCTTTCACCTTACTATTTAAGTTTGGAAGTTTACATACATACCACTCAAATCATATATATTTGCACATATAACAAGTAAAATTCAACTTTTTTCATGTGATGTAAAAGATATGGGTGTTCTATGACTGACGCCTATGTGCCCAGTATGGTGCTTAAGCACCAAACGTTGGTGCCATAATTCTTTGCCCTTGGGGTTTAAGCTGCTTAGAGGCTATTTTGTGTGCCTAAGCGCCCAAGGCTAGCACCTAGGCACCAGTCTAGCCTAGAAGGGGAAATTTTTGTCGGAATCATCTAAGGGAGGGTTTTCTCAATCTGAAAGATATGTGAGACCACATATGAGTAAGTTATGATACCCTAACTTCAATAATGAATATATTGCTCATCCATTGTTTGTAGAATCTGTCACTAATGAGCATTCTAAACTACGATGCAGGATGGTGTTTCAAACCCTAATTTTCCCGTAGCATGCACATGAAGGCTCTGTCACTTCCCTTACCATCGTGGAGGATCTACATGGTTACAGAGGGACCTCTAGACACCAGGATGAACATCAAACATGTCCAATGTTTTGAATAGGCCCGCTTAATGACAAATTCTCCCGAGTGGGGTTCAATCATTGAGGACTTTGGTTTCATGCCCTGAACACGTACTGAAGGTCTCAGAGTGGTGTCTTGAGCTGTGAGATTTTATGGGTGAGTAGTGAGTCATCCTAAGCCAGTTAAGTGGACACCCTACATGCATGACATCATAAATCGACGCCAACAATGGATTCATTGGTAAATATATTATAAATTGGGCGTATTATCTAGCTACATGCACTTTTCTTTTGAATCTTAGGTTTTCATTACGCTAGTGAATTAGTGATTCACTTTGGTGCATTTGCAGTAAAATTGTTGTGATAAGTTTAATGATGATGGTGAATTGGTGATGACGTTATTGAGGTGCAACTAAGCCCTAATACGTATTGAAGTTTGACTTCTCATAATTCTCGATATGTTGAGTGCATAATTTTTTGAAAGACAATGGTTATTTTTAATCTTTCTTTTGTCTATAGATGTGGCTTTCTTATCTCTCATCTATGATGATTTCCCGTGCACAAAAAAATTAAGAAATGCCTAAGTTGATTCGAAGAAGTTTTTCAAGGGTGGTTTAGCTTTTAAAGGTTGAAAAAAGTTGAATTTGAGCAATCTTGTTATGAGCATTATTTTTCATCTCTTTCAGCAAATGATAGAAAGATTGAAAATGTGAATAAGAATGAACCCTTGGTTTCAATCTAGGGCTTAATCAGGCGTTGAGAACTTCTTGGATCTTGACTTGTTTGTTGACTTAGCAAGGGGCTACTATGGATATAATCATGTAATGCTTGTACTATGATCCTTTCCCCTTACTATTTAAGTTTGGAAGTTTACATACATACCACTCACATCATATATATTTGCACATATAACAAGTAAAATTCAACTTTTTTCATGTGATATCAAAGATTTGGGTAGTATAAGACAATAATGTAAAAAAGTAAAATTTTGGTGTAGATATGTAAATACATGAGAATTGGGTAATATCTATGTAAATGCCCTTCAGTATTTAGTACCAAACTTGGACGCTGCAAGGGATATTGCTTATGATATGGTACTTTTCTTGTGCTATCTTTACAGTTGGATTTTGCAATTTGAAATGAAGCTGTGAATATATTTATTTCCAGACCTTTGTATTATTTGTGAATTATTTTATGGCATGAATGTATAATCGTGTCGCAAGCTCAATTATTTGGAATGAAGCCTCTGCTCTTAAAAAGAGAAGCATTATATGACACTTTAGTTCATTCTACCATAAACATTGCTCAAACTAACACTACTTTTACTTAATAGAATACCTTGGAAATGGTTAAAAAGGATAGCAGGAGGCTAATCATTATTGTGTGGGTGCCTATGAGTATTCACTATTTATAATACACAACAATTACTTTACTATGCATGCATCTAACCTTACCTATGCATGCATGCTTCCTCCTTCAAGTTAAGTAGATTTTTTTTTTAAAAAAAATTTTTTTAAGGAAGATTTACATGCATACCACTCAATCCTTATCTATTCACATATTTAACACCTAAACTTGAGTTTTTCACATATGCCTCCTTACCTATGCCTCAAAATTGGCAAGGTGCATTGCACCTTTTTAAATAGTTAAAAAGTGGAAAAGGCAAGAGCATTTGATTTGTTTAACTCTGGTGTATATGCCCCTATTTCAAAATTTAGGTTTTAGATATATAAAGGAGTGGATGATATCTATATATATATCTAATTAAATGCTTCATATTAAAAGAACATATATTGATATTGTAATTTGTGATTATAGCACAATTTATTCTATTTGGTTGGAATTATATTTTTCATATTTCATTCTTCTTATTAAATGTGTGGTTACTTGTGCCTTTAGGATGATGCATAGGATTATGATTTTCATATATATATATATATATATATATATATGTTAAATTTGTTGATTTTTGGAAGACAAGCACTCGAAAATCACAAGATGAATTGGAATGTGAATAATTAAAAAAATAATAATGGAGAATTATTAATGAGAAAAACAAGAATACATTGTTAAAATCTGATTCAAAAGACACAACAAAAACAAAATACAAACACTGTAATAAAGTATTAAGTGCATCGTCAAAAAATGGAACATCACATTTACATCATCGTGTTAAGTGTTTGCCCACTAGTAAGAATCACAGCTTAAACCAATGCACGATTATATATCGAACAAATTCTGAAGGCTCTTCCTCAATGACAAATATAAAATATGATATGGATGAACTGCTTAGAGCCGTGTTGATGCTTGTTGTCAGTTGCAAACTTTTCTTTTTTTTTTAATGGTCAGATTTTACATATATGTTGAGCATCGGATACCTGCAATTTAAAGCTATTAACAGACGTACTTTAAGAAGAGATAATTTGTTGCATTATGAATAAGAGAGAGTAGGTGGTGGATGAGTTATTGAACAACGGTAGTTGTATTTGTTTGACATCTGATACTCGACATAACGAGTCAACAAAAGACAAGTTTATTTGTATAACTACATATTGGATGGATTGATAAGAGATGGAAGCTATATAAAAAAATAATAGTGTTCTGATCTTTAACACCACTATTTAATGCACTAATAATTTATGACGAGATTCCATTTTCTTTATCTAAGTGGAAGATTAATGATAAATTTTAATGCATTTCTCTTGATAATGCTTCATATAATGATTATGTTGCTAATCTCCTTGAAATGCGCTTGAATGCAAAGAAAGGGTTAGTATGTGATGATGTTTTTTTTTTCAAATTCGATGCTACAATCATATTCTCAAACTATACAGAAACCTATGTCCTAAAAGCATTAAATAATACAATATATTTGATTATATATATATTATATTTCTTTAAACTATAAAACCTCAAATTAGTAAATCAAACTCAAATAAGAATTAGTAAATAAATAATTTGAATTTAACAAATTTGGTTATGTTTAAATCTTAAAAAAAATTGATAATAAAAATTTGCATTCTATTTTTAAAAGATAAAGGCAATAATATATATTGATATTATATTAAAAAATTTAGTGTAATGCATAAATGATTACATTTAAGCTATCTAAATATATATTAATTGTGTGAAATGCCTCAAATTAGAAGAAAGTAATTGCCTACTCGCCTTCCTTTAGGGTTTCTATTTGGAGGACCTGAGGGCTGCGGCTGCCTCAGGGAATCACAGCCGCGTAAAATTGGCTGTCGAATTGACGGACTCGAAAGGTTCATTAACCAAATTTGAATTTCTCCGATCTATAAAAGAGTAGGCGGAGCATCTTCCTGGATCAGCACCGGTCTCATACTTTCTCTCTCATACTCGGCAGGGCGGTCGGAAGATATCGGAATGTCAGGAGCGAACCCGGAGGAAGAAAGGAAGCCTGATCAGGGCGGCGAGCACATCAATCTCAAGGTTAAGGGGCAGGTGAAGCATCTCTCGATTCTTTGCTGTACTCTGCGATCTGTCTTTGTTTTTGTTTTTTGCGTGATACGAAAGCAATATAGAGCTTGCGGTTGGATGAAAATTGTCAGTGAATGTTTTTTTTTTTTTTTTGTTTTCTTTCCTTTTTTGTGATTGTTGCTAAATTTGGAATGGGGTTTCGGTTTTAGAGGGATTTAGGTTGAACTATTGTTGATGTGGTAATATTCGCTATCTGGCATAATTATCTTGTTTTAGGCGGAGATTTTAATCATGAAAATTAGTTGAATTGTGTTTAGTGAGCATGGATGTATGTTTTTGTTGCTCCTTACTTAGAATTTGTTAGATGGTTTTGGAGTTGGGCTTATGGGGGAACTGTTTTTATTGTTGTTTTTGGGTATTGTGGAGGTGGTGTGGAAACAACTACTTTGCAAATGTTGGGGTAGGGTTGCGCACATTAGAGCTTCGTGCAGTTGTGGCACTTCCTTCTTATAGGTGTATTTTAAAAATTCCGGTTTAGTTTGCATTCGGCTTTGGAGTTCCTCATTTTCCATTTTTTGCTGCTTTGTGTTGGTTGTGGTGTTAAACTTATTCATGTTCTTTTGAATAGCTTTCAATGAAGTCACTTTTCATTTGCCAATTCTTTTTATCCTAATCGTCAAAATAATTAATAGTGTACTTTTCTTTTAGAGCATCTTCAACTCTTCATTGTATGTGCTCAAATCACCAATTTCTTTTTTGCATCACATTATTATTGGATAATCTTTTTTCCCCTTCAATATAATCATTTCTTATTTTGTTCTTTCTTCCTAGTTGTAGTTAGGCCTATTGCAGTTGCTAAGCTGCCTTTGTTTCATTTCGAAAGTCCCAAGTTCGAGTCACCCAAATAAACTCTCTTGCATATGTTGGGGCAAGTCTGTGTACAAAAATCTTTCCTTAAACCCTGCATTGGCGAGTGCTTCGTCCATCTGGTGCATTGCTCTCCCACTTATTTTGTCTATTTTAGTTACAGTTTCTTTAAAATTTTAAAGTTTTTCTTAATATGGATATCAGACCCCGTATTCTAATGTAAACTAACATGTATCATGTTAGTAGATCCTTATTGAAGTGGACAGAACTTCAATGAAGTTGACTTTGTGTAGATTCATCCACAACACTTGCCTCATGCCCTCAAACAGCTCTTCATTTGTTCTTTCTCCTTTTCAAAATCGTAAGAAAATTAGGCTCTAGTGCTGATGTAATTGAAATGCCACGTGAGATTATTCATCATTGAGAATTTTTTACCATATATATTCACCATCAAGTCTCTTATATTATAGGGTTGTTCTAGCAAGTGGAGTGATTCTACTAGCATTTTGACAAATCATTCTTGGTGAAATCAACATATTTTTGTGTTTTTAATTCATTTACATCATCCTTCATGGATGACTGATATGTTTCTTGAGGATCTACTGGTGCGTCGCCATCCTCTTGGCTGACTACATTAACCTTCACTCTCCAACTTGGGGAGAAGATGGGGAGAAGATACTTATTATTTTTGTAGACACAAATATCCAAAAAGCTTTAGGTTTGCCTTCTTAGTAGATGCAAAAATTTTTATTTTGTGCTAATGTATGCCTAATTTTTCTGCAATTATGCTTTTTCTACATGTTATTTGGGATATATTAAGCATTTGTAAGAAAATACTCAGGTTATGATTTGATCTTTGCTTCCTTCCTTTAATAATAAAAGTCATATTGTAATATGAAAGATGATGAGATTTCTATCAATCTTTGAATCTTCATATTATGAAAGCTCTGCCCTCATTTCCTATACAACCTCTTCTTTCTTCATATTCCCTGCTAATATCTACTTTTCCTCGACACTTTCCAAAAGCGTCACCCTTCTTTAACCATGTGTTTATGTTTGCTAGTTGGAAGGTAGATACTCTATACCTGACCAATTTGTTTCCATGTCATCACTTGAACCTTCGAATGGTTTTATAGATGTAAATACGTTCGTAGATTTGGTAAGAATATTGGACATTTGCTATCAAGTAGGCCATGCTATGAGTTTTATTTAATTATTTGACATGGATTTATATTGGTATCAAGAGAGTTAAATAGAAAATAGTGCGGTAGGATATGATAATGATGAAAGTAACATATTAGAGTGAAGCTTTAGGAGTGCTAATCCTGGCTATTATTTTTTAATTGCTTCATAATCTCTTCTTTTTTGCTGCTTTTGTTTCATCTTTATCCTCAGTTTTCATATCTTCTTTTGATCCCTTGCTAACTAACTTGATTTAGACTCCTTTGTGGCCTTCTTGGGTAGTAGTGAGGAAATCAAGGTGGAGAGCGAGGGAGAGGTTAAGGCCTAGTTTGAGAATGCTTTACCATTTTACGAATTCCATTTTAAAGCTTTTTTTTTTTAAGAGGTGTTCTAAAGTTTTCATCAGTAACCAAAACTTAGCGTGTGGATGTTCTCTATTTTAACGAATGTTAAAAAGTAAAAAAAATACTATTTTACCCCCGTTGGCTCCCTTCCCATGTCACACAAGGTTCTTCTCCGAGTTCGCCCCTTCTTGCCCCAAGAGATCGAGAAAGACGAAACAAACCAGTCACTTGCATCTTACTATTCAATCAAGCGGGCGATGAAGTCACTATACATCTCAAAGATCAAAGAACGATTTAATAAATCTCCGACGACAATGCCCTCCCCGCTCTTGACATCTGAGCTATTCTCACTCGGCTTGCTCTCAATCTTATGCAAGGTTTTGTCCATTGTTCTCGGAAACCCTATAGAGGTAAGACTCGCTAGAATTGATGCCCTCGTGTCGAACGATGGAGTGATCGTCGCCTTCAGTTAATCAGAGGATAAATTGGACTTCTCGCTTACCTGCCGTGCAACGTCGACCGACTGCTTCGCAGGCATTGCGTTCAAATTTTTGCCATTGAAGGTTTTCGTTGGATGCAAAGTGGAGGGAGGGTTGTCATCCAAACATGAAAACTTCTGTTCTTCTGCTTAGTTCGCACCGCAACGAAGGCTTGCCGCACTCTCAAATGCGGTCTAAGAGAGGTAAAGAAATATGCAGTGAGAAGTTATTTTCCATCGATTGCTCCAGATAGAGCTAATATATTATTATTATTAGACAGAAGGAAAAAAGTTCCTTTATGCTAGTTATATCTCGACTAATTTTCTATATTATAGGAAACAAGTAGTAGAAAATAACATGGACCTTGGGGACATACAGCCTAAAAATATCAATGCAAACTTGTTAATTTCTTAATCCTGGCGCTCCCTTATCGGAATCCCTCATGCTAGATGTAAGATTTTTATCATTATAAACATGAATTTAGATCTTCAAAATTTATTTGAAGAAAGTGTCGCCAATTTGGTCATGATGAAGTGATACGGTTCCAATTTTTATCTTTCATTAATGAAGTATTGATCTATATGCATGGATTTTTTTACAATGCATCTCACAGCTCAATCACATAATAGTCCTTTTGGTTCTTCTGTGATGAAAAATTCATTGACTAACAAACATAATATGAGAAAAATTTGGAACTTGTACTTCTAAATAACTGAGTGAAGGTATTTACTCCCTTGTGACCTTCTTGGGTAGTAGTGAGAAAATTAAGGAGGGAGGAGGGGGGGGGGGGATATGCAATGAGAAGTCTTTTTCCAATTACTGCTCCAGATAGAGCTAATATATTATTAATATATGCGAGGAAAATTCCTTTGTGCTTGTTATATCTCAACTAATTATCTATATAGTAAACAAGTAAATAGAAAACAACACCGATCTATATACAACCTAAAAACATCAATGCAAAGTCATAAATTTCTTAATCCTGGTGTTCTCTTATTGGAATCCCTCATGCTTGATGTAAGATCTTTATCATTATAAAGATGAACTCAATTCTTTAAAATTTATTTGAAGAAAAGTTTTGATGAAAGTATCTCATCAATTTGGCGGTGACGATGAAGTGACGTGGTTCCACTCTCTATCATTTAATTAATGAAATTTTCTTCTATGCATGAAACTTTTTACAGTGCACATTACAGCTTAATCACATAATAGTCTTTTTGGTTCTTCTTCTGTGATGAAAAATTCATTGATAAATTGACAACTAACAAACATAATATGAGAAAACTTTAGAACTTTTACTTCTAAATAACAGAGAGAAGGGTTTTTTGAAACACATGAAGATTGGTTGATCTTATCGTTAATAGTGTTACATTGTATCACTTTGTTGGAAACAATGCATCACACACACACACACACACACTAGACGAAACAAGTTTGAGAGCTTATGATTTTGGAAGAGTATCAGTTTGAGGAGTTAAATTCTTGGGACATATTTTATCAATGCCAATCTTCTTCCTCAAATTCAAGTTCTGAAATTCACATATATTAGGAAGATAACCAGCAATTTTGATCAAAGGTGAGTTTACTAACAAATAATAGGTTGCAATCAAGATTTACAGCATTAAGATTGAATTGAGAATTAATCTGTTTTGAAATACATGCAAATTTGATCTTAGTAACTTTAGAAGGGAACTATTTATAATTCTGATATTCAGTGCTTGTTTACTTGCTTGTCAACTTTTTAAAATTGAGAAATCGTCCATAATATGATCAGAGTCATTAGCTTCTACCATTCACAACCTTTGGTTTGATCTCTTTTGTTTTTTGCCCTATGTTTAAGGCATTATAAGACCACGTTTTTGTGCCATTGCGCCAATTCCCGTCACAGTGGAAGCTAGTTTTAAGATTGAATCATTATCTTTAAAAGAAGATTCATTTGCATTTGTTGCACAGGCTACGTTTTGTATTGTTGGTGTTAGTGGCATGTTCATTACTTGCTTTGTTATTGAAATCCCATGATGCAAGAATATGTAGGCTTACAATCAGAGAAGTACCGAGTTGCGAGAGGATTTTTCGCTCTGATACAATAAGGCAGTTGAAAGAAGAGAATTATCATTCCCTTGTTTGCATCAAATAGAGCTAGGAGACTAATCATAGGGGCGAGGACAAGATGCAGAATTAGTAAATAATTAAATATAAAGTAACATGGATCTAGGTGACAACATTCCAAAAATCAACTAGGACAACTCATAAAATCATTAACTTATTCAAATTCAATATCTTGGTCATCTAATATTGTTTTTGTGTGTTTGTGTGTTTGTGTGTGAAGACATAGAGGGGGAGAGGCGGAGGGAGAGGGAGAGGGATTTTGTGGCCCTTGTATTTAAGAGGGTTTTCTTTTCTAGATAATTATCTTTCTGTCTTAATATATTGAATTTTAACTAATTTTTTCCTCTTGGAAATTCAAATTCTTATCAGGAGAGAGGTGATATCATATTCTTTCATTTTTTATGATTTTTGCTGCCCAAAGTCCCCCTGAATCATGGATATTATCAATAGCCCTGAAAGTGGGTTGCTGTAGGTGATTTTAGTGGGGTATATTGGATTCTGGGTGGGCGGATGTAACATAAATGGATAACTTATTATTTATATACTATCATGGTTTTGGCATTTATTTTTATTGTTGCATATAGTAGGTTTAGTTAGGTTTTTATTGATCAGGCCATAGCTTTTTCTTGACTATGAATCAAATCTATTGGTTCAGGAGGATTGAGAGATTTGTGATTTGTATTTGACCTGACAATGCTGTTTGGCCAGTGTTGTTAATTGGTTTGGGTATTTGAATTCTTCTTGTGGCCTGATTAGCTACTAATTTGGTAGTGTTTTAGGGTTGGTATGGTCCATATCCTGATGGCTTTCTTATTTATTTACTGTTTTACTGCACCCTCTTAAAAGACTGTTAATAATGATTCATACATCTATGAGTTTCTCTCTCTTCTGGTATGATGCCTTATGTTTTGGCTGTGTTTCATCATGAATTAATCTATTTGGTTCTCCATGTGTCATTTTGAATTCAAAGCTTCCGTTTTCTGCTGTACTTATTATTTATATACTATCATGGTTTTGGCATTTATTTTTATTGTTGCATATAGTAGGTTTAGTTAGGTTTTTATTGATCAGGCCATAGCTTTTTCTTGACTATGAAACAAATCTATTGGTTCAGGAGGATTGAGAGATTTGTGATTTGTATTTGACCTGACAATGCTGTTTGGCCAGTGTTGTTAATTGGTTTGGGTATTTGAATTCTTCTTGTGGCCTGATTAGCTACTAATTTGGTAGTGTTTTAGGGTTGGTATGGTCCATATCCTGATGGCTTTCTTATTTATTTACTGTTTTACTGCACCCTCTTAAAAGACTGTTAATAATGATTCATACATCTATGAGTTTCTCTCTCTTCTGGTATGATGCCTTATGTTTTGGCTGTGTTTCATCATGAATTAATCTATTTGGTTCTCCATGTGTCATTTTGAATTCAAAGCTTCCGTTTTCTGCTGTGCATGAACTTAGGAAATGAATAGAGAGATATTAATTCTCAATGAAACGTCTCTGTTGAGTGGGTAAATAGCTATATACTTGAAATGAAGAAGATAATCTTCTCATTTACCTTCTGGCTGTACGTGAGGTTATTTACAAAGAAAAATGCTTATTTTACTTAATGTTAATTGTTAGGCTTTATCTTTCAAATTTGATCTTTATAGTTTGTTAATTATATTTATCATTACATCAATGGTATTTTCCAAAACTATTTGGGTCAAGTTTAAGCAAACCCCTTCTCCATTCATTCTTGTTGGTGTTAGTTGCGCCTCATTTTGTTTGAATGTTTCACAAATTTTTTTTTTCATTTTTATTTTATTTACATCTTCAATCCTATAAACATGTCTACAAGAAAAAACCTCATGTAGTGGTTAATAAGATATATCCCTAAGCTTGACAAGTCTTATCCCTACTGTTGAATCGGGCACGAGTCACATTTATTACTGTTTTGGGCATATATCTTATTTATTCACAACCTACATTGCAAATGCCATACAAATTTTATATTTCATTTGTTTATTTTTCTTAAACCGGATCTCCTTAACAAAATATAAATTTTTTTATAGAAAATAAATATAAAATGGTGGAATTTATGTGTGCTATGAATGTAACATTACAAATTAGAAAGGGATTTATGATTATAATATATCTTCATAACCAAGGATATTTTCCTCTTTATTTTATCTTCCTTCTTTTTTTTTTCTCCTTGTTTGCCTATGTATGCGATCTTGAATATTTAGTCAATGAGAATGTGAAAAATCTCTTTTAGTAGTGGTATCAGAACACGTGTTCAATTGTTTACATACCTCTTCACCCATATCACCATCCTTAACTCTCAAACTTGCAACTCTGCTCACTGTTGCAATTATGCCATTGCTTGCATACTTCTGCTCGCCTTGCTGCCCTTTGCATCCCGGCTTCACTCATGCTTTATCACAATCATTCTATAGCCATGTTGAATTACATGTCCCTTATGCTCCATTCAGGACTCCCATTTTTCATACGTGATTTGTGGCTTGCTCCCACCCCGCATACATAATCTTCACCATATTTTTCTCATGATTCGTGCTTGATGTCGCATGGGCGTTCACCAAAAACAAGCATAATGGAGTACACTTCTCTACATACGTTCACCGCAGCTCTGCAGACATTAGCTTTCCATGTTCACCGCAGCTCTGCAGACATTAGCTTTCCATGCTGTACTAATAGAAGACTCCATGTAATTGCCCGCTAGCTGGCCCACTACTCATTATCTCACTTGTCTTGCTGCATCGCATCATTCCACATCTTCTTTTGATTTGTTTAATAATGCCTTGCCCTTCATTTATACTTGATTTTGGTACTTCTTTGCCATCTCATTTCTGGTTGGTGCTCGACAGCTACTTTTTACTATCTTAAAAAGGAAACCCTATTCTACTATTGGTACATCTATCAAAGTTAACAATTATCTTTTGCATTATAGATCTTTTTGTTCTTCTTATGGAAAACTCTATCGTTTAAGTTATCCTTTACCCAACTGAAAAACACCAAATACTCCAAATGATAAGCCTTCATTTTTGTTGTCCCCATGGATGTTTAATATCCTCAAACCTTATGCTATCAATAATTTCCTGTTTAGGGGATTATCAAAGGGAAAGGGGACTTCTTTCTTCTCACCTACTTTCAAGTTTGTAGCCCCATTCAACCGTACACCCTTTCTATCTCTTTGCATGTTGGTGACGAATTTATTCTTGACTTATTCAACAATTTAAAATGCACATAAGATGAACTTTAATGTTTGAATCGGCCACTTCATAGAAATCAAAACACGGACTTTCTCTGTTCTTTCATCCTGAGAATATGCTTAATTATTGGCAAACTGTGGTGTCCCCGAAATTGTCATTGCCCTTCCTCATGTTCCTTAGGTCATCTAGTTATTCTTATGATCACATTCAAATTATAATGCTGTTGGAACCAGGGTTTTAGGTGGCTGTAGATGTGCTCTCAATTTCTTTCACGTTGGTATCATTCTGAAAGGATTAATCACTGGTTTAATTGTTATTGGAGAAAAATTGGTCATCCTTTTGCTACTCAACATGCTCCACCATCAGCTTGGCTTTCATTGTTCTTTCTCTTATGATTAGCTTTATACTTCGATGCATTTTTGTATTTCATTTATAATCTACCATTTTTTTCCATCACTTATTTTGATTTCCTTAGTGTCATTATTACCTTTTAATCATCTTATTTTGACTTTGGAAATGGGCCTGTTAATCCCTCCTCTGCCTTGACCATATATAATGCTTTTTATATTCCATAATTTCCTGTTAAGTTTCACTTTATAAGTTTTCTTGCTAAGTTATCCGAGAATGAACATGAAGACGATTGATCGAGTTTTGACGTTGGAGAAACTTGTTAGTTCATTGTTCTTGCTCAACTGCCTTGCCACTTCACCATATTATTGGCATTTTTTTGTCTCTGTCATCTGCTTTCAAAATGTTTTTGAGATCTTACTAGTGTTGTTTCCTCTTTTTTCAAATTTGATTGGTGTAGATTGTGTGAATGTGGCAAACACCACCAAACATCTTTTCCTATGTTAATTTCCTCTTGTAGCAGTTCTTCTTTTGTCTTGGTTCACTTTGATGTACGGGGTCTAAGCCTTGTGCTCTTTAACTTGAGCTTTTGTTGCTGTTATTATTATTATTTTATCGCTGAGCACACTAGAGTAAATTGGATTTATTTGCTGAAGTATCAGCTAGAAGTTCTCTTAATAGTTTTTTATTTTTTATTTGAACTTGTCTTGCTGCATCTCATCATACAGCCTATGGTTCTTGCTCCCTGAAGGGCTTATCATTACACATCTTCTTTTGAGTTGTTTAATAATGCCTTGCCCTTCATTTATGCTTGATTTTGGTACTTATTTCGCCATCTCATTTCTGGTTGGTGCTCGACAGCTACCTTTTACTATCTTAAAAATGAAACCCTATTCTCCTATTGGTACATCTATCAAAGTTAACAATTATCTCTTCCATTATAGATCTTTTTTTCTTCTTATGGAAAACTTTATCGTTTAAGCTATCCTTTACCCAACTGAAAAACACCAATTATTCCAAATGCTAAGGCTTTTTTTTGTTGTTCCCATGGATGTTTAATAACCTCAAACCTTATGCTATCAATAATTTCCTGTTTAGGGGATTATCGAAGGGAAATGGGACTTCTTTCTTCTCACCTACTTTCAAGTTTATAGCCCCATTCAACCTTAACACCCTTTCTATCTCTTTGCATGTTAGTGACGAATTTATTCTTGACTGATTCAACAATTTGAAATGCACATAAGATGAACTTTAATGTTTGAATCGGCTACTTCAAAGAAAACAAAACAAGGACTTTCTCTGTTCTTTCATCCTGAGAATATGCTTAATTATTGGCAAACTGTTGGTGTCCTCGAAATTGCCATTGCCCTTCCTCCTGTTTCTCAGGTCATTGAGTTATTCTTATGATCACATTCAAATTATAATGCTGTTGGAACTAGGGTTTTAGGTGGCTGTAGATGTGCTCACAATTTCTTTCATGTTGGTATCATTCTGAAAGGATTAATCACTGGTTTAATTGTTATTGGAGAAAAATTGGTCATCCTTATGCTATGAAACATGCTTCACCATCAGCTTGGCTTTCATTGTTCTTTCTCTTATGATTGGCTCTAAACTTTGATGCATTTTTGTATTTCATTTATAATCAACCATTTTTTTTTCCATCACTTATTTTGATTTCCTTAGTGTCATTATTGCCTTTTAATCATCTTATTTTGTCTTTGGAAATGGTCCTGTTAATCCCTCCTCCTTGACCATATATAATGCTTTTTATATTCCATATTTTCTTGTTAAGTTTCACTTTATAAGTTTTGTTGCTAAGTTATCCGAGAATGAACATGAAGATGATTGATCGAGTTGTTGAAGTTGGAGGCACTTGTTAGTTCATTGTTTTTGCTCAACTGCCTTGCCACTTCAACATATTATTGGCAATTTTTTTTGTCTCCGTCGTCTGCTTTCAGAATGTTTTTTGAGATCTTACTAGTGTTGTTTCCTCTTTTTTCAAATTTGATTGTTGCAGATTGTGTGAATATGGCAAACACCACCAAACACCACCAAACGTCTTTTCCTATTTCAATTTCCTCTTGTAGCAGTTCTTCTTTTGTCTTGGTTCACCTTGATGTACGGGGTCTAAGCCTCGTGCTCTTTAACTTGAGCTTTTGTTGCTGTTATTATTATTATTATTATTTTATCGCTGAGCACACTAGAGTAAATTGGATTTATTTTCTGAAGTATCAGCTAGAAGTTCTCTTAATAGTTTTTTTTTTTAAATTTTTGAACAGAAAAAGTTCTCTCATCATTTTTGTGACGATAATAGCATTATGCATGTCCTAACAAAATGGTGTGGCAAATCATCTATTCAGTTCTTTTTGAACTTTAAGGTTTCGGGAGACTTTTCCACAATTTTGGGGCATTCTCATAATATATTACTCAAGTCAATCATGTGTCGCACTCTATTCTTGGCCATTCTTCGACCCTTTCACTTTGCCGATTTATAGAAGCCTTTTTCATCTTGCTTGAATTTTTGGCTATATTTGTTTTGTCCACTTGCTGTTTGGACTATTTTCAAATTCGAGAAGTTATTGATGTTACAATTCATATACACGTCATTTCTATTTCCATGGATGTCACCTTTTATGCGCTTTCTCGCTTCTACTAATATTCTACTACTTAGTTTGGTTTGCAACGATGTACCATTTACAAAAGTGCTTTGGTGCTTGCCCTTGCGGTAGATTTATACTTGCTGCTGGCTTTATCTGCCTCCTCCTAAAGCATATTTTCCCAACTTATTTATTAAAGCTTTAAATAGGCGGCTTGATGTGTTCTACTATTTTGAAACATTTACCTCTACCAGCCAACTCAATTATGTTCATTTTCTTCTCTTTTTTGTCATTACATCAGGTTATTTATTCTTACTAATGGATGCCAATAATGCAATTTCTTGGAAGTTCTTGATATGGAGTAACTTTTCGGATATATTGCTCGAGGGGAACTCAAATATGCAAACTATAAAGAAATATACTTGGGCTAAAACAAATTTGCTCTGCTTGGTTGACATTTCGAAATGGTTGCTTTGCTTGGTTTTTTAGTGGCATGAATGATCATTCCATCTTTTTTAGGCACTTCTCTTTTGCATAGTGATTCTTACCATGTTTGTTAATGGCTGACATTCCTTCTCATTTAGAATAATACTTTCAATATTAATAAAATAAAGCACCATCTTGATATTATTTTTTTTTCGCTAAAGATCTGAGAAATCCAAAATACTTTCCTGTCTTAGAGTTAGCTTACAACTTGAAATGTAATTTGGAAAGCTTTTGGGAGCAGGCATTTGGATTCTCCCATGATATTTATAATCATTCATATAAAGTTGAAATTTTTGATGATGGTTCAATCTACCAATTTTATTGGTTGACAAATCTATTTGAATACCACCTGAAGTTATATATCATTTGTTATTTGTATGATTAGTCAACTTAAAGAACAAGTTTTACTTTGTTGTTCCTAAGAGAATGATTTATGTATTGAAACTTACTCGGATGCTATGCGGATCTTTCATTACAAAAAATTCCATTGGCAGTCTGGTATCCCGGTGAATCAAGAAGTAAATTATTGTAATTAACTCTTGTATAAGTTGAATTTAAGTTCATGGTTCATTGAACTTGCAAAAAGATGCAGATTAAAACTTCTTTTAGAAGAACGTAGATTTACTTTTAATCACACTTATCTATGCATGAAAAAGTGCGTAACTTTTAAAAAGTTAATAATGTAGATATTTTTGATGTGATGTGAAAGATTTGGGCGTTAAGAATGTAAAAATCAAAGTTTAGATGTCAGATATGTAAATTCACGAGAATTGTGTTATGTATATAAATGCCCCCAAACATGAATGGAAAATTATTTTGAAAAGTAACATTTTATTTTCTTTTTTAATAAGCTTTCCTTAAGCTAAAAATATTACATGGATAGCTTATTTTCCTCAATTGCAGCTTGGATTGACCTTTTTATAGTTTAATCAAGTTTTATGACATCCATTTTAATATTATCATATTTTGCTAAAATCAAAGTCAGTTGTGTGCGTTGCCACCAGTCTTGTCCACATGGCTACCCATCTAATTTCCATCCTATAAAATAAATCCTTTTAACTCCATTTTTTTTTCATTTGACTTTATTGTACGTTTACAGGATGGCAATGAAGTGTTTTTCAGGATTAAGCGCAGCACTCAACTTAAAAAACTTATGAACGCCTACTGTGATCGCCAGTCGGTTGATTTGAACTCCATTGCCTTCCTCTTCGATGGCCGTAGGCTTCGCGGCGAGCAGACTCCAGATGAGGTAACATTCTCCAGATCAATTTCCATATATTTCTTCTGCTAAATCAACAAATATTCTCTCTTTAATTTTTGGAAGATTTGCATATATATATATATATCACTTAATTCCTATGTATTTGCCCATCCAACATCTAAACATCATTTAGATATAGGTGTATGAATTGACTTTTGAAAAGTTAAAATAAGGGTATTTTTGGTGTAATATGAAAAAATTAAGTGGTATGAATGTAAAATGTAAAAGTTTTGTTGTTGGATATGAAAATACATAGGAATTGGGAGGGCATGTATGTAAATGCTGTGTTTTTTTTTTAAAATCTGATGGATAAATATATAAGAATTTATTTTCAGTTGGAAATGGAAGATGGAGACGAAATTGATGCTATGCTTCACCAAACCGGCGGGTAACTATTTATATTTCTGATTTTAGGGGTGTTCTTTGGCTTGGTAAGTATTTTGTATATTTGATTGGCTTTTCATATGAATGAATACACAAAAACTAATACAATATACTATTGTGAGTTTTGGCCAAGCTGAGGAGCAATCTGAAAACTGATAAATCAGAATTTGGATGAGAAGATTATTGTGTTTTTACTACTCTTTGTTGTTGTTTTGTTTTCTTATTTTTAATTCAAGTTTCTGCTATAAATGCTAATTCTAAGTGAAGTGATATATATATATATATATATATATATATTAATCAAGATATATGTATGCATAAGAATTGTGTAGTATGCTGTTATGTATGTAAACGCCTCCTAAAATCCCTTGACTTTCTGTTGTGGTGTTGATTTTTTTTTTTTTTTTTTAAATTTTGATTTTATGGAAATGGCTGTTTGTATCTGTGTAGTAATAAATGACTTCAATTTTTATTATTGCTGCTTGTGCGTGAAAATATGTATTTTATTTTTTAAAAGTTAAAAATGATGGTATTTTTGATGTGATATGAAAGGTTAGGGTGGTATAAATGTAAAACGTATGGATTAGGTGGTAGATATGTAAATATGAAGGAATTTGCTGGTATGTATTTAAGTGTCCTTTTTGGGGTTATTATGGTGAACTTGGGATGTGTACATAACGCATTAAAATTTAATGATTTTTTCTTATATAGATTTGTTTTGAAGTTTAGGTAGTTTTATAATTTTACGGATGTTTAGAAGATTAAATATATACATCTTTGGTAATTTGCCACCCTAAAAAGAAAGCTGAGCATAAACTAAATAAAAACATTTGAGTTTAAATTAGCTATTATGCCAACCCTTTTTTATTATAACGGTTTGAGGTTTTTTATTTTATTTTTAACTAAGGTAAAGCGCACAATTTAAACAAACCTAACTTGAATAAAAATCCTTTATCCCAACCTGCTCTTATTTCTGTGCAAATTCCTATTCAAATTTAATACACGTAAGATGCATAAATATATTCAAAATTTCATAAGTAATTGATCTAAATAAGTAATTGATCAGCAGTTGATTTGGATTTGGATGAGCTGTTTGTATTATATGTAAAAAATAGTTGATTTGTATTTTTTCTTTATAAATGATCATATTGACCCTGCAGTTGTATTGTTTGCAGCACAGCTTTAATGATAGTTTAGAAGTAAAAAATCACTTAATAACAGTATAAAAATTTAAAAAAATTCTACCGACTGTATTAATGGTGTATATTTAACCAGACCCTCAGAAGATAACCTTAGCCCCAAGACATCATTAAGAGACCAAATTTAACAACAAATCACAATATTTTTGATAAGAAAGAATACATTAAACAAAAATTATTATCATACACACTTTTTCACTATTACCATAAGTTATATCATCAGATAAATTAGCTGTTTTTCTCCTATCAGAAAAAAAAACAATTATATTCATATTTATCTCTTTGGTGTCCCCCTTCTTTTAAAAGAACAAACACATTATAAAGAAGTAGAACAATGCAAGTGTTAATGGGTTGTGCTACTTATCAACCACCAAAGCATGAGAACAAGCCATTTGCATTATCTTCACCTAAATACACCATAAAAGCAGAGCAAATATTGCTTACTGATTCATTACAAAGTTTTAAGAAATGTAAAAAACATTCACATTATATAATGTAGAACAGTAATGAGTATCAAGTCTAATGATATGCTTTATGCAAATTGTAATATCACATGCTTAGCAATTTCTCTCAACTTTCCTAATGGGGATTGTTCTGAAAGATGCACAACAAAGAAAATTTTAAAAGAAATTATTGCAAGCATAACAGTCTGGTCCCAAGTAGGTCGACCGCAGCGGAGTAGGAGAAAGGAGTTTCATAGATCTGTAAATGATAGCAGAGTAGGATGATGGGAGTTTCGCAGCTTTGTATTCGCCAAGATAGTTGTTGCCTTCCTAGGTAGGTCAAGCAGAGCGGAGGAGGAAAAAGAGGAACTGAGTATTAGAGTATTCGGTAAGAATGCGGCCTGCGGGGTTGTTCCCGCAGCTGCGTTTATTATAAAATGCAAATGTCATCTTTGGATAAGTGGACGAAACATGCGAAACAGACGTCTCAAGAGGCGCTTCCATTCTACTCTTAAAGTAAATGAATTTCATTTATCATCGTAAACTACAAAAAATAATCAAAATTAAATGGTTACATTAACCTAAATATTTACAAATTTCTATGTATTCTTCCCCTCATAATGATCTTTTTTTTTCTATTAATCCTTCAATAAATAATATATCTTCCCAAAATTTTGCAAAGTAAAAAAAAAAGGATGAATTAATTTTGCCTATAAATGGTCCAAAATTTTAATGAAATTCAGCCAAAAAATTCCTTCAAGGAATATATATATATATATATATATATATATAATTAATTAAATTGATTATTGTTAATTTTAAAAAAAAAACAACTAAATTACACGTGGCTTATTTCCAAAATAACCCAAACAGCAGCCGTTCAGCTCTAACAGAATCCGGCCTACCTTTTGATCTTTTTTTAATTCTAAAATTTCCAGACAAAATATTATAAACCTAAAATTTAAAATTAAACTATTCAATATATATTAAATAAAAATTATTTTATATATACCTTTTTTTTAAAAATAATAATAATATTAACAATAATAACAAAATCTCCACATCTTACAAAGAAAAGAACCCCTCCAATGAATGCATCTCCCCCTCTTCTCTCCGCCTCCCAAACTCAATGGAACCAACCACCTCCAAAAGCGACTCTAATGGCGGCCTCGAAAAAACCCTAAAAGAGGTCATTCAAGAGGAGCACGCCGAAGCAAGAGACGCCCACTGGAAATCCCTCAAAGACGGCCTCCGCCTCCACCTCGCCGGCACCGCCTGGGTCGCCGCCGTCGCCGGATCCGCCAACACCCGTCCCCGCAACCTCTCTCGCACCACCTCCGTCCGATCCCCTCGAAAATATCCTCCATTCGGCGACGAGCAGGACGAAGCCGTGGCGGCGCTGTTGCGGCGCCCGCCGGCGAGAGAGGAAACGAAGAAGACGTCGCTGAAGGCTCTGCTGGCTGAAGGCGGGGATTATTCGGACGATGATGAGGAGGAGGAGACGGGACCTGTGGGGAGTGAAGATGAATATGAGGAAGATGAGGAGGTGGGGGGGAGTGAAGGGGGACTGGTGCGTTCGTGCTGCGTGTGTAGTGTGCGGCATAGGGGGAAGGCTTTCATTCCCTGCGGCCACAGTTTCTGCCGGCTTTGCTCGAGGGAGCTTGGGGTAAGCCCTGGAAACTGCCCTCTCTGCGATGAGTTTGTTCTTGAGATTCTAGATACCTTTTGATCCCTATTATCATTATTGGGGCATTTAGATGATATAGCTTTCAATTCTTATTTATTTACATGTCTAATAAAGTTTGATTTCTCTATTTACATATCTTGAATGCTTTATAGTATCACTATTTTATCTGTTAGAAAGCAAACGACTTCTTTTTCATGGATTGATAGGATGATATGTGTGTAAAAATTGAGGTTTAGATGTTAGATATGCATCAAAGGTAGGATTTGAGTGATTGGTATGCAAATCTTACTGTTTTTCTTTAGATTATTATAACTATATAAGTAAGATTTTGAGCATATAAATTTGAATGATGATGAGAGATTTAGTATGATTCTTGTTGTTAGAAAAGTTTTTAAACCTTTTTTTATTGGTTTCATCATATATATTACTTATGAATTTTGTTATTTTACATTGTAATTATTGATATCTTTGTTAAAATAAAATGCAATCATGTTTGCAACTGTCATATTTGGTCTATTGGGCAAAATATTACATCCGGAAGCCGCACGTAGAGTTACGTGCGGCGGCGGATCTCAGCTGCACTTCGCGGCAGTTCAAATTTTTTTTTTTTTTTTTTAAATTTGAAGTGGGACCGGCTCCCATACATCCTTCACGGGATGTGTGGCTGAGATCCGCCGCCGCACGTAGCTCTACGTGCGGCGTCCGGATGTAATATTTTGTCGGTCTATTGGGGTTGGACTCTCCCTGATATGGTGATGATGGTGGGTTTATGACAATATGCTATAGGCTACTGAGATGATTTTAATTATTTATAGAGTTATGATTTGTGATTAGTGATTATTAATTCCAGGTAATTGTCTCTGCATTTGCTCTGATTCATCTTTCATGTTAAATATGAGGGCATGTTATATTATTCAGAGAGTGAGCTTTGATATATTTAGGTAAAATCTAAAATAATTAATGCATATGTGATTATTTAATTATATATAATGTTTTTTTTTGCTTTTAAATGTCTTAACAAAACTCAAAATTAAGCGATTTTAAGCTCATTGACTCTCTTTCATCAAGTTGCTCGATAAGAAAAATATAATGAGCCTAAGATTATTCAATTCTATGAACATCAGAGCACTTCAATGTTGAAAGAATAGCTTATGATCAAATGAATCAATATAGACCGTCTGAGGGAGTATCTTGAGATTTTCAATGTTCTATAAATAGGATGCTATGTTCAATATAATGGCGGAGAAAACTAAGTGCCAAGTCACATACTGTTTAAGAGCCCACAAGTACTAATAATCTTCACTGACAGCCACTAGTGATTCTTGTAACCCAATTATTATCTCACAACTGTTGTAGTATGCTTATTATTTTCAAGTTGTTGTTGCCTTATCATTGCAATTTAGCTAACATTATTGTTTGTTAACCCCAGTTATTATAATAAAAAATAAGTCTCCATGACTCTAACATTTTCATCTCCAATTAGAGAGAGGAGAAGAACCTCAAAACTTTAAAAATGCAGTGGATTATCCTGACTGAGATATGCCCTATGACTTTTCACATTTTTAGAATTTTTCATATAAAAAATTTGGTGTGACTTACATATATATATATATATATATATATATATATATATATATATATATATATATATATATATATATAATCTATTTATTTGTGGGATTTAGTACAAATCTAAGATGCAAACTCTTTACACTCCCATCATACATTTTCTAGCACACAAACTATGTAATAAGAGAAAATTATATTAAGTGATGTACCTAATCATAAGTATGTTTTTTATGCCCTATATGAATATTTTGAAGATCTTGCAGTAACTTGTAGATCTTGGAGAGTGAATTTATTTAACTTAAAGAGATAATAAATTATGTCAGTAAATTCATTATTTTTTATCAATATTAATAGTTTTAGAATGACTTGTTCCCATAATTATAAGCATATAAAGAGAAGAGGGAGATAAATGAAACCTATTATCAATAGAGATCTCATAAGAAACCTTTAGATTTAATAATAGTTTTATATTACATTCATCATTATTTAAGCATTATATCATAAATTCTAAATATATAACTCAGAGAGAAGAGAGAATGCGTTGATTTTAGCTAAAGTCAAGGAGTTGTGGGAAAGATAATGATGAGTGGGTTGATCAATCCATAACTACTTTGAATGTGGTAGAATCTGGCTCCCTTCACTAGTACATCATGCTCTCGACCCTATTGAGTATCTCTTTGAACTTTAGATGTGTCACTTAACAAATTTAAATGAACTCCATGCTTTTAGATTTAAATTATGAGCAAGTTAAATACTAAGTCATCCTTTGTCCACGGCATGCACATGCAAAGTGATCCGTCTTTCCTTTTTTGGAAGATGACGGATGCATCAAGTGGAGATTTAGAAGGTGAGATAGACCCTTCAATCAACAAACACACCTAAGATGGTCAGAGTAACTTTTCTTCTCTCTCTTGATTTCTTTTCATAAATTACATTGCATAGAACATCTTCGTTTCCAGTAGGTGGTTCTAATTGTGGGTGTCACACAAGGCTTGTCGCCATACATTATACACATGATATTTGCAAATGACACCAAGAATGCTCGCTTGATAAGAATCTCCAACCATAGGATGTCTTTTGGAATAAAGAAGTTCATCTAATTGAAACATGTTCTTATGCTCTTCTTGACTCTTCAAGATATGTCTTGAACACACAGCTCCCTCCCACCTTAAACCTCTAACCTATTGTCCACCATGGCCTTTGTGAACTAATATATTATACATTCTTTGCAACTACAATCTACCCACGGACACATACATCTATATTGATGAAAAATAAATCCATACAGGACTGATATTCATATAGCATTATATTAATCAGATGAAGCTTTCTTTTCTTTAAAATCAGGTAGATAATGCGATGAATTGTGTACGCTACAATTTCCATTGTGCATGAATCAAGATTTTTAATAAATTTATAAATTATTTATAATATATCGGCATTGGGAACATCATCTATGCTAATTCTTCTATTTCCAAGGACCTTTAGTTGAGAAAACGTCTTCTTTATTTCCAAATAACCTGAAAAAGTAGAGCAATGAAATAAATTACTTGCAAATTAAATTCATCATTGTTTGTGATGTTTGCACAGCAATATAAGAGACGTTATAACCTTTATGTGTCATATAACCTTTATGGGCTTCAGGCCATCATGCTTAGTGAGTTTTAACATATTATATAATAAACTATATTTCCAATTCATTAGATAATATATTCTGTATGAATCTGCCTATACCTTAATAACTTTATTGCATCCTGAATGACATACTGAAACACATCTTCATAATAGAGACTTGTTGTACTTAGAGATTGCTAATTTGTAATATTTGCAAAACAATTCATCCAAAATAATGATGTTTGATGTTTATCATGAAATTAATAGTCTCTTGTTATTTAGTATGGACTCATCAATACTTTCTACTCATTTCTCAATCTGATCACTGCACTCACTAAATGTGCGGCGATCTCTTTATTCTTGACAACCCCAATTACTAGAGGATAACAAGTGGTATATAAGAAACTTATAAAGTCTTCTTCTTTGGCTTTCAACATAAGAGTATGTCTAACAATAACCTACAAAACATAATTCCAAATTAAACTAAAATAAAATATAAAATATAATAATGTGCATATAATTTACATCCTTCTCTATTAAGTGGTACAAAAGATTTGCTTGCAAGTACTTGGTTGTTCTTTTAACTCAACATCTTAGGAGCTTTATCTCCAAAGATCGCAACACAACTTTAACTTTCAAAAAGTAAAAGAGAGATGCGGTGTTAGACTGAGCTAAAACATTGTAAGCATAATTATGCTATTTTCTGTGATATTTAAGATTTTAAGTATTCTCTAAACATGAAATTTTAGATGTGGGATATGTTAAATACATACAAAATTGTGTGCCATGTATAGGGTCGTTAGCGATCTGATTTTGAGCCAAGGTGGGGTCAGGTTGAAATCTCAGCTCGGCTCGAAATCGACTAAAAAAAAAATCAATCTAAAATTATGTCTCATAGCTCAACTAGTATGTTTCGATGCGATCTCAACGCGAGCGAAAATTTGAAAATAGCTAAATTCACAGCCCTAATTATGCATGTAAATGCAACACTAGATGCAATCTTCCGAGAATGTTCGGCCTCCTCCATTCATCCTTAACCTTCCATTTTATATTGTTATAATTGCCAATTTTTTATACGAAAATATAAGAGATGCAAAACTAAGATAACAATGACTTCACCAATATGAACATATAACAAAACATGAACATAACTTTCATTCTATATACATATAACTCTCAATATTTTATGACAAAACATAGAAGATGCACAATCAGGATAACTATGGCTTCACCGATATGAGCACATTACAAAACATAGGAGATGCAAAAACCAAGATAACAATGTTTTCACCAGTATGAGCATATAACAAAACATTACGCAATCATAAATAGATGCTGAAGCTTCATGCATAGCTCAACAGCCACATAGGCACATAATAGCAAGAATTTCTGCTCCATCCTCCATACCCAACTGAAGACAAACAAAGCAATCAAAATAAATACCATCAAAGACTAGTCTGCCAAAACAAACATCAAATTTTTGAACTTTATTACCTCCAAAGGGGTATGATCTAATCTAATCTGACGACGACCAAAGATGAAGCGGTGCTTCTTCAACTGAAGAGATACATCATAACAATAGACATGCATCAGCATCCACATCGGAGTGTTTGGCTTTATGCGGTAAAACATTTCACGATCAACCTATAACAATATAAATATAGCAGCAATGATGATTAAAATTACAATAATGAACACAAAATAAACATAGACATAGAATTAAATGAAGCAAGAGAACTGTGCCACCACCCTTAATCATTAAAGAGGAACCAGACTTAAAAACCCTATCTCCTATACATTTTAATACTAACTACTACCGACATTGACTAACCCTAACCCTAATATCTACCAACAATCATTATAATCTCCGAGAATCATTTGGAGTTGGATGGAGAAATATATCACCACATCTTTTACTTTGACGACGAGCGTTTCTTCTCCACGATCAAGTGCTGGCTCCCTGCCTGCTCCCGACATTGTGTTCTCGCCCAGGAAGGCCGATGTGGTGGCTGCGATACGGAGGATTTTAATGGCTGCTTCGAGAATGATAAATGAGAGAAGGAAGGAGGGGACGACTAAACTCTCTCAAGGCAGTTTCCATTCCCCAAGACAAGTCACAGAGGTAACGTTTATAGAACTTTCTTTAAATTCAGCTATTCACCAAACAAATTTTTTTGAAGAGGCCTACATTTGAAGCATAGGATATACCCTTTCTTCCTCTTTAAATCTTATTTATTTATAATTTTAGTGAATCTCTGGGCATTGTATAATCAAAGTTGAATCATGTTCATCACTGTGACATTTGGAGCCGTGTAAAAAAATATGTAATTATATAATTCTCTTATTTATTTAATTTTTTCATTATAAGATTAATATGAGAATAAATGATATTTGACGAGTACATTTAATATTATTTTTATCTCCTTTTGCACGATGGATACAAATTAACATTTCGTACACTCTTATGTAATAGCACAGTGGGGTGTGATCTACGATGTCATCCGCCCGTTCGGATGAATAATTTAATATTTTCTCCATATAAAGAGAGTTTCAATAATTGCAAGAGGGTTTCAAGCTCTTCTATTTAAAATGCATTGTGTCATCATATCTTTGAGAAAATGAATGTTCTAATATAGAAATTTGACATCCTTGATAGTATCTTAGTGGCCCATTTTGTATGGTAAGAGGATGATTGAAGAGGGAGCTTTTGAAAGAAAGAAGAATAAGAATGTGAAAATGTGTGGGCCAAGGAGTTTGTTCCATTGCCGAGCAATTAAGCGAAAATCAAGGGAGAAAACCCTTGGGCACACTAAAACTCCTAAAACCTAAGAATAGATGGCCTCTAAACAACCAAAAGTAACTCTAGGGAATCAATGCATTAGTTTACACTCAAAGCCTCAAAATTCAGGCAAATCCCGCAAAGAAACTTCTAAACTCATCTAGCCATGGGATGGGCTGCGATCGTGATGAAGGTAGTCATTTGATTTGGATACCTCATAGACCATATGCCCTTTTCGGTTGGCTTTTTGGTGAGAAAGTATCATGTCTTTGGACATTCCTAGCCGTATAGCCAATTAGGTTGAATGCCTCTATAGCCATATGACTTTATAATCAGTTCGGTAGCAAGCTCTCCAGCTGCCACCTTGATTAGGGCATCTTGTGCTTTGAAGCAACTTGACTATGGTGTGAGTGTCTCTTCTCCATGGGAGCCATCCGACTCACAATCGGGCTCCTATCGAGATAGAAAAATATGAGATTTGGGGTCACACAAGAGAATCGAAGTTCCTCCCACTTTTGTTGTTATGGCTGATATCAAACGAATTTAGGGTCCCAACTCTGTCATTTCAAATATGGCAGATAGAGCGTAGTTATTTCTCGTGACTAGAGGCAACTTTTCAGTCAAAAGCCTGCATGCAAGAATGAAAGATCTGGGTCACATGAGATGATCAGGCCTTTTCAATTGTCCACACTATTGAGTCTCTGGACAGTTAACTTCGATCATGATGTTTTGGTCTTTATGACCACCTCGATGGTTGTGATGTGAATCACACTCCGCGAAAGCTTTCTATTCAGTACTTCACGCTAGAGTACAACAGGAGACCTGGATCACAAGAGATGATTAGACCTTCTCAATTGGCCATACTGTTAATTCACTGCTAGTTGCCACTTTTAATCAAGGCATCTTGGGCTAAATAGTTGCCTGATTGAAGTGATGGGTTCTTCTGTTCAAGGGGATCAATTAGATACGCAATTGGGTTCCCTTTCAAGAGAAACATAACATATGATTGGGTTACATGAGATAACTCGGCCTTCTCATATACTGTTCCGAATATAGTCACGTGGAGATCCTCATCATTTTGTCATATCAAAAGATAGGTCAGATAGATTGATTTGCCATTGTGAATGAGTTGAGGCAAGACTTTCCTCAGTCATACCTAGCCCAATAAATATGGTCTGACAGATCTTTTTTGTGACTAGTTGGTTTCAACTGCGCCCCCCCTGTCTAGCAAATCTGTCCTTGCAAGGTCTTTTTGTGGCAAGTTGGTTTCAACAGACTAGTCACCCCCTTAGCCGTACCATGTCCAGTATATCTGGCATGGTCGATTTTTCTTTTAGCATTCTCCTGGAACGTCACGTCGATTATAAGGAAAGACTTTTTTTTTTAATGTTTCCAACAAGTGCTTTGTGTCTCAGCGAAGCAACACACTTGTTGTATTAGTTTCTTACATTTTTATCAAACTTGAACTTTCGATCATTTTTATTCAAGTAATATTATGATGTGGCATAAAATAAATGACATTTTCCTTTACACGTGCATAAATTATTATTTTCTACTTTTGCACAGAACCAACCAAAATTTATAGTTGAAGTAAGGAACAAGTCTAATTTCTAATGAATTGATCAAATAAATTTTCAACTTCTTGATTTTGATTGAATTAATAGAAATGACATTGATATGAAAAATAAAAAAAATAATTTAAATTCCCCAAAATTTTCTTTATAACATATTTAGAAGTGCCCATAGTTAGAATATTATATACTAAATTAAGTATTATAATAATATTATTTCATCATTTAAATCATTATATAATAATTCTAGTATTTATTAGGTCAATCATTTCAAACCCAGTTGAAAACATTAAATTATAACCTCACATTTTTCAGCTTCAATGTTCAATCCAATTTCACAACCATGTTAAACTGTGAGACATGTTAATAACATGGGACATTTACATAGAAATCATACATTTCTTATGTATTTATACCATCTAACATCTAATAAAATTTTCATATTCCCATGCATAGCACTCAAATATTTAATATAATGTAAAAGAAATACCACTCTTAGATCCTAAATTGTCATTTATGAAAACACGTCTTGAGATATAGTAGAGTAATTAAGGAATTCTGCGTAGAGAGAACGGGTTGATGTCCCTTTATTCATATTTTTGTCTCTTATTGAAAAATGTATAAATGTATAATTATAGAAAGTAGAGAACTATTATGGAAAGCACCCTTAATTGGATTGATGCTTTTTTGTATTACAGTTTGAATTATAATATGACGGTAACTGTCTGGTCGACTCACTTGAATTCGGCCAACTAAGGCGACAAGTGGAGTGGTGACCACGCCGTATGAAGTAATGTTGGTTGGCTGAGGGGACCGGTCGAATGACGATCTCGCTGATCAGACGCCCTTGCATGTAGTTTGAGCAATGGGTACTGCAAGTGTGGTATGCTGTTCGAACCTCTCTCCATCGCATACTGGTTGTCTCTGATCACGCGGTCGGTTGGTGAATGGTCAAATGCCTCGATTGTTCAACTGTCATTTGAGTCATTTGATTGCTTTGCGATTCTTTTCGATAATACCAATGTATACAACCACTATTATTAATTTTTTAAAAATAAAATACATCTTTTCATGTATAGGCTTATGACATTAATGCGTATAAATGCAAATATCATACTTTAGTTGTTAAGTATGTAAATACATAAAAATTATGCCGAATTTATGGGATTTCCCTATAAAATATTACAGAGGATGTAAAGAGAACAACAATCATTTTAAATTTCCATCTTTCTGAGGGTTAATATCGTATTAGTATATGATGCCCTCATTGCCTCATGTATTTGTTGTTCATAAGTAAAGTTTGATGATTATTATAAAGATGTGAAATTAAATTTTTTATTTGGATCAAATATGAGTAGCACTATCAATGATCTGATTTCAAGCTGGGCTGGGGCGGGTCGTGGTTCGTTATATTTTATTTCGAGCCGGGCCGAATCAAAATTGAATTTGGAGAGTGTGCTTTAATATATTTAGCTAAAATCTAAAATACTTAATGGATATGTGATTCATTTAATTATATATAATTATTTTTTTGCTTTTAAATGTGTTAACAAACTCAAAAGTAGGTGGTTTTAAGCTCATTGACTCTCTCTCTCATCAAGTTGCTCGACAAGAAAATATAATGAGCCTAAGATTATTTAATTCTATGAACATTAGAGCACTTAAATGTTGAAAGAATAGCTTATGATCAAATGAATCAATATAAGTCGTCTGACGGAGTGTCTTGAGATTTTCGTTAAATTTATAAAAATATAATTCTCAATATTCTATAAATAGGACGCTATGTTTTAATATAATGGCAGAGAGAACTAAGAGCTAAGTCACACACTGTTTAAGAGCCCACAATAATCATCACTCACAACCACCGGTGATTGTTGTAACCCAACTATTATATTACAACTGTTGTAGCATGCTTATTATTTTCAAGTTGTTGTCGCCTTATCATTGCAATTTAGCTAGCACTATTGTTTGTCAACCCCTGTTACTATAATAAAAAAACAAGTCTCCATAACTCCATAACCTCTTCGTCACCAATTAGAGAGAGGAGAAGAACTTTACAACTTTAAATATGCAGTGGATTATTCTGACTGAGATATGGCTTATGACTACTCACCTTTTTAGAGTTTTTCATATAAAAATTTTGGTGTGACATATTCTTTTTTTAGCTATTTATTTATGGGATTTTAGTACACATGTAAGATGCAAACTCTTTACTCTCCCATCATACATTTTCTAGCACACAAATTATGCAATAAGAGAAAATGATAACAAGTGATGTACCTAATCATAAATATGTTATTTATGCCCTATATGAATATTTTGAAGATCTTGCAGTTACGTGTAGAGTTTGGAGAGGGAACTTATCTAACTTAAAAGGTAATATAATAAAATATTGAATATTTTACTAAACTATATCACTAAATACATTATTTTTTAACAATATTAATAGAGTCTTAGAATGACTTGTTCCCATAAATATAAGCATATAAAGAGAAGAGGGAGATAAATTAAACCTATTATCAATAGAGATCTCGTAAGAAATTTTTAGATTTAACAATAGCTATATATGACATTAACTCATCATTATTTAAGTATTATAAAATAAGTTCTAAATATATAACTCGAAGAGAGAAGACATAATGCGATGATTTAGCTAAAGTTAAGGAGTTGTAGGAAATATAGTGATTAGTGGCTTGAACAAACCATAACTACTCTGAAAATGGTAGAATGTGGCTCCCTTCATTGCTAGATCGTGTTTTTGACCCTATTGAGTGTCTCTTTGAACTTTAGAGGTGTCACTTAACACATTTGAATGAACTACCATGATTTTAGATTTAAATTATGATCAAGTTAAATACAAAGTTATTCTTTGTCCATAGGATGCACATACAGAGTGATCCATCTGTCTTTCCTTTTTTGGAAGATGACGGATGCATCAAGTGGAGATTTAAAAGGTTAGATAGACCCTTCAATCAACAAACACATCTAAGATAATCAGAGTAACTTTTCTTCTCTCTCTTGCTTTCTTTTCTTAAATTGCATTGCATAGAACATCTTCGTTTCCAGTAGTCGGTTCAGATTGTGGATGTCACACAAACCTTGTTGTCATACATTATACAAATGATATTTGCAAATGACACCAAGAATGCTTCGCTTGATAATAATCTCCAACCATAGGATGTCTATTGGAATAAAGGATTTCATCTAATTGAAACATGTTCTTAAGCTTTTCCTGACTCCTCAAGATATATCTTGACTGGGCCATGTAGTTTACTACCTTGATGGTAGTAAATTTATCAGTGAAGCTTTCTCTTTTTAAAAATCAAGTAGATAATGTGATGAATTGTGTACACCACAATTTCCATTGTATAGAACAAGATTTTTAATAAATTTATAAATTATTTATAATATATTAGCATTGGGAACATCATCTATGCTAATTCTTCTATTTCGAAGGACTTTTAGTTGAGAAAATTTCTTCTTTATTTCCAAACAACCTTAACAAGTAGAGTAATGAAATAAATTACTTGAAAAATAAATTCATCATTGTTTGTGAGGTTTGCATAGTAATATAAGAGGTGTTAAGTGTCATATAACCATTATGGGCTTCAGGCCATCAAGCATAGTGAGATTTCACATATTATATAATAAACTATTTTCCAATTCATTGGATAATGTATGATATATGAATCTGCCTTTATGCATCCTGAATGGCAAACTCAAACACATCTTCATAGTAGCAACTTGTTGTACTTAGAGATTGCTATTTTGTAATATTTGTAAAGCAATTCATCCAAAATAATGATGTTTGATAATTATCATGAAATTAATAGGCCTAGATGATAATTATCTTGTTATTTAGTATGGACTTGTCAATATTTTCTACTCCTTCACAATATGATCACTACACTCATGAAATGTGATGTGATCTCTTTATTCTTCACAACCCCAATTAGAAGAGGCTAACAAAAGAAATTTATAAAAATCTTCTTCATTGGCATTGAACATAAGTGTATGTCTAGCAATAACCTACAAAACATAATTCCAAATTAAACTAAAATAAAATATAATATATAATAATGTGCATATAATTTACATCCTTATCTATTAAGCGGTACAAAATATTTGCTTGCAAGTACTTGGTTGTTCTTTTAACTCAACATCTTAGGAGCTTTATCTCCAAGGAATCGAGCACATAACTTTCCCAATTTTATGTTAGCTTCATATAACTAATATTACAATGATATATTATATCTATCGGTAGTGTATTAGGCCGGAGCTCCCTTTTCACTCTTTATTTATTCATCTTTAGCATAATTTACCTCTATGAACCTTATTTTTGTTCAACCCTTATGGCATCTTCTTTTATGACAGCTGTTCTGATGGTTTTTTAAAACCTTACACATCCTTAATTAATGTTAGCTTCTCAATGAAAATAATATTATACTCTCAAGAATGATTGAAGCACCACAAACAATAAGATAAAAATATAATTTTCATATTTCCTCTTAACATACTTCATGAATATGTTTTCCAAGTCAATGAAACAACAAAACAGACAGTTGGATACATACCACCCAATTCCTATATGTTACACATCTAACTTTGTTTTTAACATTTACACCACCTAGATCTTTCATATTATATATATATACATACCACCATTTTAACTTTCAAAAAGTAAAAGAGGGGTAAAGAGATAGAGCAATCTAAGACATTTTATGCATAATTATGCTATTTTTTGTGCTATTTAAGATTTTAAGCATCGGATCAAATTTCAGCTCGGCTTGAAATCGGCTAAAAAAAATTTGATCTAAAATTATGGCTCATAGCTCAAAAAGCTTATTTCGATCCGATCTCAATCCGAGCCATAATTTAAATCGAGCTAAATTCACAACCCTAGCTATGTATGTAAATGCACCACCAAATGCATTTTTCCAAGAATGTTCTTTCTCACCTTCTCCTCCATTCATCTTTAAACTTTCATTCTATATAAATATAATTGCCAATACTTTATAACAAAACATAGAAGATGCACAACCAACACAACCACTAATGGCTTCACCAATATGAGCATACATAACAAAACATCGAAGATGACTTTCATTCTATATAAATATAACTGCCAATATTTTATAACAAAACATAGAAGATGCACAACCAGGATAACTTTGGCTTCACCAATATGAGCACAATATAAAGCATAGGAGATGCAAAACCAAGATAACAATGGCTTCACCGATATGAGCATAGAACAAAACATTCCTCCATTATAAATAGATGCTGAACTTCAAGCATGGCTCAGCAGCCACATAGGCATCTAAGAGCTCGAATTTCTGCTCCATCCTCCATACCCAACTGAAGACAAACAAAGCAAGCCAAAAAAATACCATCAGAGACTACTTTGCCAAAACAAACATCAAATTTTTTTAACTTTATTACCTGCAAAGGGGTATGATCATATCTAATCTTATGATCACCAAAGAAGAAGCTGTACTTATGCATCTGATATGATAGATCATAACAAAAGACATGCATGAGCATCCACAGCGGAGTATCTGGCTTTATGCAGTAATACATTTCACGCCCAGTCTAGAACAATATATATATAGCAGCAATGATGATTAAAATTACAATGTTGAACAAAGAAACAAATGTAGACATAGATTTTAAAATGTAGCAAGACCTATGCCAACACCCTTAATCATTAAAGGGAAACCAGATAATAATAAAAGAACGGTTTGAGACCGCGAGCTAATGCGAGATGTTTACTGTCAAACCCTAATATCTAGCAACAATCAATATAACACGGAATAACGCACAATAACACATCAATATCACTACAATAACACTTGAATAACGGGGAAATATTCACAACGTTATAATAGCACAATAACGCCTCAATACCACAACAATAACACATGAATAACGCAAAATAACACTGTGGAATATTCTCATAACACCGTAGAATAACACTAGGGAATATTCCCTAACACCGCGGTATAACACTGCGGGGGATTCCCTAACTCCACGGGAAATATTCAAGTAACACCGGGAATATTCCCCCCGTGTTATTCCGCGTTATTCTCTTATTATTTCAGGTTATTTAGGTGTTATTCCGCGTTATCCCGTGTTATTCAGCGTTATGTTATGCGCGGTCAAGAATATTGGTCAGGTTTCGGTCGGGTCGGGTTTACATGTATAATTTTCCCTCTTTTTCTTAGTAGCTCCTAGTGATTGGACTCCACACGTAACTCTACGTGCGTAGTCCTGATGTAATATTTTTCCGTGCTTAAGAAAGCTTTTTCTTCTTCTTTAAATTATATTTATTTATAATTTTAGTGAGTCTCTTGGCAGAGTATAATCAAGTGGAATCATGTTCATCACAGTGACATTTCGGGCCGTGTAAAAAAATATTTAATTACATAATTCTCTTATTTATCTAAATGTTTCATTATAAAATTAATATGAGAAAAAATGAGAATTGACGAGTACATTTAATGTTATTTTTATCTCTCCTTGAATGATGGATACAAATTAACATTTCTTACACTCTTATACAAAAGAAGAAAATGTTACACCGTTGAACGCACAGCGTGGTGCGATCTATTATGTCATCCGCCCATTCGGACGAATAATTTAATATTTTCTCCATATAAAGAAGGTTTCACAATTGCAAAAGGGGTTCAAACTCTTCTCTTTAAAATGCATTATGTCATCATATCTTTGAAATGAATGTTCTAATAGAGATATTTGACATCCTTGATAGTATCTTGGCGGCTTAATTGTATTTTAAGTGGATGAATAAAGTGGGAGCTTTTGAAAGAAAGAAGATATAGAAGGTGACACCGAGGGGGCCAAGGTTTTTGCTCTTTTGCTCAACAATTAATCAGAATCCTAGGGAGAAAACCCTATGGCACACTAGAACCCCTAAAACTTGAGAAGAGATGACCTCAAAACAACCAAAAGATTGGCATTAATTTATATTCAAAGCCTCAAAATTCAACCAAATCACGCAAAGAATTCTAAACTCGTCCAGCCATGGGATGGGCAGCAATTGTGTTGGTGCTAGTCATTTGATTTAGATACCTCTTAGCCCATATGCCCTTTCAGCTGGCTTTTTTGGTTAGAGAGTATCATGTCTCAGGACATTTCTGGTCGCATAACAAATTGGGTTGAATGTCCTTATAACCATATGACTTTATAGTTGGTTCGGTAGCAAGGGTATTTCAACTGGCAGTCCAGCTCCCACCTTGATCAATATATTTTGTACTTTGTAGCCACTTGACTAAGGTGATGAGTGTTTTTTTTTTCCATGACAGTCGGTCCGACTCACAATCAAGTTACTATCGAGAGAGAATATTGGGGTCATGAGAGATAATCGAGCCTTCCTCCCACTTTTGTTGTTACGACTGAGTTCAGGCGAATTTGAGTTCCCACCTCTGTCATTTCGAATATGGTCAAATAGATGATAGTTATTTCTCACGACTAGAGGCAACTTTTCAGTCAAAAGCCTACATGTGAGAATGAAAGACCTGGATCACACAAGATGATCGGGCTTTTTCAATTGTCCACATTGTTGAGTCACTGGACAGTTGTTACTTTGGTTAGGATGCTTTGGTCATTATAACCACCTCGACGGGTGCGACCGGTATCACACTCCGAGGGAACCTTCTAGTCAGTATTTCGCGTAAGAGCACAAGTGGAGACCTAGATCACACTAGATTATTGGACTTTCACAATTGGCCATACTATTGAGTTACTGACCAGTTGCCATTTTTGATCTGGGTATCTTGAGCTATACAGTTGCCTGATTGAAGTGATGGGTGCTTATGCTCAAGGAGATCGGTTAGATTACAGAGAATGTAAAGAGAACAACAATCATTTTAAATGATTGCTTCATATATTGAATTTTCATAATAAATTTGTTCCCTTATTTTGAGAAAGGTGAACCTAACGAGGAATATATGTGATTCACACATATCATCTTCGAATGAAAATACAAAAAAGACATTTATATATGTACCACCTACTTTGTATACATCGACATCTCACAAAATTTATTTTTTACATTAATACCATTTTGACTTTATTAAGGATAATTCTGATATATTTGAAGTTATATTTAGCATTTGTGAGTTATATATGCAAATATGAAAGTTTAAATGCTGCTGAAATAAATTGAGTACAAAAATTTGTATGTTTAAGTATGTAAATGCACCAGTAGATATATTTTTTTGAATGAACTTTATAACTTGTCCTCCATTTATCTTTAAACTTTCATTCTATACAGATATAAACTGCTCAACTAGGATACTAATTAATGTCTTTGCCAATATGAGTATATAACAAAACATAGAAAATAAGTTTGATCATGTTTAAGGTATAGTTGCCAATATTTTATAACGAAACATAGAAGATGTGCAACCAAAGAGCAATTAAAAACTAGACCAGATTGGTTGATTCGATGATTCAATCGTGAACCGGTAACCAATCATTCAGCCTATTTGGAACAAACTCAAAACCATTTATGTGTAGAATCTGGATTGAATTAGAGAACCGGTCTTATTTTTAAAGAATAGATTGGTTAAAACATTATTCAATTTTAGCCTCATATATCTTAAATTTTTTATTTATACTATTGTTCAAAATACACATAAATATTTTCTTAAATTAAAATAATTTGAATATTTATTACATTATTCGGTTCAACCTCTAATTAACTCCTCTCGAATCATTGAATCACGAGCCTTAACTTCTTCGGATTCAATGTCCAATTTAGGATTTCACAAACTTTCAATATAAATATAATTGTCACTACCTTTTATGCCAAAACATAGAAGATGCACAACCAGAATGGCAATTAATGGCTTCACCAGCAAAACATAAAGGATAACTTTCATTCTATATACATATACCAGTCAATATTTTATAAGAAAACATAAAAGATAAACAACTAGGATAACTATGACTTCACTAATATGAGCATATAAAAGCAAGATGTTAACTATAAATAAATATTGATCTTCAAGCATAACTCAGCAGCAGCGAGAAGCACATTTCACAGCATCAATTTGAGCTCCATCCTTCATTTGCAGCTAATGAACGCCATCAGAGACTACTTAAGCCAAAACAAACATTAAAGTTTTCTTAATTCTATTACCATCAAAGGGGTCTCGTCATCTCTAATCATACGACCGCCAAAGAAGAAGTGGAGCTTCCATGGAGGAGGTAGAACATCGCAATGCACATCCCGGATCTTCCGGAACGGTGTATCTCGCTTTATACGGTAGAACTTTTCAATCTCAAACTAGAACAATATATATGGCAGCAATGAATGATTACAATATTGAACCAAAAACAAAGGTAGACATAGAATTAAATGAAGCAGGACCTATGCCACCACCATTGTAATCATTAAAGAGAAAACCAGATTTAAAAATCCTTATTAGAGAAAAAGCCATTAAATTCTATCGCCTATTGTTGAGAAATTCAGGGCAAAGAAATGCAACAATCGGCACAAATCTAGAAGAACATAGAGAATTAACAAGGGTCGGGAAAGATGCCTACGTCCTCGAGAGCAGGGCGGCGACTTTTTCTTTAAATCCAGAAAAGAAGTACAGAATACAATAATAAACCATAGGGTTACAAACACACACATATATATAACCCTGGAGTATAATATCTAATTACAGAATTACCACTGCACTGTACCGTGGGGGCGTGCCCTCATACCCCAACCCATATAACGTAGCTTCCCCGATCTCATAGCCCGTTCCGCTCCAACAACTCCATACATAACACATATACATCTCACTACCATATTGGAGAAATTTTTTTAGGAAGCAAGATTGTGAGCCATTTTGCATCCAGCGAAGAACAGTGTGACACCGCAAGCTAACACGAGATGTTTACTCTCGAAGGCAAAGAAGAAGACTTATTCAAATTTCAGCTTCAATCGTTCTTCAAATGAAACCCTAAAACCTGATATCTAGCAACAGTCATTATAAACTCCGAGAATCATTTGGAGTTGGATAGAAATATATTACCTTTTCTCTTACTTTGACGACAATCGTTTCATCTCCATGTTCAAGTTTTATTATTGGCTCCGTTCCTACTCCCGACATTGTTCCGGCCCAGGAAGGCCAATGTCGTCGCTGCTGTATTATATAGAGGATTTAATGGCTGCTTGGAGTATGATAAATGGGAGAAGGGAACGACGGGACGATTCAACTCCTAAGGCAGTTTCCATTCCCCAAGACAAAGCGGCCAACATTTGAAGCATAAGATATACCCTTTCTTCCTCTTTAAATCCTATTTATTTATAATTTTAGTGAACCTCTTGGCAGAGTATAACCAAATTTAATCATGTTCATCACAGTGACGTTTGGAGTCAGTGCAAAAAAATATTTAATTATATAATAATCTTATTTATTTAAAAGTTTGGTTATAGAATTAATATGAGAATAAATAATATTTGATGGGTACATTTAATATTATTTTTATCTACTTGAATGATGGATGTAACATAACATTTCTTACACCCTTATATAAGAGAAGAAAATATTACGATTGCAAGACATCATCAGCATGTTCAGACGAATATCTTAATATTTTCTCCATATAAAGAGGGTTTAAACATTGTAAGAGGGGTACGGGCTCTTCTCTTTAAAATGAATTGTGTCATCATATCTTTGAGAAAATGAATGTCCTAATAGAGAAATTGGACATCCTTGAAAGTATCTTGGTGGCCTAGTTGCATGGTAAGTGGATGAACGAGAGGGAGCTTTTGAAAGAAAGAAGAAATAAGAAGGTGAGAATGAGGGAGCCAAGGAGTTTGCTCTATCGCTGAGCAATTAAGCAAAAACTAAGGGAGAAAACCCTAGGGTACACTAAAACTCCTAAAACCTGAGAAAAGATGGCCTAAGAACAACCAAGCATACCTCTAAGGAATCAATGCATTAATTTAATACTAAAAGCCTCAAAATTCAGCCAAATCCAACAGATAAACTTCTAAACTCGTCTAGTCGTGGGATGAGAGGCGGTCGTGCTGAAGAGAGGCATGTGCACACCGCCTCTTTTGGTTGGCAGCGTGGGCACACTGAAGGTGCGGCCCTGGTAGATGGTGCGGTGCAAGCATGTTGTGGAAGGGAGTGGGCATGTCTCCTCCTTCGAGAGGTAGCACAGGTGTGTCGCCTTCTGGCACGGGGTGTTACTTCCATTTAGTTTTTTTTTTTTTTTGTCTTTTTAGCTCCCTAAAACACACTCACATCTGCATCCTACAAAAAACAATTAAAATACTTTCTACGAGCATAAAACCATCATAATCATGAATCAAAACATAGAATTTATCATTAAAAACATCACAATTTTACTTGGCATCAGAGGACTCCCTCTGAGACACCATCATCGCTTGTATTTGAGTTAGGTTATTTGATAAGGTGAAAATTTTAGAATTAGAGGATATCAAAGATACTGATAAGGATCTTCCCTTACAAAGTGATGAAGGCTAATGCTATTGCATGGCAGCTTAACCACTCCATTGTGGTGGCGTGTGGGAGGGTTTGCAAATAGGCTGCACAACTTAAGGTGTTTAATGTCACTACCTTGGGTAATAATGCTTAACACATCAAATTCAAACAGTACAGAGAGGAAAATAAAAATATTTTAGAACATACTATTAAGAACCTGAAATAGGATATCAATAATAAGGTTTCTAGCTTGTCAATGGCATGCAATGTCTTTTGTGTAGTAATAAAAAGATGCTCAAGGCTAGGTACAAAGTTGATAAGGTTGGGGATGAAGACTATCAGCTAAAGAAAAGAATTAAGGATATGATAACAGAAGACGAGTTATTTGAGTCTCTTACCCATATGAAGAAATACAATCACATCTTAGGAACTAAATTCATAGGAGTTCAAATTTGTCTTTACACGTTAGTTAACGACAAAGTTACTCCAATTGAGTATGGGATCTGGCAAAGTTTCAAGAAATGGTGAAAGGGTTGCTCTCTAAGTGAGGGCGTAGATTCTGATGACGAAGGTGAGATGCATGAATAGGATGCAACTTTTATTTTTTGTTTTGACTCTTCCCTTTTTCTTCGAATGCAAAGAATTAAATTGTGTAAGAATAAAGTTGTTTTTAGTTGGTCATTATTCACAATGAATGTGACATTGCATTAATTTTTTTAAAGGTCACTGCCGAGTGGGCAAATTTATATCAGTTATGGGTATGTTGTTGAGTTAAGGACAATGATTTAGTTTGATTTGAGGCTTATCTTTTTGCTCGAAGTGAAGTAGGCATTTTATTTTTTGTATCCATGATATGTTATTAAAGGTGGAATAATTGTCTACTTTGGGGAGCACTCGGCTCTCCTTCAAGGAATCACCATAGGGACATCTTGGCTACACTTGTTGGAATTCATTTTGGGGGCTTTTAGTTTTCCTACAAAGAATAGTCTTGTTGATTCTTAGCTCTTCTAAGTGTTGAGTGGGGAAATGGTTGGTCAACTATAACTGTGATAGCATGCAATTCATTCATTTGATACGTGTGTGTGCATAGAGCTGTGAATTTAGCTTGAAATTCGAAATAAATTTTGCCTCGAATCGAGATCGGATTGAAACAAATGAGTCTATGTATGGGTTGAAATTTTGGATCGAATGTTTTTCAAGCCGATTTTGAGCCATACACGGATCAACTCAAATTGGCTTGAGAACAACTCGAAGTATTTTTTATTTACAAAAAATATATATATATATATATATATATATATATATATATATATATATATATATATATATAATGTTAAAGAAAAATGAATATATTGATCGACAAGCTGATTTCGAGCCAGAATGGATCCAAATACTAGGGCTGTAAATGAGCCGAGCCTGTGCGAGCTCAGGGTCGGCTCGTGTTCGGCTCGTTCTATACTAGCTCGAGCTCGAACTCGGCTCGTGTTCGAAATGGCTTGTGAAAGGTGTGTTCGTGTTCGGCTTGAATTAAATATTTTTGTTCGTGTTCGGCTCGTGTTTGGCTTGAAATTGTCTCGTTAAAATTAATTGGAAAAAATATATGCATAGAGCCAGATTCGAACCTGGACCAAATTAATGAAAACAAGACACATAACCACATTACCACACAAACAATTATGATTTAAACTTAAATATAAATATATATAATATATTAATATATAAATAATATATATAATAAATTATTATATAAATAATTAAATGATTATTTTTTTATTTCAAGCTAAAACGAGCCGAACACGAGCGAACAAAGAGTTGTTTGTGTTCGGCTCATTTACTTAACGAACGAGCTGAACATGAGCTACTTCACGAGCCGAACACGAGCTATTCGCGAACAACGAGCTTTTTTGACCGCCCTACAAATAACTCAATTTGAGCCGGCCCTTTTGATTTCAAACCAGATTGGGAAGATTTAGAGCTAAAACATGTCTATATAACTCAATTTGAGCTATCAAATTTAAATAAAATAAGAAAAAAAGCGGAGATACCATTCCTTAAATTTTTTATTTATACTATTACTCAAAATACTTATAAATACTTTCTTAAATTAAAATATTATTTGTTGCATCCATAAAATAATATCATATTCTATTATTTAAATTATATTAAAATAATTTGAATATTTCTTTTATCATCCGGTTCAACCTTTGATTCAACTCAAGTTGAACCTTGAGATGAAGAAGTTCAATGTCTGGTTCGGTTCTCACAATCTTTCTATATAAATATAAGTGCCAATATTTTATTACAAAACATAGAAGATGCAAAACTAAGATGGCAACTAATTGCTCACCAATATGAGCACATAACAAATCATAGAAAATAACTTTCATTCTATATAGTCAATATTTTATAAGAAAACATAGAAGATAAACAATTAGGATAACTACAGCTTCAGCAATATGAGCCTATAACAAAACACAGAAGACGCACAACGTACAAAAATGGCTTCACCAACATAAGCATACAAAAGCATTATGTAACCATAAATAGATGCTGAACTTCAAGCATTGTTCATCAATCACAAACGCATATCACTGCAACAATTTCATCTCCATCCTTTATTCCCACCTTAAGACAAACAAAGCAAAAAGAAAACACCATCAGAGACTACTCAGCCAAAACAAACATTAAAGTTTTAACTCTGTTGCCTCCAGAGGGGTTTGGTAACCTCTAATCCAACGACCACCAAAGAGTAAGCGAAGCCTCATGAACGGAATAGATAGAAGTCGGCAATGGAAATCCATGAGATTCGCGAACGGTGTATCTGGCTTCATGCAGTAAAACTTTCCAATCCCAACCTAGAACAATAAACATTGCAGCAATGATGATTACAACTACAATATTGAACAAAAAAAAAAAAACAAAGGTAGACATAGAATTAAATGAAGCAAGAGCTATGCCACTACCCGTAATCATTAAAGAGAAACCTGATTTCAAAAATCCTTATTAGAGTAATAAAATCTTAAACAGTGCACTAAAAATCCTATCTCCTGCACATCTTACTACTGCTACCGACAGAGATAAAACCCTAAAGTCTAATATCTAAACTCCAAGAATCATTTGGAGTTGGATGGAGAAATATATCACCATATCTTTTACTTTGACGACGAGCGTTTCTTCGCCATGATTTGTTGCTGGCTCCATGGCTGCTCTCCACATTGTTATCGCCCAGCTAGGCGAATGTCGTCGCTGCTATATTATATAGCCGAATTAATGGCTGCTTCGAGAATGATAAATGGGAGAAGGGAACGAGGCGACGATTCAACTCTTAAGGCACTTTCCATTCCCCAAGACAAAGGCAGCAACAGAGGCAACGTTCATGGAATTTTCTTTAAAATTAATCATTTTTGCGAAAGAATTTATATAGATATTTGCCTCTGGTTATTTCTTCCTTTTTTAAGTCTTATTTATTTATAATTTTAGTGAGTCTATTGGCGCCGTATAATCAAGTTGAATCATGTTCATCACAGTGACATTTCGAGCAGTGTAAAAAAATATTTAATTATATAATTCTCTTATTTGTTTAAAAGTTTTACTATAAATGAATATGAGAATAAATCAAATCTGACAAGTATATTTAATATTATCTTCTAACTCCTTGAATGATGGATGTAACTCAACATTTCTTTACACCATTATGTAAAAGTAGAAAATATTACGCCTCCTGCGATCCACGATATCATCCGCACGTCCGGACGACTTATAAAGAGGGTTTTCAACAATTGCAAGAGGGGTGAAGGCTCTTCTCTTTAGAATACACTATGGCAGCATATCTTTGAGAAAATGAATGTCCTAATAAAGAAATTCGATAGATGGTATCTTGGTGGCCCATTTTGTATGGTAAGAGAACTATTGAAGAGGGAGCTTTTGAAAGAAAGAAGAATAAGAAGGTGTGAATGAGGGGCTGTTGTGCAATTTAGGGCGAACAAAATGCAAATCTAGAAGAAGAACACAGATATTTAACGAGGTTCGGCAAATATGTCTATATCCTTGGGAGCAGAGTGGCGAATTCACTATTTTAGAGGAGTTAGAATTTCGGTTCACATACCCATAGGGTTACACATCTATTTATAGATAAAAATAGAGGCCTTTTTGGCTTCAAAGAGCCTCTTTTGCTTGCTTGGAAGCATCAGAAACAATAGAAGAAGAAACGATGTCTTCTTTAGGCAAGGCGAAGGCCTTGGCTTCAAAGGAGGTATGGGGCTGGGAGAAGAGGACAAGAAGAGAGAGCGCAGCAGGCGATGGAGAGAGCAGAAATGGAGAGGTGCGAGGCTTGGGAGCGAGCGAGCGAGAAGCGAGCAGCGACTTATTGGAGAGGTGCGAGAGCGAGCGAGCGAGCAACCACCATCGCCATTCCTCTCTCTGATCGCCATTCCTCTCAGAAATGGAGAGGTGCGAGAGCGAGCGAGCAAGAAGCGACACTGCGACGCGAGGGACATCGGGAAAGTGACGCGAACAACTACCTTGGTGTCGATCTCGGCGAGGGTGAGGAAGAAAAGGAAGATCGGGAAGGCGAGCGCGAGGGAGAGCGGAGGGCACGACAGGAAAATCTTCCCTAACGCGCTATTTAGACGCCAGAACGCGGGTCTTCTCCTGCTTCGCAAACTATTAACAAAATCCATATTAGCTTATTGGAGCGGTAGCAATAAGCTGACCCAATGTTTTTTTCAAACACTGCGGCAGTCCAATAAGCTGCCCCAAACGGAGGCTTAATCATGCATTAAACTTTTCATGTCTTTTATCGAAACAAAAACAAACCACAATAATTTAAAGATATCTGAAATTTTCTCTGTCACATGTAGCAATTTTTCTCGTGATTCGTGAATCAAATTTTTCAGACGAATTACTTTTTCTGTTAGTGGAAAAATTCGGCCGAATTACTGCGAACACCTTGACTGAAGCCCTTTCCTGTTTGCGTGAAAGCCTCGACGAACTCCAGTGAGATGTCGTGATTCGCCTGTGGCAGAATAACGATGTCGAATTGTGTGATCTTGGGCTCTTCGGATTCTTCTTGTCGAGACGTTCGATTCGAGTATAGACTTGCTAATGTCGGCATTTGTTTGACCTTCCAAATATGTCCGAAAATCTTCTAAGAATAGATTAATGACTTGATATGAACTTGATTTGACTCAGATTGGACTAGTTTTTATATCATTTGGTTTGTCTCATCGAGCCGGTCAGTTTGACTATCAGTTTGCTGAAATCGGAGCTCTGGATGACTTTTTATCAAGTTTTGAATATTTTTTTGCTCACAATACTACCTCAAGATTCCTGTCGTGCTTTGAGTGTCAAAATTTATTTTTATATTTCGTGAAGAAAATAACTTGTATTTATATATAGCGTATGCTGCCTAAACTGTAAAGAAAATCTTATTTTACTTGAATCAAAACTCAAATAATTAATTCATTATATTTTCATTAGCTTTGATTAGAAAAAAATTAATTTTAGGTAACAACTGTTGTTCAATAAAGTTTATATATATATATATATTATCTCACTTCTAAAGAGAAAAATATAATTTACTACCTTTAAAAGTTAAAATCGGTGTTTTAGGTTTTTAGGTTACCATTTCTTAGAAAATAATATGACTTTATTATATTTTTTTACACTTAAATAGATTTGCACTATCTAACCGTTGAAGAAAAATTTTATACTTACTTGAACCAAAAGCTCATATCATCATTTTATTATGTTTTATATTGCTTTGTTTAAATATATCTATATCTATATCTATCTATATATATATATATATATATATATATATATATATATATATTATTTTGTTTCTAGCATTGAATATCATTTTGTGTAAAATATTTAGGTATGTCAGAATGATGCAATCTCAAGGTGTTAACGAAGAAACTATGAAAGAACCTATTGCTACCCTTGTTCATAATAAAAAATGAGGAATGTGATTTGTAATGAAGTTATGCACAGCAAGCTGGATTTAGTGTGCAGAGGAAGGACCATGTCTTATTGACTTTATTCAAAAAATACAAAATTAAACACACACTCAGATGAAAGAGAAAACAAGTAGTGATGATTCCAGAAGTTTTTTACGTGGAAAACCTGTAAAAGGAAAAACCACGAGGCCTGACCCGGTTGCAAAAATCCACTACTGATTTATAATTACAAAAATCCCTTGTCCCACTGACGAGAGAGAGTAACTATCTTTTTCAGACTACAGCTTCGACTGAGAGTATCTGGTTGGTGGTGATCAATGGTGGTTAGCGATGGTCGACAACGGTTGACGGAGGTCAGCGGTGTTCGACATCAGTCGATGGTAATTGATGATGGTAGAATGTGGTAGACGGTGGTCGACGACAGTTGGCAGTGGTGCTAAGCTGAGAACATACATTCTATTCTATCTTATCTCACTTTTAGGCATATTAGATTTTCACTAAAGTTTAGGATGACCGACATCATGCCCAAACTGAGCTTCATTCACCACAACAACCACACTTATATATGTATTTTTTTTTCACCTCTGTGTATGAGCCAGGTCTATAATCTTTCTTAATTTTTCTATGATCTCCTAATTTAATATTAAGAGCAATGTGAGTGAAAAAAAGTTTGATTGCTAAGTTCATTCTCCTATGCTTAACAGGACTCATAACTAACTAGATCTTCCTCCATAGCTTCATTACTCTCATATGTTGCATTCTTTTCTTTTTATTTATAGGATGTGAAAATATTTACCTTAAAAATCCGTTTATCCTGTGTTGGAATTCCATACCCACTAAGCCTTGACTCTGTCTTATTCAGGGCCCATTTGGGGCAGCTTATTTGGTGCGGTAGCATTTTGAAAACGCATCTGGTCTGTTTGGGTAAACTGCGATTTGACAGCTTGTGCATTTTCAAAACGTTGAAAACAACGTTTTCACACTGCACCTACCTCAGTGCGGTGGGAGCTTTCTGGCTGCGGCTAGCTTTTTTTTTAAAAAAATATTATAATTTGTAATAGCTACTGCACCTAGCTTATCAGCATATTATTCATTAAGCTGCAGCTGCCCCAGACAGACCCTCAATCTCATGGAGAGCTGCAAGGAGATAATGAAGTGGCTTTAATCAGTTGAAGGGAATTAATAAATTGTCTTTGTAAGTGGCTTTATGTTGATACTTCTACCTAAAAGTAGTTGTTGAGCTGATGAACAAATCAATTTTTAATGAATTGATCGAATCAATTTTTAACATTTTGATTTTGATTAAATAAATTGAAATAAATATTTTATTAAAAAAAGAAAAATTAATTAAAATTCTCCAAATTGTTATTTAAAACATAGTTAAAAGTGTCCATAATTAGAATATTATATATTAAATTTAGTAGTTAGTGTTATAATAACATCATTACATCATTTAAATAATCTTAAAATAATTCAAATATTTATTAGGTGGATTTCAAACCCAATTGAAAATTTTAACTTAGAACCTCTCATCAAATCATACATTTCTTATGTATTTACACCATCTAACATCTAATTAAACTTTTATATTCCCATGCATTGCACACATATATTTAATATAATGTGAAAAATACCACTATTATTGTGTTTTAAAAATTAAATACATCTTTTCAGGCATAAACATAAGACACCAATTGGTATAATTGTAAATAACAAACTTTAGTTGTTAAATATGTAAATGCATAAAAATTGTGTGGACTGTTATGTTATTTCTCTATATAAAGTATTATAGGTAAATGTAAAGATAATAACAACATCATTTTAAATTTTTTCTTTAATTTTCGGAAAAAGGTAGGGCAAAGTGTAAATATTTCTAATTATTGAACGAAGCAACAAAGGGACATTTACATATGTAACCACCAAATCCCTATACATTTACATATCTAGGGGTGTAAACAAACAAAACACGAACAAACAAAGCTAGTGTTCGTGTTTGAAATGTTCGAACACATCACTGTTCGTGTTTGGTTCTTTTAACAAACCGAACGAAAAAAAAATTGTTCGTGTTTGTCTCGTTTGCTTATTGAACGAATCAAACTCGAATTTCCTGGCGAACCGAACACGAACTGTTCGCAAACAACGAAATTTTTTGACAGCCCTATACTTATCTAACACAAACTTCACTTCTTACATTTATTCCATTTTAAGCATATCAATGATAATTATGATATATTTGATTTGATATTTAAGATTTTGAGTATCGTTTATAAATATAAAAAATTAGATGTGAAACATATTAAATACATAAAAATTGTGTGCCATGTAAGTAAATGCACCATTGGATGCACTTTTCTAAGTGCTCTTTCTCACTTCTCCTCCATTCATCCTTAAACTTTCATTGTATATAGATATGATTGCCAATTCTTTATAACAAAACATAGAAAATGATATAACAACTAATGGCTACACCAACACGAGCATATAACAAAACATTGAAGATAACTTTCATTCTATATAGATATAACTGTCAATATTCTATAACAAAACGTAGAAGATGAACAACCAGGAACTATGGCTTCACCAACATGAGCATATTACAGAACATAGAAGATGCACAACCAGGACAACTATGGCTTCACCAATATGAGCGCATTACAAAACATAACAGGTGCAAAACCAAGATAACAATGACTTCACCTATATGAGCATATGAAAGAACACCATCCAGCTTTAAATAGATGTTGAGCTTCAAGCATAGCTCAACAACCACATTGACAAAGAAAAACTCGAATTTCTGCTCCATCCTCCATACCCAACTGAAGACAAACAAAGCAAGCAAACAAAAAATACCATCAAAGACTACTTTGCTAAAACAAAAATCAAAATTTTTAACTTTTTAACCTCCATAGGGGTATTGGATCACCAGCAAAGAGGAAACGGAGCTTCTTCAATAGAAGAGCAACGAGGTAGAGGAGCTTCTCCCATAGAGGAGCAAAGAGGCAGCGGAGCTTCTCCAGTAGAGGAGCAAAGAGGCAGCGGAGCTTCTTAAATGGAAGAGCAACGAGGGAGCGGAGCTTCTCAAATAGACGAGCAAAGAGGGAGCGGAGCTTCTTCGATAGAGGAGATAGATAATCACAACAGACATGGATGAGCTTCCGGCATTGCTGAGCAGCCGCATTGACATATCTAGCAACAAACGCTATAAAACCCATGAATATTCTGCTGTTGTTGCCCTCATCCGACACCGTTCTCGCGCAGAAATGGGAACCTGCTCTCGCCGGAATTAATAGGAGAAGGGAAACCACGGGCGATTCAACTCCTAAGCCGGGGTCGTGGGAAACGAGAAGATGAAGTGACCGGAAAAATAAAGGAGCAGCAGCTTTTTCCTTTTATTTTTACGCCCAATGGTATAAATGTATTTATCTTTTTAAATTTTTTTAATAAATAAGATAGCCATTAAAATTTTTTTCTCATGTTTAAATGAGTCCGTTCGAGCTCTGTTGCTCTTTCTAAAGCTCAAACTCCAGTTCAAATTTATGGCTCGATACGAGCTCGTTAACAAATTGAGTTTGAACCGATTTGGTTCGCTTATGATCCTAATTGTGATTCCCCAAGTTAAGGAAAAAATATTACATCAGGACTCCACACGTAGAGCTACGTGCGAAGTCCAATTAAATCATGCTATGTAGCGCGTGACAAAAAAAAAAAAAAAAAAATCTCTGGTAACGCAGGGAATATTCTCCCGTGTTATTCTGCGTTATTCAGACGTATTGTGTGTTATTCAAATGTTATTTTGTTATGAAAATATTTCCGGTGTTATAATAACACAATAACACATCAATAACGCATAAATAATACATAATAACACATGAATAATGCGGAATAACAATGGATAAATATTTCCTGCATTATCTGGTGATTTTTTTTTTTCTGTCGCGCGCCAAGTGGCGTGATTTCATTGGACTCCTCACGTGTACTCTACGTGCGGAGTTCTGATGTAATATTTTCTCCAAGTTAAGCCACGACGTGTGTCAAAGATCTTTCGCCTTAGCTTGAAAAAGATGGCCCCTCCTCTCTTTTTCCTTTTTATTTATCTATAATTTTTAACATTCTCTTTGTTACCGCATAGATTTAGATTTGAGGTTTTATGTAAACTCAAAATATAAATCATTTGATAACTGAATATATGAAATTATACACATACCATCTAGTTTATAGATATTTACATATCTAACACCCAAATATTTTATATCATATAAGAAAACACCATAATTTTAATTAAAAAAATAAATATTTTTTTGATTTGAAATGCAAGTAAATTTGAAGGTTAGGTATTAGGTATGTATATATGTAAATCTTCTCCATTACATGAAAAGATGCAGCCAATATATAAATCTGTTGTACTAACAGAGTGGGCCGTGTAAGCCTATATTATTGTGCTAGCGGGCTAATGGGATGCAAGCTCCACGTTTGAAAAAATTATTCTATACAGATAATGTATATGTTTTTCGTAAAATAATCAGGGAATAATCTTTGAAGTTGTGTTGTATATTTCAGAATTATTAGGAGGTTATTACAGTATTAATTCCAAAAATCTCCCAACAACTTCCTGATAACGCCCCACTAACCTCTGCAGTTTCACTTTTATTTTTTTTATCTGTTATTCGGGGTTTTGTGGGGTTATTGGGGCATTAACTCAAATAAGCTGCAATAACTTCTCAATAACCTTCCAATAACCTCCGTGGTTCTGCAATAACTTCCCACTAACCTTCCAATAACCTCTGCGGTTTAATTTTGATGTTATTCATAGGGTTATTACGTGTTATTCGCTGATTATTTGCGGAGAACGTAGGCAGCGCTGCGTACGTTGTCTTTATGAAATAATTTCCCGACATTTTTGTCGTATTAAATTTTTTTTTAATGATATTATTTAGCTATTTGACCGTGATATGACTGAATATATTATGTTACATGATGTGGAAGATGTTTTTTGTGCAAGTTGTAGAAAACTAATTAATCCTGAAATTTTTAATGTGATACAGGTTTGCGTCAAATTTGTATTTTTTTTTCCGACGTAAAGTCCGACGCTAAATCGGCAATAATATTTCGTCGACCGTTGATATTTTCCGCCTCAAAGTCGACGGTTATCCAATGTTATTATTCATAGTCTGATATTTTCAGAAGCAAAGCTCGGCGCATCTTTCAAATAAATATATCAGACACTCGTACGACATAAGAACCGACACAAATTATTTGCGTCAGAATATTTTGGCACAAAATTGACGATAGAAAAATCGGACGCAGATCCTACGATAACCCTTAAATATGATCAGATTTGCTTTTGATTTGCGTCCAATATAACCGATACAAATATGCTTAATTACTGTGATAAAAGCACATCAAATATGTCATATGATAATGCGGGTTTTCATTTTAAATCAAGACTTATTATTGATTCTTTCAATTTTAGTACATTTAGATAAAAAAAATCCAAAATAAGAAAGAAATTTTAGTTCATAATTTTTTGGATTATCATATAAGAACTTAATAGTGTAAAAGTTGATTGAAGTTGGTGCAAATGATAGTTGCACACTATCAAATAAAATTTCTTGGAAATTTGAATGTGTTGATTGAAGAAATTTTTTTGAAGTTATTTTATAAATTTTCATTTGTTTATCTTATACAATAAAATTCTAAGTTGGCAACAAATTTGTCTCCTTTCTTAAGTTTGATGATCACCGACTAATTGGGTTTGAGTGCCACACTCGAATTAGAAAGTTCAAATACTGAATGGTCTTCATTTAGTTATTCGCTCTTTGAATCTAAATGTTATGGGACCGTATCATCGATGTCACTTCAGACCTAACTTAGAGCTACATTCTAAAAAAATTATGGTGAAAGATTAATATATACTAAAATAAGAAGGAGGATCATCTAAATATACCGAGTAGGCTATGGTGGTTGATGTAAGAGAAGAACTTTAAGTTGTCATGCCCCTAATATGAGGAAAGATTCAGTAGCGACCAACCCTCATTAAAATTTCTAAAATGTTCAACGTTTTTTAGGATGATTTATCTTTCCACCTTCGGAACAAGTGTTAAATGGGTGCTTAGATGATTGTTATGATCTTAGCACTCGTTTTTTGAGTTAGCCAATACTTAATTAAAGAGTGTAAAATCATAGATTTATATGTATATATTTTTTCTTTTATCTATTCTTGAAAGCATAACAATCTTTGATCAAATGGTTGACTATTTGGTTATAAGGGTAGCAATCAACGTTGCTTATATTTTTAGCTTACTCAACCTTTTAGTGCTTCCTTGTAAAGATTTCCAACTTATGACCTTTTAATGTTTAAAAAGAGGGTGTCTTTTGCTTATCTTTGTAGACAATGATGGAACAATTATATACCTCAAAAGTGAAGTGATATATGCTTAAAACATTTTCATTTCTATAATTAGCCACATCTTATCTTATTAATGTCAACATATGTCTTGTGATACATAACAAGAAGATGTTGATAAATATTTTTTTTTATTTTAGAGTATCTTACAAGTAGATTTATCATCACATTCGAAGTAGATCGTTAATATAAAATTATAAAAAAAATATATGCATACTATTTTTATCATACATTTAGGAAAAATAAATAATATCACCACTTTATGAAATGTTTCAAATTTTAAATTTGTTATGTTACTTCAATTCAAAAAGAGTTCAAACATATACAAATATTTTAAAAAAAAATTATTTGCTTTTGAAATGAATATGTCATTAGCATTTTAAATTAATAAAAAAAAAGAAAAAATAATAGATCATTATTAAAAAAAATATTATGGAACAACTCTCCTTCCATATGCACCTAACTTAATTTTATTCATGGAGGAGTATGATGGGATGTGGGGCATTGAGTTATGCCAAAATGCAAACATAGAAAACTCATCAAGTTATGTTATAATGCAACATGATAAGAAATGAGTGGAAGAAGAAATATTTAAATACTTAGTTATTTTTATTTCATTATTAATCTAAATGATTAATACTCTTATATAGTTGAATGATTGAAATCTTTATTTTTCTCCAATTAATGGAGTTAGTCTTCAAAAACAATTGCAAAGATTTGTATTCTTATAAACATTTTTACTCGCTCTCATCATCGTCATACATGAAATATTCAAAAGTGGTTTTATAAAATACTTTAGAACTTGCAAAAATATGTCCGTGATATTATTGAAGTAGCTGCAGTTGTAGACAATATTAGAAGGAGACATTATGAATCTAATTAAATTGTCAAAATAAATTTTTCTTAGTACGAAACAATAATTATCGCTAAAAGATTAATTGATTTTAATTTTGACTCGAATCTCCTTAGAGCCAACAACAGTTAAGCTTGAAATTAGAACGTTAACAACCTATTGAGGCTGTTAGGGTTACTAAATATCGATAATCGGCAAATATTTTTTAATATTTTATCTCTAATCTTGTTTGTCATCATAGCTACACTAACTAGTTCACGAGTATATTTCATTCACATTTTATCTACAAGTGTAAAGCCAGCGATCCTTATGGAGTTCGCGATTGACTTTTCACTTGAAGACAAAATTTGAAACAAATATATTTATGAGAGGACTGGTGTAGCTAAAGAGGCATACACTATTAGAGGGAGATGTCTTAATCAATTACAAGTTAATATTCGACCGTTAAATTTCGAAGAAACTAACATACTAAGATGTTCAACAATTCAACTTCGAGCCATGATGATGTGAGTTCCAACCTACAACTTGAAATCTACTAATTAATCACATCCCCATCTATATAACCATCACTTTGAACAATAGGCCCCAGATATCTAGAATGTTCAAACTATTTAAATGATTTGTTTACCCATTGTTACAACTATCTCACTAGAGCTACTTCAAGTATTCAATTCTAGATCTACTCAAATAAAAAAACTTTATACTCCAATATTTGCTTCCATAATTTAAGCTTCTACTAAATTTTCTCGCTAGTCTTATACATGAGAAAGATATCATAGGCAAAAAAGCATACGCCAAGGTGCATCCTACTGTGGATGTCTAGTAAGAGTATACATAAATAAAACAAAAAACATGTGATTAATAAAGTTGATCATTGATGTAATTAGGGTTTTTAACGATCGGATTTTGAGTCGAACTGGGGTAGCTCAAAGTTGATTTGACGGCTCATTCATTTTGATATGAACTTGATCAGGTCCAAAAGCCGAATCAATTTCTTGAGCGATTAACCATCTTCGAGCTAAATTCAGTCTTATTTTGTTAACGATACAATTTCGAGCCGAGATAGAGTCGACTCAAAATCGGCTCGAAAAAAATTCAATCCAAAATTTTGGCTTACAGCTCGACTCATTTATTTCAATCCAATCTCGATTCGATCCAAAATTTGAATCAATCTTTGAGTAATTAACAATTTTCAAGCTAAACACATAACTCTAAATGTAATTCAACTCAAATAGGAAAATATTTTAAAAACCTCATAATTGCCAAACCTTAAATCCTAAACACATTATTCAAAAGCAAATGAAAATAAAAAAGAAAATGAAGATAACAAGTTATCGTTCTCGGTCATTTCAAAAAGCAGAGGAGCGGAAGGCGGAAAAAAATGGGAGTTTCCGGTCATTGTAAGCCGCGATCCCACCTCTGCATTCCCAGCTAGCTTGTATTCTGACTGTATCGCGAGTGATTTGGGAACGGGGACAAAGACGATGGTTTCGAGAAGAAGAGAGTTTCAAGCAGAGGGTTTCAGGGAGAGGCGTTAGTTTATGGTGGAAAAGAGCCGCGAGAGTAATTAGGGCAAAACTGGGAGGGAGGTGAAATCTCGCGGGATATAGGATTTGTTCTGACGATTTATCAACGGCTTTAATTGTGTCGGTTATTAAAACTATTACCAACTGCTGCTCCTCTCTCTTAATAACAAAATATGTCAGTCAAAACCCAACCAGATGACGGGTTTGAGTATAACCAACACACTATAGCTGTCAGTTAATATTTGCTTGTAGCTAACGTAATGACCTATTCGTTATAATTAAAAATAGTTGGAATACAAACTGTCCTTGATAAGTGAAGGTTTATGTTTGTAGTTAAGCCGTTGCAAATATCAAAAATAAAAAAACTTCGTGAAACTATCCGTAATTACAACAATCTTTCTGACATGTAAAAAGCCGTTAGTTTTAGTATTTTTTTCCCGGGTGTTACCCATAAATTTCTCAAGGTCAATAACAACACATTGAATCAATCTTATTTCTTCTGACAACTTCTTTTTCTCATGCTTTTTAATTCCTTTCGTGAAGTGAACATCTTATAAATTTATTCATGAATTCACTTAATTTTAGATTTGTCTTGTTTCCACTTATAAGAGATCCATGAATTCATTTTTTGGCTCAAACATATTTAACAATGACTTTAAACATCAAAATCTTCTTATATTTCTTCAAAGTAAATACAATAACTTTCTTAAATCATCAAAAATAAGCCCTTTATTGAATTTAATTTCATGATGTACTCGCTCATGACTATAATGATTGGTTCGAAAGTTCGAAAGAGGAAACAAGCACATCATCAATATATAATTCAAGATTTCTTCCTTCTATCATCTAAAAATTTTATCTATTATTCATCAGTTAGTTGCTCCTATAACCTTTGAGATGTAAGATCATAACCTCATAGAATAATGCTCGCTCGTCATTTTTTTTTTTCTTTATTCTACAAGTTGAGCCCTTAGAGGCATGTTGTTTAAAGAAAGAGTCCACATCAACATGATTAGTTTAGGAGATAAGCTCATTGATGTTGCACCTATATCTCTCCCTACGAATAAATGAATCAAAATAAAAAAAGATAAAGAAGAATTATTGGTGATAATTAATACTCTTTTTTTTCCTTTGATTAAGGGTCTGTTTGGGGCAGCTGCAGCTTATTAAGATGCAGCTGTGAGATTGTTGAAAAATAATCTGATGTTCAAAAAACTGTGGTGGTTATTATAATTTATATTTTTTGGAAAAAGTCAGGCCACAACTTGAAAGCTGCCACCGCACCTAGTCATGACCGGTGGGAAAATGCTTATTTCAGCGGCAATTTTTTGAAAAAACTCTCGAACAGCTGTTTGCTTAAACAGATAAAACTGCAGTGTGATGCCGCATCGCCGCCCCAAACAGACCTTAAATAATGCAAAACGAGAAATTCGTTGTTTACAAATGATCATAAAAGATTTATATATGCTAATGGTTATTGTTGAGAGATAGTATATAAGAAAACTTAAAATTATGACTATATATACAATAATTTGATATATTGATGTTATAATTATTTAAGTTCCCAAGCACTATATGTAAATTCCACTGCCATTTTCATGAATTCCTTGTTGTATTACATAAATAGCATGAAGTTTTTATGTATTCAAATATTTGACACCTAAAGCTTAATATTTATATTCGTTAACACTCGATTGCACGGACTATTTACATGAGGCTGAATTAGTCTTAAAGTTTATAGAAGTGTTAAAATAGTCCCCAGACACTTTAAATTAAGATTGAATTAGTCCTAATGAAGGATCATTAAAGCTAATTTAGGTCGTCGGTAATTAATTTGACAATTTTACCCTTTTTAAAAACTAAATGCACTTTCTTTATGCATAGCTCTGAAACAAAAGTGTTATAAATGTAAATATCAAATTATTCGTGTTAGATATATAAATTCATCAACTCATTGGAAAAATAGATATTATAATATTTATTATTTTATAAATATAAATAGAATATTAATATTATTATACCATATTTTTTAGATTAAATTTAAAAAAGATAATTTGATTGCAGAAATGAGGAGAAATGGCAGAAGAAAAAGGTGGACCTGAAGAAAATTAATGGAAGTGTGGAAGAGCTTACGAATGAAGAATACATGAATGATATTGGTTCGGCTCGTCTCTAAATGTCTTCAAACTCGTCAATATTACGCGTGTTATGTAGATATATGTACGTCGATATGAATTCAATCACATCACTATATTCGCACAACGACATGATCGAATTCACACCATCTGAACATCTGGATGTCCAGACGTAATATTTTCTCGTTAGAGAGGAGTTGAGCCGAACCAATATCACATCGTGTCGTCTTCTTCTTCTTCTTCTTTCCCATCTTATTTGATCTTTCTTCAATCTCTTCCTCCCTTTCTCCTCCAAATTCCATTGGTTGGATATGAGGAGATGGTCTGAGATATGAAGATTGTGTGAATGACAACCTCTATATATACGTAAATATGTTGGATTTACATGCATACCATACAATTTCTATGTATTTACATAAATAACACTTAAGCTTTACTTCTTTTTACATTTGTACCACCTTAATTTTTAATATAACTTAAAATCCCACCATATATAAGGTGGCAAGTATGTAAAATTGAAGTTTTGGGGTTGGATATGTAAATACCTGGGAATTGAGTGGTATGTTTGTATATATTTCTATTTATGGGCAATTACATACAGGTCACCCAAAACTTGCTATTTACAAATCAACCACTCTCGTTTATCCATTTTCAATTTGTCACTAAAATTCTTTTGTACAGTATTGTCAATGTAATTTCAAAAAAATCTCCTGGGGGCTAATTTGTAAATATCAATATTCTGGGTAGTATTTATGTAATTTTCCATAATTTTTTAATATTAAGGAAATAATGATGAATGATTCTGCCTCACTGTAAGAGAAATAAAATGAGCTGTCTCCTTTCAGATCAGATGTTGTTACAATATTTAAATATTAGATTTATAATAATATGTTTGTAATTTTATTGGAATTAATGGCACGAATCGTAAATTTATAAGTTAATTTTCCGAAAATTTACATAAATACCACCCACATTCTTATGTATTAACATATATATCCTACACCTAAATTTTGATATTTACACTTATGAGGCATTGGCGCTATCACTTCTAAATTAAAGAAATTGTCGAGTTTCGCCTGCGGAACACACGAAATGAAGTGAAAAGAAATGAAGAATCGAAAAACAAGAACACAAGAATTTACGATGTTCGGCAATATGCCTACGTGCTCTGGAGCAGAGCGGCGGTTTCACTATTCCAGAAAAGTTCTGTACATACTCATGTAAGCTACACATCATATATATCGGAAAAACCCATGAAAAATTGACATAAATACCCTTGTATAGTACTGCGGGGGCATTGCCTCCACACCCCCAACACACATAACGGAACTCCCCCAATTAGACAGATGCTTCTGCTAGTAAGTTCCGCTACGCTCGCTCGGTTCCGCTTCAACTTCTGTCCCTTATCTGCTATATGAGTCATACCTAACACGAAGTAACCGCGCCACGACGAATAACAGGAGGAGCACCACGAAACTAACCTGCGGAATACCACCATAAACATTTGTGGCACTAGAAACACGGAATAACACCGCACAACAGCAGGATACTGCCAATAGTAACTCCGCGAATAACCCCTGTGGAACTCGTAACACCAAAATGTGATGTTAAAGATTCGATATGTATGTAAATATGAATGTGATAGATATGTAAATACAAAAGATTCATTATTTGCATATTTACATTCCTAATATTTCAATTGTTCACATATTTTATATATGAAATGATTAAACACAATGTTATATAATTACATAAAGCATGCAATAGAGATGAAGATATTTCATTTGCTAGCTGCCATTGTAAAGGCCATAGAAAAATAACAAAGGACAGATTGGGTGGGCAAAATAAATGGCTTACAACTCCAAACCTGAAGGCATATTAATAATTAGCGAAAGGATTAGAAGCCATTTGGTTTAATAAAACAAAGTCTTAAGCACTGTATTCCATTATATATCTTTGAAATTTATTAATAATTGCAGAGTTTCCAGATAAAATTTACATATTTTTAATAAAATTTCACTAAAATTTCACCATTATGAACTCATCAAATTTAATAGATTCAATGTGAACATGAAATTTGTTTCATGAGGCATGAATCGCGATATATTTTGAGCGAGAAAAATAACGAATTCAAATTCAAGATTACTTGAGCTTCAATTTCAATAGGTTTGTAGTCAAATTGAGCATCTTGACAAGACGAATTTAATGACGTTAAAATTTATCTGATTCAAGTCCAAATGCCTATATCAAACACTACAGGTATATACGATGGTTTTGTTGCATCTACTAAAGACCAAATGAGTTTAAAATTTGTCGTGTTTATGGTCAGATTGAGTGTCTTGATGAAGAGAATTCAACAAGTCTATGTTTAGGGAAGTCAATATGGATAGCCTGAGTGAATGTTTTAAGATCTTAACTAAATTTATCAGAACATCTCTGTTAGAACTATAAAAAGGCCCACAATACATTAATTGAAGCGAATATGAGAAAAGAGAAATCAGCTGACAACTAAAGCATTACTCTTGAAGAGAAGTGCAGATGAATGAATACGATTGTTATAGCTGTTGTCGACCACCACGATCAATTATTGTAGCGAAACACGATCGTTGTAGCCTAACTTTAGCTTTTTTAGCCAATTACTACTATTATATCCCAACTATTACAATTGTATCGAAACTACTATTTACAAAACCGTGACTGTCAGTCTTTATAATCTCATATTTCCTAATTCATGAGAAGACCAAACCTATATGTTTTCAATTTCCATGATAAATTATTCATCTTTTTCTTCTCTTTTCAGGAATTTTTCATATAAAAATACGATTAAATGTTATTTTTCTATTTGTGTGCCGAAATATTATACTAAGACTTACGATTTCTCTACCGTCCACAATTTACTAATACCCAACAATATATTATAAAATTTATCAAAGTTTAAATCAAAATAAAATCCTTCAATTTACTTGTGTGTGTGTGTGTGAGCGAGCGCGCGTGGCTCATTGATTGCAGCCCTTGCATACATCAGTCGGGTCAAATGTTCGAATCCCACCCCTTGCGAAAGAATTTGAATAACATACAGGACTGGAAGAGGGATCCGCCCCTCGATCAATTCAACCTATGGAAATTAATCGACGGTCAGTTCAATCTTTTTAATATATACATATTGCTACGGACATAGTAAAGTGATTGTGATGGTCCAACACATTGACAGGAAAATCCAACTGTATCCTGATGGAAAGCAGATCTTTCCGTCCCAACTGTATTTCTTATATATATTTATTGCGCTTCTGATTGGAAATATGATGCCAATTTTAGGCATTTGTCGGTCAGACATTCATCCATAAAATTAAATATTTATATTTTGATTTTTCTTTTTTCTTTTGTTTTTTTACCTTTGTACTTTAATATTGACTCTATATATTCTAACAAATCTGATTAATAGTGAAGCTTAGTTGCAAAGTTAATTGGACCATGAATCCTAAGGCTGCCATATGCATAACTATATATATATATATATATATATATATATATATATATATATATATATATATATATATATATATATATATATATATATATATATATAGGGCTCTCGAAAAAGCTCGTTGTTCGCGAAAACTTCGTGTTCAGTTCGCTAAGAAGTTGGCGTTCGGTTCGTTCGATAAGCAAAAGAGACGAACACAAATAATTTTTTTCGTTCAGTTGTTAAACGAATCAAACATGAACAATGATGTATTCGTTCGTGTTCGGTTCGTTATTGTTTGAAATATAAAAAAAATTTAAATTAATTATATATAAAAAATTTATGATATTTTAAAAATAATTATATATTAAAAAAATTTATCATATTTTAAAAAATTAAACTTCTATAAATTATAATATATGATAAATTATTAATAACAATAATAATATTATAGTATTAATTATATTAATATAAATATTATAATATTATAATTAATATACTTTACATATATTAAAATAAAACCCTAAACAAAACCCTAAATGTCTTATTGGTTTGCTTCATTTTTAGGAATTATGGATTACCTGATGTGTACGAAATACCTCAAGTTGCTTCATTTTGAGGAAGTATGCTATCAAAGCTAGGGCTGTCAAAAAAACTCGTTGTTCGCAAACAGTTCATGTTCGGTTTGTTAGGAAGTTCATGTTCGATTCATTTGATAAGCAAACGAGATGAACACGAATATTTTTTTCTGTTCGGTTTGTTAAACAAACAAAACATGAACAGTGATCTGTTCGAACATTTCGAACACGAACACTAGCTTTGTTCGTTCGTGTTCGGTTGGTTTACACCCCTATAATATATATATATATATATATATATATATAATAATAATAATAATAAAAGTTATATTTCCATAAAATTTAAGCTTTAACAAAATCTATGTTTTATGTATGGTGTATGTATTTTGTTTGAAAATTAAGTATTTTTGTATGTCATAATAAAATTTTAAATATTTGATATGTGGGGAAAATACTTGTTATGTTTTTGTTTAAAAATTTAAATATATTAGCATTAAAGAAAGAATATAAAATTTTAAATAAAAATTTATATATAAATAAAAAAATAAAATAAAATTTATCTTAGTGAACAATCACTACCATATAATATCTCTACAAGTTTTTCAAGCCATAAATCATATTTTTTAATAATTAAATAAATTTTCTCCATAAATTCATATTTATGAAATTAAATAATTTTAGGAAATAAAATATATTTCAAAAAAATACAAAATCACTTCTAAGATGTTAATTAGCCTGTGGGTAATTGACTGATGTAGTTAGATGGTAATTGAAATATTATGTGATAGTTTACAAGATATTGACCATAGGAGTGTATTTGCAAATATTGTATTTATATATCAAACCCTTAAATAGTGAATGATAGCTCATATCAAAGGAGAAAATGAGTAAAACATATGATGAAATGTTTATTAAGGTGAATGAAACATAAGAGGTTAGTTAGGATTCTCATTAGGTCATTTAAATTATGAAAAGGTAAAAATATAAATTTATGAATTGTTGAGGATTAGAAGTTATAAATGTTTGGATGATTAAGTTGGGGAAATTTATGTTTTGGAAATGATTAAACTTATCATCACAAGTTGGATAAGACTTTTATGATCATATGAATGAGAATTAACAACATGTCTGAAGTTACAAATTTATCTTTAGGTTTTAAGTCTCATAATGAACTATATATAAATTGATATTACTAAAGCTCACAATAAAAGTTCTTAAATGAGACATAAACAAATTGACATTGTAAAATTTTAAAAGTTTTAACCAAATTTAGGTGTACATTTGCAAACATCTTAAAAATTACAAAAATACCCTAAGTGGTCTTTCTTTTATTTAAAGATAAAAATATAAATCATGAAGACTAAATTAATAAAATTAGATGTTAATCAACTAAATAAGAACCCTTAAAAGATGTAGATGGGTTATATGGAGGAGGTTTAAGTATCAAATTAAATATTTACAATTACACCCGTCTTGGTAAAACTTGAAGAACTTTCTTCATAAAATTCCAAATTGAATAAGATCATCACCCATAGGTTAATTGAATCATAAGGACACAAATTTTACAAAACTTATCTTAAAATATTAATATTTTTAATTATTTTCTATTTTAAAATTGATCGGTAAATTCAATAATTCATGAAAAATTTAGATGAAGTTATATGATTTGGAAATTTTTGAGATTGTTTAGAATCACATTCTAAATGTCTTAGTAAGATTTTAAGTATTTTGGAGTTCATTTAGATTTACTATGAATTTTTGAAAAAAATTCTCTTTAAAATTAAAATACCAAATTCCACAAAAATTTAACACAACACACCTTAACTCAAAGACATGTCCAATACTTAAGGGTTTGAGTTCTAAAAACCATTCTCAAACTCTCTTTGGCAATTAGGGACATTTAAAATGTGGCTGCATATTGATCATTGAGCGGGTGTATAAGTTGGAGGTAATGGTGGTACGAGCGAAAATGAGAAAAGCATATAGGTATGCGGGAAAGTATTGCATATCCTAATCTGATGACTACTGGAGTTACTGTCTTCTAACATTTAATAAAGGGTTATCCCTTTCTTTCATGGGTTGTTTGTAGCTCTAGCCCAACAATATGGCTGACTTGTGAAATGTCTGATCCGCAAAATAAGTATAGTTGTAATATATATATATATATATATATATATATATATATATATATATATATATATATATATATGAATGAAAAATCATATGTTGTCTGCTAAAATAAAATGTCTAAATTTAATTTATTTATATGAATGACAAATTAAGAGTCTTTGAGTATTACTTTTGGCAAATCATATGTCAGTCACATAAACCAGGCTGAGAGTTGCCCTCCCCTGATTACCTTGTGGGTAACCTTTTACCCTATGTTGGATATCACATACATTATGCATACGAATGTCCCTAGAGAATTTTCAGGGCTTTAGTCCTGATTCTAAGCTCTCCATTTACCAAATATTCTTGCACCTATCGCGATCTTCTATATGTGCCACCTAAATCATTATACATGCTTTTTTCCTCGTGTTTTGTTTCATTTTGTGTACATATTCATGCTATGTATATGATACCAACCCATTAGCAGCAACATCAGATGCGACAAGTACGCACTATTATAGCTTGTTTATTTTAACATACCTGTAAAGACCCATATGGTAGTTAACAGTCAGCCACCTATTTAGGAGAAACACTACACCAAGCCCTAGGACCCAAGGATAATCATGAATTTAAGCTTAAAATCTAAAACCTAAACTACCACAAGTGAGAGCTTGAAGCCAGCTGTCCGAGAAGCGGGATGAGAATGCAAGCAGACGAAGGATGACTTTAGATGAAAGCAAGATTTAACAGTGAAGCGGATCTACTTCAGCAAAACCCCTCCTTAGTATTAAATAACACAAATCATTAAGGCTTCGAGATTGTTCGTCCAGTGCGATATAAATTCTAACACTATCTTTAGACTTCCACACAATCAGATTGTGTAGTATAAGTCCTAACTTTTTAGGATTCTGAGGTTGTTTATTTGGTACTATGTAAATCCTCCCATCTTCCTAGGCTATTTGCACAATCAGATATTGTGCAAGTGTAAGCTCTAATTTTAAATAAAATGGTAGGAATAAACATTAAATAACTTCACTACCAAGATGTAAAAGACAAAAAATATGACAGTTTGATAAGTCATTGAGGTCCGCCTCAAAATCTATGACATCCCCTAAATTTTGCTCGCTTTGCTTCCAAAACAACTATTCCCCACTTGATTCATTCCCATTTGACTCTTATTATAAGCTATCATGGAAACTCAACTTTGAATTCATGAAGATGAAACCTCTGATCGTTATCGAGAGTTTTCTTAAGTGACTTCAGTCATTTAAGCTGTAATTAACTATAGAGGTTTGCCCTTAAAGGGAATTATGAACTCATGTAATATAAACCCTACTTGATATTTATATTATGTACGGGAATTTGTCGGTCACACAAAAGGTTCGCAGACCAAACAAATATCATGAATTATTTAGTTTATATAATCAAGCTCACTGTCGGCATTATATTTTTTTAGGTCGTGTGTTTTATTTTGAAAAGTGGTCGCCTAACAGAAGTTGTGTGGCGAATTTTTATTTTAAATTTAATTTAAATATATATAATTTAGAAAGTAGTATTTGATTTTGAAAATAATTTTTAAATTTGAAAGTTTTAAGATATGAGATTAAACCGATCTCACATCCCCAAATAGTTTATATAAACGAGCGCCGCACCACAAACCGTATATCTATCCCTAAGGATAGACACATCGCTTGATGGTGGGGCTCGATCAAATAAACTAGAAGTTTTGTGACATCCGTTTGGTTTGCGAACCAATTTTATAAGCCGACAAATTCCCTCGCTTAATATGAAAGTATCGAAACGGGGTTTATATTACTCAGGTTCTTTAAAATTCCCTATAAGGGCAAGCCCCTATAGTTAATTACATCTTAAGTGACGGGAATCACCTAAGAAAACTCTCGATAATAATCAATAATTCGCTTTCAAGAATTTGAAAGTTTAAGGTTTTCAAAGATTGAATTTTGGAATTTCAATAGGGAATGGATCAAATTTTGGAACATTTTGTTTTGTGAATCCAAAGGAAGAGAGGTAGGAGAAATCACCGATTCGAAGTGAACTTCGATAATTTCCCGACTATCCTATTGTTTGTCTTGAATTTAGGAAAGTCCTAATGTTTATTTGATATTTCGATCTTGCCAATTTCAATTAATTAGGGCTTATATTTGTATGATAAAATCAAACAAATAGCTTCAGAAGATGTGAGGGTTTATTGTCGTATCGGACGACTACCTCGGAATCCTAAGACCTAGGTTAGGGCTTAATTTACAATGCAAATGCCTAACGAAGAGTTGAGGATTTATGTTGCACTAGTGCAAGCTACCTCGAAGTCCTATGGCTTGGTTGTTTTAATTCTAGGAAAGTTTTCGTCGAAGTAGACTCGGGTTTTGCTGATGACGATGGTCGTCTTCGCCTACCATGCTCCGAGCTCCTTGTTGTTGCAGAGGTTTAGTTTTAGAAATCATAAATCGGGAGTTGAGAAAAGTGTTTTGGTTTAGAGAAAATCTTAAAATCCAAGTGTTTTTTATGTTTTATTTAAAACAAATCTTAAAGTTGATTATAACGACACCGGTTAAGATCCCACGGTTCCATCCTTCCGGCATCATTATTTTTATAGGATTCACTTAGTCCGGATGAATTTGCTAAACTCAATCGAATGAGTTCCACACTTTCATTTAGGCAGTGGGAAATCCCGTTAGCAACACGTAGGTTACATCATCCGAGGTATTCCCGATCATCCAACAGGACGTTTTAATTTAGTTGTAATTGTAGTTTTGTGTTACGTTTGTGATTAAATTTTGAGTTGTTTTATATTTTGAAATGTTGTGGCGGTGAATTTTATCTTCGCAATGACTTTTAACTTAATTTTGGTTTCGGTTTTAGGTCTATCCTAAAGGTGTGGGTTTTCATGCAACGATTGTTTTATCATGCAAGAAAAAATAAACGCGAGTTGCAATAAAGTAAATTGCGATAATGTAAATTGCTTGGAAAATAAATTGCGGGAAAGTAAATTGCAATAATACAAATGCGTACTCGGAGGGTCTTCCCGTCATCCCAAACTGCACTTAAAACACAATTAGCATATTTAAGCAAGTTCCTAGGTAAAACTAAGGGAAAGGTTATGGTTTTCTACCAAATTCCTAATCCTATAGCTAGTCATTTCTATGACGTCTAGGTTCTTTGTGTTTTGGTTTAAGGACGATTTTCTTCATCGAAGAATAATCAAATTCAATTGTTCTTATAAATGTCCTATCATATTGAGAAAGTGCTTAAGAAGGATCTTAAACATCTTTTCAATATTTCAGGATTGTTTTAAGTTCAAATGAATTTAATTATACAAATGAATTAATCGTCCAAGAATTTCAAGTTTTGTTAACTTGCTCGAGTGAACTAGGACATTTGAATATCCTATGAGTGAAGTGACACTTCATTTAATGTTTTATTTAGGAGTTATAATAACTAAAGCTTTCGAGGGTAAGTTAGTATTCAAATGATTTGGTTTAAGTTAAAGAGTTTAAATTTGGAATAGTGTTCAAGTTGTTTTTAAATTTATTTTCTTTCTGTTTTTAGGTGATGTTATATTTAATTCAATTTAATTTAATTTTAATTGAGTTTTAATTTAATTTAATTTAATTTAATTTAATTTAATTTGATTTGATGTTTAATCAATTTGATTTGATTTAACTTTAATTTGATTTGATTTAATTTAATTTAATTTAATTGTTTAATTTAATTTAATTTAATTTAAATTCAATTTAATTTAATTTAATTTAATTTAATTGATTTAATTTAATTTTAATTTAATTTAATTTAATTTAATTTGTTTTAATTTGATTTAATTCAATTATTTAATTTAATTTTAATTTAATTTTTAATTAAGTTTTATCTTTAATTTTAATTGAAATTTTTGAAAGAGTTTAATAATTTAATTTTAGTTTAATGATTAAGTCTTTTAATATTTTGAATTTGAGTTATCATTTTAATTAAGGATTGAATATTAATGAGATAATTAATTTAGGGATTTTTAAATTAAAGAATAAATCTCTTCCTAATAATATCCCTATTTTAATAATTCCAATTTTATTATTCTTCCAAATTTAATCAATTATTTAATTAAAGTTTAATCATTTTGAAATTGTTTAATGGGTTTCTACCCTTTAATTATTTAAATTTCAATCATCCAAATCAGATTAAGATCAAATATTTTACTTGTTGATTTCTTATTAAACCTAAAGTTTTAATTAAGGATTAAAGATTTTAATTACCATTTTACCCTTTAAGCTTAATAATTTCATAACTCACTAAATTGAACTTAAATGAACTTGAAATTTTTATGTGACTTCACTCATATGTCAATAAAGACATGAGAGGAGAAAATGTGATTTTTCTGTATTTAATTTATTTATATAATTATTTTTGGTGAAAAATAGAGATTTTCAAGGAAAATTTGATAACATGACCAAAGGAAAGTTTCTGTCCTTAAGAAAATTAGGGGACATTCCTAATGACTAGAGAAGCACTTGGACCAATTTTGGTGATTTTTTGAATTATATTATTTTTATTATAATTATTTTGAGTTTTGGAGTGTTAATTAATTTAAAAATAAAATAAATATTGAAAGATGGATTTTATATTTTTCAAAAATCTCTCTGATATCAAGGAAACCAGAGAATCAAATTTTGCAATTTTCTGATTTTTCTATGATTTATAATAATTATTTTAGTGAAAATGCTAGAAAATACATTTTTTTTAATTTTAAAATTACCCTAGGGCTTTAAAATTCAATATCTCACTAAATAGACCTAAGAAAAATGTGGGGTTTATTCCTAAGTGATTAAAATTCAAAATGTGACATTTTGGTGAATTTTATTATTTTTGTGATTTTTATTATTTTTCAATTATTAAAAATATTAAAATATTATTAAAAATCAACTTTTTTAGAAAATTGAAATTTTAATTTTCTTAGGTTTCCCTGATATCAGAGAGGCTCCAAAACCAATTTGGTGAATTTTTAAAAAGTATTTTAAAAGTTATGAA